>CM040189.1:24626769-24704269 GCA_022606455.1 Callitettix versicolor
ATACGTTGCCATTGTTCCATCAAAGATCGTATTTTCACTTTAACGAGTGCCCAGCAGGTAATTTGAGAAATGAGACAGAGTCCGGATCACCCTAGTTACTGCACATTACCTAGACAATAAGTGATTTCTGCACTTTAGCGGTAATATATATATATATATATATATATATATATATATATATATATATATATATATATATATATATATATATATATGTGTGTGTGTGTGTGTGTGTGTGTGTGTGTGTGTGTGTGTGTGTGTGTGTGTATATGTAAGTTTTGAGTTTGATTTAAACAGAATTTTTGACAAACAACAATTGTGAGAATGTTTTTATAACGTTTTTGCAATATTTTTGCACGACACACACACACACACACACACACACACACACACACACACACACACACACTGACGCGAGACTCTGATTCAGAGAACATCTCAAGGCAGTTAGTGAAAAGGTGGCGCGAACATGGCAGGAGCCCTTTGCAGGCTCATGCCGAATCTGGGAGATCCAAGACAGGCACGCCGCCGACTCCTGGCTGGGGTAGTAAGCTCGGTGCTCCTTTACGGAGCGCCGATTTGGAGCCAGACAATGATGATCGCGAGCTATGCACACAAGGTTAATGAGGTGCACCGCCGTGCGTTGCTGCGTGTCGTGATTGGTTACCGAACAGTTTCCTACGACGCTACATGCGTAGTGGCGGGCGAACCACCAATGGAGCTGATGGTCGATGAAAGAGCGAGGCTCTACTGGCGCAAGCGAATTGCTGACCCGCGGTATAGTCATACAATTGCAATTACAGAGGAGCGAAATCGAACCCTGGAGACATGGCAGCGACGGTGGGACGAATCAACAAATGGACAATGGACATACCAACTTATAGGTAACATCCAGGATTGGTGCAACAGGGATCATGAGGAGGTGGATTTCTATCTCACACGGATTCTCACTGAGCCCGGTTGCTTCCGAGCTTAATTGTTCCAGCTCTGTCTTCCAGCAGTGGAGGAAGATGCGGAGCATGTGTTTTTCCAGTGTCGGAGATTCAACGAGGAAAGGATGAAGCTGTAAACATATCTGCGAGGCAGCATTAAACCGGAAAATCTGGTTGCGTCAATGATAGCTTCAGAGACCAACTGGAGGGCCATTGCGGGATTCGCTGCAGTGGTCATAAAGAGGTTGAGGGCTGATTCGAGAAAGGAGAGCCAACGCTGTAGAAGAGTAGGCGGTCAGTCCACCTTCCCACGAAGTAATGCCTGTGGGCGATTCCATGGGGGGGGGTTACAGAAGAGGAATGTTTTTGGTGGTTTTTTTAGTGGGTAACAATATAACTTATCTTGAGTTTGAGCTTAAGTTTGAACTTAATTTGAGTCCCACACTCTGGGGTAGTGCGTATCCTACCCTAGGTAGTCCATTAAAGATTTTTTCCACCTTTTCTTGGCATCGCAAACACACACACACACACACACACACACACACACACACACACACACACACACACACACACACACACACACACACACACACACACACACACACACACATATATATATATATATATATATATATATATATATATATTCTGTATTAAAAAATAATTAATGGATTCATAATACATCAGTTATTATTGCGATTTTATTTAAATATAATTCTAATAATGCAATATTATTTATATTTTTAGTATTGTGGTAGGAGAAGAAAGAGAGAGTAGTGTAGAGAGGGAGATTTAGGAAGAGGTGAAATGGAGGGGAAAGGATATGAAGGGGAAAGAGAGTGAGTAGGAGACTCAATTCTGGTTTGAACTCACCACAGTTTTAAGAGGAAAACCGACATTCAAAGGACTAGTTAGTTAACGTATTTCAAACTTTCATACTGAAGACAAATTTAAACCGAATTGGTTTTGATACCTACAGAGAAAAACTGCAAAATAACTTTAATATTGATAATCGCAGTAAAATTAAAAATTTTTTTAAAGTTTATCTAGCCGCCTCGGTGGCCTAGTTGATAGCGTACTGGGCTTTCACCCCGAGGACCCGGGTTCGATTCCCGGCCAAGAGCTTGGCATATTCATACGCTATAAATCATTCCATAGTCTGCATTAACCCAAGTGTGCACAATAGTCGGACGTTAAACACAAAAAAAAAATTAAAAATTTTACTCACAACACTGTTCATTAAATTTGCAGACAGTTACAAAAAATATGTAAAAATTTTGCGAAATTTTCAAAAAATTTCGAATTGTTCGGAAAGACTTATCCACAAAAGCTTGTACTAATAATTAGAACAATTATTATTTATCATCACATTTAAAAATATCTTGTCGTGCAGCTGTCTCGTTGACATAATGGAAGAAAAATTTATTACATTTTGTAATACGGACAGTTTAATAAGGAAACACTTTGTATTTTTCAGTGGAAAACACAAAAATATACTCATATGCACACTTCTAAAACATTATATAAGTAAAAGATAAAACATTCATTGCTCCTCGCCATTTTTAAAAAGTTACGAGGAATTCACGAGTAACGAACTTGGTCCAAACTAAGTACCATGGTCTGTAGGTCAGGATCGGTGTCCATTTTATGGTTCCAAGGTCTTAAACGACAAAGGAAATTCACTAATAATCACTGTGAACTAGTAAACATACACAACAGCAATCACGGCACGCAGCTGTCTCGCTGACGTGACAAAAACGAACTTTTTTAAAAAAATATCGTACCCATTATTTGAAATTATGACTTAACTATCATAGTCGGTATTAAAATCAACAATTTAATAGCATTTTAAAATTTTAATTTACTTTGAAAATTTACGAAAATAAACCCTGACCGCCGTCAAAAATACTTTCTTAATTTAAACGGATTTTGAAAATTCTAAATACCAATTTACGCAAGTTTTGAAAGCTGATTACGATTATGAAATCAGATTAAATATTTCTTTGATTTTTAAAGAATTGAAATGATCGCCATTTTGAAACGGTCAAACAGATTTTGCTGAGTTAAAGCTATTACTAAAATCGATTATTAACTTTGAATCTAAATTGGACCGAAATTAAGAACGTTATATGCACACACACACACACACACATATATATATATATATATATATATATATATATATATATATATATATATATATATATTCGTTTGTTTGTAATACCCCTCAAGATCAGGATCGACGCACATTTCAAGGTCCCGAATCTGGGGTCTTACCATAATGACAGCTCTAATTGCTCATTTTCTAATGGAATGCGCTAATTATCAGTCGAGATAAGTTCAAAGCCGATTTGAAAATCGCACACAACTCAGGCCCGGAAACAAAAAAAAATCACCAATCCTAACGTAAAGAACACTTTTAGAAAATTTGTTAAATTTTATGCTATTCAGTTTCAAAATGGAAGGAAATCAAAATCTTACTTTTTTTTAACTATTATTTCGTCATTGTAATCACTGTTAAAAATCTGCAGAATATTTTAAAACTTCATTTATAATATGAAAGTGATTTTTACAGCGATAAAAAGAACACAAATTTATTCGTATTTTAACTCTAATTACGTTAACGAAACCTGATTGTTTTAAAAATCACAGATTAAAAAGTTATGTTTTTTAACGTGTTAAAGAATCACTCATATTATATTTAATTATTTTATTAATATTTACGATTATTAAATATTAAATTCATACTAAAAGTACAATCTGTTTTTTTTCAAACAATATTTTATAAATAGTTATTTTTAAAAAAATAATAATATAAAAGCGTACCTTAAAATATTCCGTAGATAGTCATAATAAAATTCAGTAATAAGGTTCCTCCTAAGTTATTTATGTAAAATATAACAGTTATTTTCAAAGTTAATGCATAACAGTTAAAGATACACCTGTTCCTCAAACAGACTGGAGAGGTACTGACAGTCTACTGAGATCCCCGTAGAAAAGTAGGCCTACATAATTATGTTTACTTATTACAAATCAAGGTCACGTGGTAGGTATTGTATTGTTAGGCTACTACACTAAGCCATTCATAACTGAAGTTATTAACGGATTTCCACTGGAAAAACGAGTTGTCGGAGTGGCCATTAAGGTAAGACCCAAACTCGGGACCTTGAAATAAGAGCTTCTAGATACTTTTCGAGAGCTCTTTAAAATTTATTGTGTGTGTGTGTGTGAGAGAGAGAGAGAGAGAGAGAGAGAGAGAGAGAGAGAGAGAGACGCTCACGTTCGCAGTTTTGGTCCGATTTCTTTCACACTTGGCACAAAAATCAATTACGGAAATAGCTTTGACTACTCCGTTAACCAGCAAATTTCCTTCAACAGTTTCAATATGGCGGCAATTCCAGATCTTAAAATACTTATGTAACTTTTAGTCCACCTTCACTATTGTAATCAGCGTTAAAAATCGCGCGAATTTGCGTTTTGCTATTTCAAAATCCGTTGAAATTGAGGAATTTAATTTGGCGGCGGTCGGGGTTCATTTTCGTATATGCAGTGTAAATTGATAGTTTAAAATGCTAATTAGTGCAGGTTTTGATTGTAATGATGAAATCAGAATTGTAAGGGTAAAAATTCTTTTGGAAATTCACTTCTATGACGTTAACGAAACAGCTGCTTGCCACGATTAAATGGTTGTTACAAAAAACGAATAGTAACCCCCCCCCCAAAACAAATTAGCCTATCATTATCTGCCAGATAGTGGGATTAAAGTAGAAAGTAAATAAAGAGATTTTGGCAGAGAGATGTCATAATTGTTTCTGTTCATATTAAAACTTTATTTTTCAATAAATCAAATTACAATTTCTTGATTATTTTAGTTCGTTTAGAATTTTATTATTTTCAATTCTTACTATTTAATTATTACAAATTTTGTTGCATTCAAAAATCTCTCTCTATTTTTTTCAATTTTCTTTAAATTACAAAATATTGTATTTAATGTGTACAGTTGTTTTGTTTTTATATTTAAATATGAATAATTATCGAAATGTAAAGTTATTTTTATTATCAGCGAAATTCAGTCCCGGGACCTTCAAATGAGCACCGGTCCTGACCTCTAAACTTTTTTTTGAAGGTATCGTTAAAATGTGTGTGTATGTGTTTTTTTTTCTAGCTAGCTCACGTTTACAATCCATAGTCCTAATTTAAACTTGGCACAGTAGCTTTGGCATGTTTTCGTTAACCAGCAAAATCCGTTAACAGCTTGAAAACAGCGGTCATTTCAAAGTTTGTAAAAACGAAATTCTTACAATTTTTCGAAAATATGATTTCACCATCGTAATCAACTTTAAAATCCGCATAAATGAGTGTTTTGATTTTTCAAAATCCGTTGAAATTAAGAAAATAAATTTTACAGCGGTCAGGGTTCATTTTCAAATGTACTTTCAAAGCGTAATGCAGATTGCAACGTACGTGAAATCTACTTTTCAATTCGTTGTTAAGATAGAAATGTTATAAATTTGCTTCCATCACTACAGCGAGACAACTGAATACTACATTTATATAGCCTACAACGTACAAAGTACTTGTGTTTTCTCTTCACTTAATTGACGATGTAACACTGGAAACGGAAAGATAAGTTATACTAAACTACTGAACCAGCTGACTAGATGTAATTACAGCTTTGTTGTAATTAAGTTATAAAAAATTAAAGATAATTAAGCCTGCATTACTTGTTTAATCTCCCCTAACACCTTGGATAATATTGTTTGTTTCACCTGCTGGTGATTAGTGTATACGTGCAATAAATCAATTTCTTTATTTTTTAATTATTATTAAAATTTTATCAACTATAAAACGTATGAATAATCGTAACACGCTGAGCGATCCCGAAAGTAATAAAGTGATAAAATAATTTTATTACGCGAATATAAATTTGTATTTTACAATAAATGTACGAAAATTAATAATCTAAACTAGAGAAAAATTTATTACTTTTTATTTTCGGAAAATGTTCAACTTAATAAATCAATTTTAATTCAATAAGCTTAATTAAATAAATCATTTTTAATTTAATCAGATTAAATCAACGAATCAATTTAAATTTAAATACGTTAATTGAATCAATTTAAATTTAATTAGATTATTTAAATAAATAAATTTAAATTTAATCACATTAATTAAATCGGTCAGTTTAAAGTTACTTATTACATTAAGTAGAAAAAGAATTCAACCGTCATCAATGGAGACAGATTTTTAAACCATGTCTAAATCACCTGATTTATACGAATTCTAGCGCTGAGTACAAAAAAGACTGTAAGATAAAAAAAGGTTATGATATTAAAAAATTTGAATTTCGCCGTTTTGAAATGTTTTCGGATTTTGCTGAGTAACGAAGCTACTGGAAAAATCGATTTTTGAGCAACGTTTTAATCAAATTTAACCGATTTAATTTAATCAAAATTTAATAAAATTTAACCAAAATTCCGAGCGTGGACCGATCTGATTGACCCAGAAAAATCAGCGTAACCGTTTTAAAGTGGTGGTAATTCATAATCTTGAAAAAAATCATTACTTTGTTATTTTACCTTGTTTTGGAAGTCTTCAATCTACAACCAATAGAAAGCTTCGATTTACAACCGGTCGAGACTTCAATCTACAACCAAACAAGATCTTCGATCTACAACTAGTCAAGATTTTCAATCTACAACTGGTCGAAATCTTCGATCTGCAACCTGTCGAAATTTTCAATCTACAACCGATCGAGTTCTTCGAATTACAACTGGTTGAGATCTTGAATCTACAACCGAGATCTTCAATCTAATACTGAGATTTTCAATCTACAACCCGTCAATATCTTCAATTTACAACCGAGATCTTCAATCTACAACCGAGATCTTCAATCTACAACCGGTCGAAATCTTAAATCTACAACCGAGTTCTTCCATGTTCTACTGAGATCTTAATCTACAACCGAGATCTTCAATGTACTACTCAGATCTTAATCTAAAACGGAGATCTTCAATTTACTACTGAGATCTTCAATCTACAACCGAGATTTTCAATTTACTACCGAGATCTTAAATCTACTACTGAGATCTTCAATCTACAGCCGGTCGAGATCTTCAGTCTGCAACCAATCGAGATCTTCAATCTACAACCGAGATCTTGAATCTACAACCGAGATCTTCAATGTACTACTGAGATCTTAATCTACGACGGAGATCTTCAATCTACTACTAAGATCTTTAATCTACAACCGATCTATATCTTCAATCTGCAACCGATCGAGATCTTCAATCTACAACCGAGATCTTTAATCTACTACTAAGATCTTCAATCTACAACCGAGATCTTGAATCTACAACCGAGATCTTCAATCTACTACTGAGATCTTAATCTACAACGGAGATATTCAATCTACTACTGAGATCTTTAATCTACAACCGAGATCTTTAATCTACTACTAAGATCTTTAATCTACAACCGAGATCTTCAATCTACCACTGAGATCTTCAATCTGCAACCGATCGAGATCTTCACTCGGTCAATAAAGGTTTTAACGATGATGGTGAAGACAGATTTTTACAAAAATATTGTTTTGGAAATTCGTCTCCGTCAAGAAAATTGCGTACAGCGATTGTTAGCCTTTGTTTTTAGTTTATTATTTGAAAAACGAATTGTTTTATTTTTTTAATTTCCAGTTTTAGAGTGCAAGGTACATATGCAATAACAGTCTACTGAAATACAAACAGCAATTAATTTATTTCTTACATTAAAAGAATACCTACAGTCTTTGTACAAGTCATTATTTTTAAGCAGTAAAGTTAGAAAATTTCAAATTCAAGACGCGTAAAGTGAAGCTGTAAATATTTAACAAAACATTTGCATACATTGCTGATATTTAATGATTGCAATTTCTTACTTTAACATAAAATGTATAGTAATTTTAAACGCCTGGACGTTCGTTGATTTACAGAATTTTTGTGTACGCCTTTTGTAAGTTTTACATTTACATATTGCATATACTTTAAAAAATCAATTTTTCAAACGCTTACAATGAACAAGATTTACAGGCAAGGAAATCAACTTCATTGTCGTTCAAACAGATACAAGTAAAACAAAGAAAATTTCAATCTTGTACTTCCATTTTTATCTAACCAATCCTTTCAACTAAAGAAAGGACTTTGTAGAACAGGGTACAAAAAAGGATCAATCAGATATATCTTGTAACATTCCTGCAACCATGCCGTGAGATTTCATCTGTGTCTGGCTGTAGGTGTGGCAAAGGTAATCAAAGAATGAACCAAATAAACAAGCTCTCTGTATTTTACATTTAATTACCTGAGTGAAGGTGTTTTAAATTCATAAAAGAATAATTTTCAAACGTATTTGATGGAATACTAATGAACATTTCAAGCGTTAAACTCCCAAGTATAAATATATATTAGATTAGATTATTTACAATATATAAAATATGACTTATATATAAATAAAATGATGCCAGCCCAGATGATGGTAGAATGTGTCAACTTCAAGCTGAAACTGAACAAACAGGAAAAGTTAAAATGTTTTCTGAATAAATTATTAATTTTAAATACTTTGTTTACAAGACGTAAACTTGTGGAAATTTACAACTTGTAACGAAATACTGTGGAAAAAGTACTGAACGTTGATAAAGTGTCATAGCAGGAAATTAGAAATATATTTTCAAAAATTATTTCGTGCTTGACAAAACGTCACAAAATAGTTTCACAAGTTCAGAATGTGAACTCGTTAAAACAGGCTAAACATACAACCAAAGTGTTTTGTTTGAATCCTTTAAGTGGTCGATTTTCTAATCGTAATTTTGGTTGAGTTCACTTGTTCCTCAAATCAAGACTAAAACATCTTGACAAAAATAAGTTTTTAAAAGTGCAACGCGTTTGTAACAATAACATTTTGGAAAAATCAAAAACAAAGATATAAAACCATATTTTTCTAATTTAAAATACTTTAATATATTTATTACAATACGTAACGTTGTGTAATTAACTTTTAATTTAATTTAATTATAGAATAATCCGTTTCCCCCCTTTTTTACAAAAAGAAAATTAAAATGTTTGTATGCAATTAGTAGTATGTTAAAATTTAATTAAGGTGTTTCTGATATTTTAAGTGGTTCTATCTACGTTCTAAAATAGTTTCTACTCCATATAAAAATTGACATTTATGAATGAATCGATTTATTGAAAAATTTAGTAATTATAATCAAGTTAATTTAATATTAAATTTACCCACATAGTTTGTAAATAGGTAAATCCAAAACTAGTAAATATTTACATAAAATTTAGTTTTAAGTTGTAAAAAAGTTAAAACTAACTTAAGTAAAAGTTGTAATATACCTTCAACTTGTGCTGGAGGAGCGTCCGCAGGCGGTGCGTCTGCTGCAGGCGCATCAGCAGCTCCTTCTGCAGGCGCTGGTGCTCCGTCTACAGGTGCATCAGAAGGTGGCGCATTTGGATCAGCAGGTGGCGCATTTGGATCGGCAGGTGGTGCATTTGGATCGGCAGGCGGTGCATTTGGATCGACCGGTGCATTTGGATCGGCAGGCGGTGCATTTGGATCGACCGGTGCATTTGGATCAGCAGGCGGTGCATTTGGATCGACCGGTGCATTTGGATCAGCAGGCGGCGCATTTGGATCAACCGGTGCATTTGGATCAGGTGGAAGGGAATCTAATCACAGTAAAACTTTTTAATTCCTTAAAATAACTGTTTGTTTCTTTACTGTAGAATTTTTTTCTACATCTTGGAGTATCAATTTTTTATTTCTATGTTCCAAGCATAAATTTGTTTACAAAACTTTCCAAAAAATAATTTCAATTCTTGCGTAATAAACATAAGTCAAATTCTACACAATTTTTTTCAGTTGGGTTAATTTTGCTTATATTATTCTCAAAAAATAAAATCCTCTATACATCTCCATACAGTACAGATTTGATGTTCTTTAAAAAATTAATTTAATATTTCAATTAGATTAATGTAAGTGCACTACGTTTCATATTTGCAAATTTCTTTTCACAAATAAAATTAGTCTGAAACCAGTTACAATGCTGTAAATTTGGGAGAATACTTAATAAATATCACAACAAACTAAGATTAAAAATATTTAATTTAATGTTGCAGGTTGACAAACATTTGAACAAAACAAAATATTGCTGCTAAACAATTGATATTTACAAAACCAAACACTAAACCAATTTACAAAACACATTGAGCTATTACACTATTTCGACTTCACTGAGGAAAAACTGCCGATTGTTAGATATCTACTAGATTCAATTAAAATTTATATTTTGAGGTTGGCAATAAATCATTTTTTCCATTTGAAAGATAAACAGCTGATATTTGAAAGAAATAATTAATTGTTAGGTACTGACATTTGCGTTTATAAAACAACAATTTTTAACATATTTTAATTGTAATTTTTTTCCCGAAATGGAGTAAATATGACAAATGCGATGTGACCACCACGTAAAGATTACATTTCAACAACTATATTCCTCATGTTTATAGAAAGCTGGGATTTATTACATAATTGAGACCAGGTGTTTGTTAGAAGAGTTACCAGAAATTATACCAAAATCCTAAATAAATGGCTAATTACCGGTGCTATTATTAAAATAGTTTTTCAATTTGAAATGTTAATAAATCGGCGTAAATTGGCATAATGAACTGAAAGAACAAAAATGAAATCTGATCATCGTCAGAATTCTTTGGCATTTTATGATGGTGAAATCATATTATCAACAAATTGTTTGATTCTTTAAAATATGATATGCTATCATTTTGAAACTTTTTAACAGATTTTGATGGGTTTTTATGCCAACAACGTCTATTTTTATGCCGTTTTGATCGTTAACATCTCAAAACTTGATTTAGCAGGTCATGATTTATACGATACTTATTTCAAAATTCAGGGATTGGACCTTATCATAAACACTGATCTGATAGTTTTTTTTCAATGACAATTTACTAATTAACTCAATACTTGTCTATTTGTTTTTGTCTGACTATACTTGTCTGTTTTTTTGTCTGTCAGTACTAGTCTGTTTGATTTTTGTGTCAATATTTCTCTGTTTGTTTTGTTTGGCAAAATTTCTCTTTTTTGTTCTTGTCTATTAATACTTGTCTGTTTGTTTTGTCTGTAAATACTTTATTGTATGTTTTTGTCTGTTCCCATTTCTCTTTTTGCTTTTGTCCGTAAATACTTGCCTGTTTGTTTTTGTCTTTCAATACCTTTCAGTATGTTTTTGTCTGTTAATATTTCTCTTTTTGTTTTTGACTGTCAATACTTTTGTGTTTGTTTTTGTCTGTTAATATTTCTCTTTTTGTTTTTGACTGTCAACACTTTATTTTGTTTTGTCTGTTAATATTTCTCTTTTTGTTTTTACTGTCAATACTTTTTTTTGTTTTGTCTGTTAATATTTCTCTTTTTGTTTTTGTCTGTCAATACTTCTTTGTTTTTGTCTGTTAATATTTCTCTTTTTATTTTTGACTGTCAATACTTTTTTGTTTGTTTTTGTCTGTTAATATTTCTCTTTTTCTTTTTGACTGTCAATACGTTTTTGTTTGTTTTTGTCTGTTGTTTTTTTTGTGTCTTTTTGTTTTTGTCTGTTAATACTTCTCTTTTGTCTCTTAATATTTTTCTATTTGTTTTTGTCTGTCAATACTTGTGTGTTTATTTTGGTCTGTCAATACCATTTTGTTACGTTGTCTTGTTTTTTTTTAGAATTAAGGTTTCACCAAAAACGGTGACCTTATACATTAATATAAGTTGATTTACTGGAGGGGTTCATACTTTACGAACTTTTTATTCCTGAACATCCTTCACCATCGTCTTTTAATCCACTTCCATGCAGGTTCGACAATACCAGTTGCGTACATGCTCGTGCACTAACAGAGGCATCAAATTACCTATTGTCGTCAAATCAATACTCTGCGACCTCTTGATGGAAGCTTCAACGACTGGTTTCATTAATTTCGAAGGTACCGCCTGAACGGCATCAATCAATTTCTTGATAAGCTCTTCAGGACTCAAAGGATTAGCATTTGTGACAGCTTCTCTAATGTAAAACCACAAATCTACCCCAAAAATATTTGTTTCGTTAATATTCAACATTATTTTAAATATTCTAAGACCCATTAACTTAATCTTTAAATATAGAATGTTAAGTAAATATTTGAATTCCTTTAGTGTTAAATAAAATAATTGTTCGTGAACGTATTTTTAAACTGCTACACCATCGTGCTCCTTAGCAGTGGATTACGTGCCAAAATTAATTCGTTTGTTTAATAACGCAGGTATTGCTGTATATTTTTATGAGCGAAAAACCACAGTTTTAAATCAAATTTTAACCAGTAATATTTGTGCAGAACATTTTGGTAAGATATTATCATTAATGCATTATTTATAAGCAATGTTAGTTACATATTAGTTGAAAACAAAGGAGTAACTTTAAAGAAAAAGAAGAAAGAAGAAAGCGTAGATAGTTCAAATCACACGCTGGGTTACTAGAAAAGAAAATATAACTAACATATAAAAAACGGTTTAGTGTAAGTTTGGCAGTAAACTTAATGAAGAAAAATAATGTGTAACTTGTGACTTATAAAGTATAACGTATGAATTAAAACGCGAAATGTATAATGTATAACATACACAGTATAATGTATAATATACGAGTGTGTAATGTATAATGAATAATGTGTAATGTATAATGTATAAAGTATAATGAATAATATATAATGTATAAAGTATAATGAATAATATATAATGTATAAAGTATAATGCCTAAAGTGTAATGTGTAATATGTAATGTTGTGTAATGTGTCATGTATAATGTGTGATATAAAATTTTGTTTAATGTGTAATGTATAATGTATAAAGTATAATGAATAAAGTCTAAAGTGTAATGCGTAATATATAATGTTGTGTAATGTGTCATGTATAATGTGTAATATAAAATTTTGTTTAATGTGAAATGAAAAATGTATAATTATTATATGTAATGTATAATGAATAATGTGTAATGTATAATGTATAAAGTATAATGAACAAAGTCTAAAGTGTAATGTGTAATATATAATGTTGTGTAATGTGTCATGTATAATGTGTAATATAAAATTTTGTTTAATGTGAAATGAAAAATGTATAATTATTGTATGTAATGTATAATTAATAATGTGTAATGTATAATGTATAAAGTATAATGAATAAAGTCTAAAGTGTAATGTGTAATATATAATGTTGTGTAATGTATAATGTGTAATGTATAGTGTATAATATATAATGTATAATGTACAATATACATGTGTATATATAATGTGTATTGTATAATGCATAATGTATAATGAAATAATATATAATGTATCATGTACGAGTACATCGAGTAATGTATAATGTATAACATTGAGTATAACTTATAATGTACAATGTGTACTGTATAATATTTGGAATATTTTTTTCAGTTCTGTTGTGAACACAGTAATGGATACGATTCCCACTTCTAATTAAATATTCACTGCCTGCGTGTAATGTTTCAGTTTAATTATTTTAATTTATAATGTCTCCAATATAAACTTATTCTAACAAGTACGATTAATAAAGCTTCATATACTAAACTAAAACACATTATCCAGTATTAACGAAACACTAATTTGTTATTAAACATTTCGCTATTAATTTAACCTTATAAATGTAACACTTTATAAAACCAAAACTAAAATGATTTTGGTTGTTAATTCAATTTAGTAACATTAATGAAAAAATAATAATTTTTTTAAAAAAGCTTTTAAAACAGGCCAGCCTGCAATAAAGAAACGGTAGCCATGTCAAGAAGCGTTATCAATAAGTGCTGGCTATAATTTTAATTACATTTCTATTAAAGTGTATGTAATTTTATATCATTGCAGTAGAAAAAGCATGAAAGTCAGTCGGAATTGTTTAATGAAAAAGTGTAGAGCAATATTTAAAGCATAATTAAGCGTAAATGTTTTATCATGCTAAGTATTTCACAGAAACATTACCGTCTTCACTCGCTGGAGGTTCAGGTTCAGGTTCTGGCTCTGGAGGCTGTCCGTCCGCAGGTTGTCCTTCTGCAGGAGGTTGTCCTTCACCTTCTGCTGGCTTCTCCCCATCAGCTGGAGCACCTTCTGCCGGTGCTGCGCCTTCCGCAGGAGCTCCTTCTGCCGGAGCTCCTTCTGCTCCTAGCAAACCGTTTAGTGTTAAAGCACGTACATAATTTAAAGAAAACGTTTTTGTAAAAGTAAATTAATTAATTAGTTTTTTTAAAGACCCCTCAGGGGTGCATACCAGCTGCACCTATTGAGAGGATTTAGACGTCCCTCGCGATACCCGAGTCTAACACACGCTTACACTTACGACTTTAACACTTTACACACACACTCACCTTTAGGCAGGCGATAATAGGCTTAATGTGCTTTCCGCCTTAAAATAACAAAAAAAAGTTTTCTTTAAGTCTACTGTATTTTATGCCAGTTAGACTGATGAGGACGAGGGATTGGCAAGGGAAAAGCTTAAGCAGTAACTGCACTCTCGAGACTACGACCTTGAGATGCGTAAGTTCAAAGACGAAACAGACTGTCCGTGCCTTAACCACCTAGCATACGTCAGTCCTACATTACTTACAGTTAAGATAATGGTATGTATTTTCCGTTGTTCATCAAGTGTGTACAAATAAATTGTTTAGTAATATTTAAACAAAATTAATATTTTACGAACTGCTGATATTAATTTTTTTAAAAAAACCGGAGTAATAAAGCACCGATCAGTTGGCTGCGCTGAATTTGCGCACCTCAAGGTCGAGAGTGCAGTTAATGCCGTAAGCGTTATCTTTTCTATTAAAAGCCTAACTGGCACAAGGTATTAACTTCAAGTAATTAATAAATAAATAGTATCTTTATTTGTATGTTGAAAATTTTGACATGACAACAATTTACCTAATTTTAATATCACTGTATGTTTACTCTGATTTGATAAAATATTCCACACGAAGTAAATTTTGTATTGACAGTTTATTAAGTCAATTTTAACATATATAATCAATTTTTTTACATAATTGATGCCTATAAGGACTGATAAGTGAAAGAATATTTATATATATATATATATATATATATATATATATATATATATATATATATATGTGTGTGTGTGTGTGTGTGTGTGTGTGTGTGTGTGTGTGTGTGTGTGTGTGTGTGTGTGTGTATTGAGACATCGTTCTTCTACTGGTCTTTTAACAATCCTTTTAAAAAATTTCCTAAGTTAATACTGTACTTTTAACGCTATAACTGTACGGTACTTGTATATAGAAGTTATACACTGTAAGTTTGACGAATTATTTGGACTTAACTGTAATTCTAAAATATTTTTACCTTCTGCAGGAGCAGCTCCTTCAGCTGGTTTCTCTCCTTCTGCTGGTTCAGCTGGCGGTGCAGCCTCTGCAGGGGCTTCTCCTTCAACAACTGGAGCTTCAGCACCCTAATAATGACAAAATTTATTTCAACTATTTGTTATAGATGAATAGACGATATATGTTTTCCGTTACGTAAAATTATATTTTTAATAAAGAAAATCATTAAGGTAAAAGTGATATTGGTAATAAAATTTTTAATTTTGTAATATTTCGAGGCTTTGTACAAAGCAAATACAACATTAAAGCAACCGTAACGCTTTCTGTTAAATGTTAACTAGCTTGCTTTTTGAATTTTTACTGTGAGAAATGTATAGTTGGTGAAAAATATCAAAACAGTTAAATATTTAAAGATTTGTTGACAAATTTCAACACTGTTCTACATTAATACGTTAAAATACTATATGATATTCAAACACAAAAGTGTTAATAATTTGTTGAACGAACTCAATAAAAAATTAAAACACAGTAATATTGTTAAAAAATATTGTTTAATGGTTGTTATGAAAAAATTTAACAAACTTAAAAGAGTTAGAAATGCGTAGAAAAGTATAAATTATTTCATATTTATATAATAAAATATTGTGCAATACGGAAAATAAATTTTATACTATACAGTATGCACAAGCTGTTAATTGTTTTTGTTATTAAATTATCGCTGCAATTGAACATAGAAAATGAATAACATATGCGTCGAAATAAACAGTGAAATTCAGAAAGCCGTGGTCATATTCTCGATCAGCTGATTCTATTGTTGATTATTTCTATTTAAAAATGTGTATACGTTCTAATTTGAGTTTGTTTCTGTTGTTATTGTAGAGTATTATTTTCGTTCTCACAGAAATGGTTGTTCCGATGATCCAAGTTTAGCAAAAACTGCCAATGATTTTCAAAAACAATTCTACAGAACGTTGCAATGTCAGAAAAATTCTGAAAGTACTTAAACATATCAGAAAGGATGTAGATCGTGACACATGTGACACATACCGTAGAGTTTTGGAGCAAGTATTAATGTCTGCAAAAAGAAGGAGCCGTCAAACGTCTCTATAAAATGGTTTGAGTTGTACGTCCAAAAAAAAAGAATTTTTACGATTATTGGAATTTTTTATAAAATTCAGGAAAAACAATCTACAGTTGTTAGTTGTGCTTCA
The DNA here is from genome assembly GCA_022606455.1 of Callitettix versicolor. Taxonomy (NCBI): domain Eukaryota; kingdom Metazoa; phylum Arthropoda; class Insecta; order Hemiptera; family Cercopidae; genus Callitettix; species Callitettix versicolor. The sequence goes on from CM040189.1 coordinate 24,643,317, forward strand.
TTCTAAAATGTAAGTGTCCACCAACCGTGAATTTCTTTCCAATTTATGGTTTTCAGATAAAAGTTCATATTTATCAACTGATCAACTGCACGTTCTTTTGAATCTCGTAGTAAACGAGTAACCATACGGTGTGTAGTATAAGAAGCAGGGTATGAAGAAAATTGGATCTTTTGAAATTGATCCTAAAAGATTTTCTTGTTCGAAATCTTGTTTTTCCCCAGTGGTTCCAACAAGACGTCGCCACTAATCATACAGCATTAGACACTTTAGTGCTTTAAAAATGTTTTGAAATATTCCGAGAAACCACATTTCCATACTTTTCTCACTCATCTGTTCTCTCATCTGAACATCTGTTTGGGGTATGCTGAAGAAAATCATTTAACGCGATAATACATCAACCATCATAACTGTACTACGAGGGAAGATAACCTGGGTTGAACGAATGCAACCTATTTTTATTCGTGTGTTTGACCTTGATCATTATGACCTTTGTCTGAAACGAAATAGACAGCATATATTTACAAGTTTTAATTTATCTACAACTATTTTATTTTGTTCCCCTCAGTGGCTCAAACATTGTGAGTACGGATTTGGAAATCTTGATACGCCCTAGCTAAAGTTTCTAACGTTTCTTCATCTATTCGCTCTTGGATTAGATCCCTTCATTTCAAGTCAAGGTTAATATAACTATTAATATAACTATTAATTCAGGAAGGTTAGGTTAACTATAAGGACTCTGAATACTACGGGACAGAAAGAGGGTGTGCGAGAGAGAGGTTGAGCCCCACTCTCTCACCCCCTAAATTTCCTCCACTATCGTTGAGTAGTAACAGTTTGTAGTTTGTAACTCAAATTGGCCGACTCTGTGGCATTGTACTGTTGGAGGGAGCTGGAGTAGTATTCTCCTACATGCGTAAGAAATTCTTACCGCTTTCTCAGGAAACCGCTTAAGTGCGGCCACTAAAACTGTAACGGAGCTGAGTGGAGTCCGCTCCGCGTAGCTTCGGTTCTGTCTTGGTCCGTTTTGAAGCTGACTCAGCTTCCCCCACGCTGACTACGACTCCAAACTTATTATTTCTCGTTACCTAGGTTACCGTTGCTAGGTTATGTTTTTTAAACATATTAGTTTCCTAACGCCTGAACATTTATATTTAAAATACAAAAACGCGTTTTTTAAACTGATTGAATTCCGCCTTCGGTTGTCGTTCATCTTCATTTCTCTCCGAATTTGGTGGTCGTCCGGCTTATGAAAAATGCAAAGCAGGAAGCAAAGGACATTTGACTTTCAGGACTTTAAGGACCTCCAACAGATAAGCTGGTCAGTGAACTAGAATCGAAAAAGGTTTAGTTGCATAATAGATTCTTTGATTGCGGTGTCTAGGATCAATAAACCCTATACCATTTAAAGGTCTAGAGAATCAATCAATCAATCGTATTTTGTTAATAAACAAAGCATTATAAAAATATTTAAAAAACTGTTTATTTTGACGCATACTGTAATTACTAATAACTATAATTTCTAATATTTAATGTATTCAATGACAATTTTAACTGCTATTGTGAATTATTTATATCTGTTACATTTACAAAGTAAAAATAAAAATTAGTACTGTAATTCTAAAGCAGTCTCACTGGGTCCAAAAAGTTTAAATTCATATAAAATAACTAAATTAATAAAAGATTAAAATCGCTTAGTATATGAAATTTAATATACTAAACTATTAATGTTTTATTCCAATTAATGTTATTTTAAAACGTTAAATTTGAAATAAGCTCAATGATCTTGTGATACCTTTTTAAATACAACAATCAGTATGGCTATTTACAAAGCCTGATTTTCATTTCAATAATTGATACTTACATTGTTTAGCGTTGCTTTTGGACGAAACCCATTGTCATGCGGGAAAATGCTGAATACTAAGGATAATAACAGCATTCAATTGCAAAAACTTGGTGTACGCTGAAAAAACTATACAAGGTGTTCATCGCCTCATGCAGACAATACATCTAGAACGTTTTTGAGGTTAGGCATTGTTGTAATAAATAAATTACAACTTAGTGGTGATTTAATGTATCAATATGAATACTATTTATAGATTTTTGGTGTATATAATGTTGGTGAGACAAAACTTAATTGTTATTAAGTTAGTTTATCATTTTAGTTTATTTTTATTAACAGTTCATAAATTCTAATTTGAATGTTTTATTGATTTTAAAGGCGTTTCCGTCCGCTTTGGAACTTTAGTCAGAATTAAGAATTATGAAATTTATGAAAGATTAGTTGATCTCAAGTCTGTAACAATTTTTTAACAGTGATCATTAACTTTGTACAATTTTTTTTCAAAATACTCTACATTCCACTACTGCGAGTGAAGCTAATGCTTTATTGACTACACAGCACTATGGCCGGTGGTTCCGAGGTGGTTTAGTCCCGGTCAGTCTACTGCGTCTCTGAACTTGCGCACCTCAATGTCGCTGGTTCGAAACTGCAGTTACTGCCGTATGATTTTCCTTTCCCGATAACGCCTCGTCCTCGTTAGTCTATCTGGCATAAAGGAAGTATATCGACGTGTAAAAACAACAAAAAAGACTGTACAATACTAAATATCAAATTTGCCTTCATTGTTGTCATCGAAAACAGAAAACGATATTTTTATCTTTAGATAAAAAATAATTGTAAGAACATAATTTATCATATGTTTATATATTTTGTTCTTGCCTTTTAAATACGGGAAAATTATTCAATTTTATTACACCACTATTAAAATACAAAACTTAAAATAATAAAACTACACTTTCCTTTTCGTAAAATATTTTCAAAATTTCAACTTACAAGAACACTATGAAACACTATCGGCTATTATTAAGTAAACAATAAAATTTTGCTACCTTATTGAATTCGAACATAAAAAATATCAAACCAATTCTGACATACCTAAATACCAAGTTAAAAATGCCATCATTTTGCCATTGCCGTGCCATCTTTAACGATTTAAAAAAATATTTTTAAAATACTCCGCGAAAAAATAGAGCTCCCATTTATTGACTCTAACAATGCCAGAGATGAATGACAGACAACTTGAATTTAGTTTGTAAAATAGTTTGCATTTTGCTATGCGTTTGCTAAAAGAATAACACAATTTAATTGTTCCTTAAGCTGATATACGTGTTGATAGTGAATTCGTAAGCTGGTGATGAAACTTTTACGTAAAAGAAAGTACCAAGATGGCCATTTCAAACCTTTGTCTCCTTTCTCCTCTTCAGTCCTGTCTTCTTTCAAATCTCTTTCGGAGTACAACTTAATTGAAAAGAAATCATATAATTAATCATTTTACACATTAATATTTTTGATAGGCTTACAATTAAACGATCTATTCATATTCTGTCTTCCATGTTTTTCGATATTAGAAATATTTCTAATATACATTTTTTTATTGTTGCAAAACAAATTCAAACCAGAGACTATCTAACTTTTCTAACTATTGTGCCAATAAGGTATAATTTAGTTTGTCTAATTATTGACTATTTTGCCATTAAAAGTATGATTTATTATTTTCAATTGACTATTTGTACTAATTACATTATGGTTTATTATTGATTATTATGTTAATTAAACTATGGTTTACTATTTTCAGTTGAATATTGTCTAATTAAATTATGGTTTATTACTTCCAATCGCCAATTCTGTCTAAATTTTTTATAGTTTGGTACTTACAAATGATTAATGTGTCAATTAAAGCGACCAATGATGTATTATTTGCGTTTAAAAATGTTCAGTGAATCACCTTCAATGATTGTTCAAAATGTATTGTTGTATATAATTCGCTGTTTTGTTATTGCATGAAAACAATAACTTATATTAAGTGTATTTATTTTTTAAATGATTTTATTTATTTTATTATTTATTATTTTTTATTATTATTATTATTTTATTTATTTTAAAGTGTTTTTATTTTTTAAATGATTTTTTCGATCTATTTTATATATTTTGGTCTACACTCTAACTGTATTATAGAATTTCAAACTTGTAATGGGAAAAATAAAACAATAACAATGTGCTTTGACGTAACATATCATAGAAATCGTGTTTTTAGGTTAGTAATTTTTTGCACAGTTGGCAAACATTTTCTTATAGTTACGGTATCCAATAAATAAAAATTGTTTAATGCGCCATCTGTTATTTTCTTTCAAAACCATTCAACTTTTGAAAACTATTCTATATGTTGTTTAGTTATAAGATTGAATTTCCTTTAAATTCATTGAAATGCATGTCTATGATTTAATATCACAAAAACAGTACCCAAGAAAATACAATGAATTCTTTATTAGGAAGCCTAATAATGTGTATCTGCATAGGCCTACATGATTGTAACACATTTGTAAAGCATAATCAAGTACAACCCGAGTACAGCCGAGTACGGCCGACTATACACGATTGTTCCTGGAATTCACCGGCAAGCCAATCTACTTAGTTATTAAACATAAGTTAAAGTTAGCTAAGTGTCGAACCTGTACGCAGGTTCGTATCTAGTTACTATCGTTGACTTTTCCATATGAATCACTGTCTCTATAAATCTAAGTGGTGTAAATTTAAAACACTTCAAAATGAAATGACTGGCGTCACTTTGCCATTTTTACTGTGAATATTGTTTTACAAGGAAAGAATGTAAATATTTGCGTATAGCCTACATGTTTGATACGTCTTAATGGCACAATAGTTATTCAATCTCTAAAGTAATATACATTTAGTTATTAGAATTAATGTGAGTTTGAATTAATCGTTGTTTATAACCATTCTCTTTTTAATGTTTTTATTGGTTAACAAATAGAACTAGACACTGTTTGACATCTACGTAAATCACAGTGCGGAAACAAATCACTTTACCCGATTGCGTATATCCGCTATGCCAAAAACCATCAAAAACACTAACACTCTGATAAAATCACTCAACGTTTGCACAATTAACATACAATACATGCATCCATTAGAGGCACCACTTTAAAGAGAAAAGATGTTATGTCATCAGTACTGTATTCGTTTTGTAACACTTAAATTAATACTTATGAGAGAATTACTGAAATTCCAACTGTGATTCACCGATCCTGTATGTGTGGGGGTTGGTGGGGGTGTTTGTTTTTAACACGGTCTCACGTTCGCAATTTTGGTCCGATTTGATTCAAAATCGATTTGACACAAAATCGATTATAACCTCGGGCAAGTTCGTTAACTAGCCAAATTAGTTCTACAGTTTCAAAATGGCTGTCACTTAAAATCTTTAAAAAATTGTAACTTTTTTATATGGATAGTTTTTTAAAACCTGATTTTATCATCGTAATCATCGTTTCAAACTGCATAAATAAGCATTTTGAATTTTTAAAATGTATTGAAATTAAGAAATTTAATTTGAAGGAGGACAGGGTTCATTTTCATGTTTTAAATGTAATTTGAATGTTCAAAATCGTAATGTATGCAAATTTTAATGCTGAGTGTGATAGTGAAATCAGAGTTTCAAAAAGTAGAATAGAAAAAAATACTTTGGAAAATTCGCTTCTATCACGTCAACTGAAATTACTTTTAAAATGGTGCCTGTTTTTCTATAATGGACTGCACAAAGGACTGAGGGTTGAAGTGTGTAGGTAAATCACTAAAAACTAAGTCAACAAATATATCTGTATTTTCCATAGAAAAGGAAGAAAAAATATATTAAAATACAGTTTTTCATTTGTAACAAAACATCATGCTGGAGGTTCTGCTGTATACATCGTAAGGAAGAGGACACTTGTATCTCTTACTACAAAACAATTACAAATCACATTCGAGCACTAAAGTTCAACACATGCTGGTTCATTGTGTTCGGGATTGGAGAACGGGATTGTTTCAACCTTTGTGACTTTCAGGGTGATTCTAAAGGACACGAACATACCAAAAACATTGCATTCAACTAACTAAAAGGTTCATCGTCTTGTCGTAGCAAATATACTTGTGCTCACTTACGTGTCGTAGGTCCAAACTGATGTTTTATTTCTTTTTACCAAAAAAAATTGACAAAAATAAAATTTGCAATACATATAAATAATAGGTAAATATATATTTATAAAGATAAATGATTTTTGTGTTTAGGCCTCTCCGGATTCTACCTTCTTTTCATCCTTCTTGGACCAGTCGACAATTCCAGTCTTCAGGTTTTTCTGAAAAGGTTAAACAAACGTTTTACTTATTCAGAATAAAATATGAAGTTACGTAATGTAGTATTACAAAATTTTCTGTAATATCAGTCGGAAAACGAACAAAGTTATAATTGTTTCAGCAAAATTATTCTGATTCGTACTGAAAATGTATTTTGTTTTATTAATTTTGAGTTTCTGTACAATTTTCTGTAATAAATTTTAATTTACAATGCTAATTCAGCTATTATTTTACATTAAATTGATTTACGTGGTGAAAATTTATAAACCGAAATTAAACAATAAATTAAACAATAAAAATAAAAATAATAATACATCGTAAGCTATGTACAATGGCGTGCTGAGCATTTTAAACGATGATTTTTTTTTAATGAATACAGAACGTAAAATTTTAAGGATTCGTGTATACGTTACTTGTGTTTAGAATTAATTTTATTCACTGTATATTTGTCGTATCAGCAACGGAGGAAAATATAACACACTGTCGGCAGTACAGTCGTTTTGTAAATTATACTGTAATATTGTTTCTACAAAGCATTGTTTGTGATTATTTAATGAATCTGTAGAATATTTATTTTAACTGAATTATATCTAAAAATATTTTTATAACTATTACTATTCAAAGTAAAAACAGCAATTTCATATTAATTTTATTGAATGTAAAAATTATATCGTTCAATCTAAAGTTTACTACGAAAACTAATTTTCATAATGCTCTCTTTAAAAAAAACTATTTTTTATTATTACTGTTGACTCCCGATTATCCGGCACTTCGCTAATCCGGCTTAGCCACTCATGCCATTAATAAAACCCAATTTTGGTTTCAAAACCTTCAGTATTTGAAGCATTTTGTAGAAATGCCATGCCATGACAATGTCGCCGTCATGAAATACAGACATTGTAGACGAATATTACAATAATATTTTAATAATAAAGAATATTTGTATGATTTGATTATTTTTGTGATTCACAAATTAACGTGTTGATTTTTTTTATTTATTAGGTATTTTTTAAATGAGCTGCATTAAGAGAAGTCCGGATTTAAATGTTCCAAATAAAGAAACAGATCGGTTTGCCAGAATATGAGCCGACAGCCTGTTCATTGGTACCTGCATGTGGAGTACCTTATACTCTAGCACGCAGGCATGTCTTCCAGTGGGTTTTTAAAGAATACCAAAGTTCTCGGGAGAGTAAGACGGTAGTGTACAGTCAAAGAGGATGCTTACAGATCCAGGTCGATCCCTTACAGTTCTGCGGCGAGTGACGAGTTCCTGACGGGTCACTGGACATTCCACAGTCATCTACAAAAAATTGGTTTTCAAATTCGTTTGTGTAGGAAATGTGGCACAGTTGAAGAAACAACTCAGTGCTTAATTTTTGACTGTCCAGCTTTTACCGGAAACGATTTGAATCCCTAGGCAGTCTCTGAAGAGGGGGACAGATGATGGAACATGACTTTACCCAAAGCATCTCAAGGTTCTCTAAAGACCAGAAGCTTGTGAAGGTTGAATCTGTGGATGCACAATAAGCGGCAAAACCAGGATAACGGAAGTCCTGGCCCTCAAGTGGAAAAAAGTAAAGGTCACTTTTATAGTTACGCAAAGTTTCTGAAATTTTAATGCACGTTGTACGGAATTTCCTTTCATTCATTTTTGCTTATTTGAGAAAGGACGGATTACAGGGGGGTGAAGAGGCGAATGTCCCTCCCGAGACGAAAGAAATAAAATTAAAAAATTGTAAAAGATCCTATTTTACTTCCTTAAAATGGAAGTAGTTTCGAGAAAAGGGTCAAAGAGACATCTGAAGCCTCTGAGGGTTCCGATATCCGTCATATTATCCCGATCTGAACCCTGTATGTACATATGTACGTTTGTACACTTTGAAATGCGTGTACTATGTGTGAGAACAGGGTGAATATGTTTTTTATATTGGTTCCCTCTTCTCTTCCCGCGTTAACTGCAACAGAAGAAAGATCTTTCTCGACTTTAAAATTGATCAAAGCTTGATCGAGAAACTGTTGTAACGCTTAACTGGCTTGCTTAAGCTAATGAGGACGAGGGATCCGCGTTAACGGTAAATGTAAAGTAACCGGAATAACTGCAGCTATATATAAAAAAAATATTGGTAGTTATATTGAGAAGAGGGGATGTTGGGTAAATGGAGCCAGTGTTACAAAAAAAATTTTAATTAGGAATCTATGAATTTTGTTTAACCTAAAATGGAATAAATTTTTACACTTATTATTTTATAAGCGTTTTAAGTCTCAAAACAGCTTAATAGTGCCAGTTTTTGATAGTATTACTTCAAAAATTGCCATCCACTATGCGGCACTCTTTTAAATTGAGTTAGCCGCCTCCTCGGTGGCCTAGTTGACAGCGTACTGGGCTTTCACCCCGAGGATCCGGGTTCGATTCCCGGCGAGGGCTTGGCATTTTCATACGCTATAAATCATCCCATCGTCTGCATTAGCCCAAGTGTGCACAATAGTCGGACGTTAAACACCAAAAAAAAAAAAAAAAAACAAAATTAAATTGAGTTATCCAACCAACCGCCCCCCCACAAAATTGCATTAATCCGTCAGTGGAAAGTAATGTGCAAAATTCTCTGTGGCGTGGTATAGAAATAGAAAAGGAAGCTATTTAGTTGCAGTGTGTAAAAGTGTATGAAGAAAGAGAAGAAAGTATACAAAAAATATAAAATTTAACATAAGCTTATTTTAAAAACACATAATACACTCTAGCCATTGGATATTTGCTAAAAAAATATAACAAACTCAATCGGAAAGCAAAGACGGTATACATATATATACAATAATTAATATAGCATCAATGGTATTCGCTGAAAAGTCCTAAAAGGCCAGGAATACACACCTGAAAACAACCAAAATACAGAATAGAAGATAGATATAGGAGAAAAACAACAATTGGTAGAGGAACACAGACAATTAGCACACTTTGAAAAGGCATAGGTAAATACATATTGTAACAAAACATTTTTACAGTTGAAACTTTTGCAAATCATATTAGGAAATGTTAAGCGAAAAATATACGTATATGATTTTATATAAATATATTTTTATAAGTAGGAAGTTAGGTTTGACTTTGTTTTATTGTTCGTTACAAATTGTTATTTTTAAAGAACAAAATCAGTAGTTAGAGGCAGAATGAAGCGTTATTATGTTGACAAGAAAATAAGAAATTAGCAACAAAAAAATAATTTAATTAATACTTTTTGGCAGAAAGTACAAGAGAAAATAGCAGTGAAAGAGAGACAGAGAAAATAGCGATAAATTATATAGCTGTAAAAGAGAAATAGCTTTCAAAAACAACAAAAACGTTTCTCACCTTTATTTCGGATTACCATTTTCTTTTTCTTAAAATACGGACATATAACTGGTGGATTTATATTTTGAACTTATAATTTGTTACAAACGCTACTTTTACGAAGGAACTTTTATTCACAAAAACATAAACTATAATTAAATTTTTATTTTTAAAGAATACAAATTATTTTTGTAACTAAAATAGTTGGAAATAAAAACTGTTTTTTCTTTTAAATTACTGCAAGCGATTTTTAAAATGTTTTTCACGGAAAAAAGTATTTTTTTTTTATTTATGGTTTACTAAGAAACATAATTAATTATTATTATAGACAAAAATAACAAAACACAAAAGCACAAAACATGTAACAGTGTGAATAAATACTTCAGCGGAAAATATAACGATCGAATAACAAGTGACGAATTTTATTTATTATCGTAACAAAATAAATACAGACACCAAAAAAATAGTAAAAAATTGTGTTACAATAATAAATTCGTTTTTTCAAACTTTATTATTCAAAGTTAATATTTCCAGTTGGAAGTATTTTTACGAAAAAAACACACAGACATCGTGTACACGGCGTTAGGTACATTAAAAGTGAACACACACATATTAAGGTTGGTTTTTATTATTTTAAAGTGTAGAGTTTATTTGAACAAAATCATTTAGCTGTCAGTTTGGATTAATTAAACAATAAATGGATTGATTAGGTGACGATGATAAATTTGATGTTCATTTCTTCTGCCATTCCGCTTTCTCCGACTTCTTGGGCTGTGGGGAGGAACAAAACAAGGTTCACAACAAGTATCACATATAGTGTAAGTGTAAGTATATAAAGAAACACCAGTGTTAGAAAAGTGTAAAATTTGATTAGATAATATCAATTTAATACTGTAAGTGGTGCGGATAAACTTTTTAAAAAATACCCAAAACCAAAATAATGTTTGTTTAACGCTTAATTTTGTTTAGTGATTTCTATTGGAAAACGAGCAGCCATCACGGTAAGACCCAGACCCGTGACCTTGAAATGAGCGCCGATCCTAACATCTAGATCACATTTTGATTGTTAAAATTTGCATCATTCCTTAGCCAGCATCGTTCCTTAGCCATCAATCTGCTGGGATGGCAGATTGATCGTTCCTTAGCCAGCAAAACACGTCAAACAGTTTCAAAATGGCGGCAATTACAAACCGTTAAAAATGCGTAACTTTTTTGTCTCAAATTGTTTTGAAAATATGATTTCATCGCTGTAATCAGCGTTGAAAATGGCATTTCGAATTTTCAAAATACTTTAAAAAATTGATTTGACGGCGGTCAGGGTTCGTTTTTCGTATTTTCAACGTAATTCGGATGTTCGAAACGCTAATACATGCAGATTTTAATGCTGATTATGAATTTCAAAAAGAAAGGTTTAGATAAAGAAAAAATACTTTCGGGAATTCGTTTCTATCGCGTCAGCGAGACTAGCTATGTAGTTTTAGATTTTAATTGAAAAAGTGTTACTTTTTTAATCTCTGATCAACTGTTCAAGCAGCAACTCACAACTAAATATTAATAAAAAGATAATGGTTATGATCTTACGAAGATAAAATAATGTTCAAAATAAATTTAGAAAAAATTACTGTAGAGTGGTGTCAAATGGTGCACAATAAAATACACATAATGAATTTCCTTAAAATAACAGCGCGTCTGAAGTGGTTAGTTTGCTGCGTCACTTCAAGGTCGTAGGTTCGAGTCTGCCATAAATCGAAAAAGAAATGAAAATCGGTTAAATTGTTCTGAATCCATGGCCTATAAAATCACCAGCAACGTTTCTAGTAATAAAAATATTGTTCTGAAAATATCGGCAGGATAAAATTAAAGGAAAACACTGGTGTTTCTTTTTCAAGAACTAATTCGAAAATGTAAAGCTAAACCAAGTCTTGCTGATCGCTTTAGGTAAAGGCTTACTCGGACGTAGTTATGTTTGAATTAAGGAAAATATAATGCACACAATAATGGAGTTGTTGAACAAAAATATGTATGCAAGTGTCAAAAGTTATTGCGTTTATTGTAAGGGGACAATTTATGATATAACTTCTAAATATTTCAAAAAAAATGTAATTCAAACTGTAATCATTTTTTTATGTAGCCAAGCATATTTTACTTCTAGTTCGGAAATTGTCCAACAAGTTTACAATTTATTTAATATAATCAATTTAAAATTGATTTTTTAAAGTAAAAAATTGACTTTGGTTTAGCTGCAATGTGTTGATTTCGTAACAGGAATTTCATACAACGATAATGACAAATTTTAAAACTTGTGTTTATCATTTTCCTTCACAGAGTCGTGCATCAAGGATTTAACAATTGGAAAGGATATTACAGAGTTGGTGTTAGTAACACAATTTAAGGAACATAAAATGATTTTTTTTGGAAATATGTAAAGATCACTGTGGAGAAACATACAATTACAAGAAGTAAAAACCCATTTGACGCAAAATTGAATACGATTCATTTGACATTACTGGAATTAAAATAAAACTAATGAAATTACTTCAACCTAGTTCGGTCAATATTCATAGAAATACCAAACCGTTAAAGTAGATCCTGTTCGGGATCCCACTGAAGATGTTATCGAAACGTACATCACGGTAAAATAATTTCATTACATATATACTAATTCTATTCATATCGAATTAGTTTTTCATTTTGCGGCAAATGCTTCTTCTTGTTCGTATTTTTTAATGATACTTTAAAAAATAACAATATTAAAATTCTAAGTTAATATTATATATTAACAAAATGCACTATGTGTGATAAGAAAACAGGAACATTGTGTTGTTCCTCTTATTGTGGTTGAGGTATTTTTTAAATTTTACAGTTAAATATGTGGTTAAATCTAGAATTGTTAATTCCGTTTTTTTTTTTGAAGAAATAAAAAAAAACGTTCTCATCCTTGTTAATAAAGAGTAGACCTGCTATACTTAAAAGTATTTTAAAAACACCCATATTTTGCAATAGCAAAAATGCATGGTTATGAATTTATTACTAAGTTAAATCCAAAAACCTATTCCGTAATAAATAGATCTGTCAAGGAATGTAGAATATTCCAGTGTATTCGAATATTTAAAAATTGTGAATGAATATTGCACAATATCCTCACATTCCATTAAAAAATACGCTTATTATTTTAATAAATCGCCAAAATACTACAAAAAATTGAAAACGTTATTGTTCTTAATATACTACCAAAATTTAGTGAAATTTAATGGTCACTAAGTAGCAAAAAACGATTTTTTGCAGAGTAAAATTTTCTTAAAATCGTTGGAGCTGATTTAAAAAAAATCAGACATTTTTAAAATTTTTGTAAATAAAAAATATGTTGGCAAACTACATTTACGTGCCAAATTTCATTGAAATCGGTCATTAATTTATTCTCCAACAATATGCACAGACTTATACACAGATACACCCTTCTAGGCCATCATAATCTCAAGGTCATTTGTTTTCACGATCACAATATCTTTTACTTTCTTTTAGTGTACAAGTAAAACGATAAAAAACATGTCTATGCGATAATACAATATCTGTATGGCTGTGCAAATGTTTTTAATATTTTGCTTTCAGTCCCGTAAAATAAAACACCTGACAGAAAGGTATTCTACACAAAATTTACCTCCTTATCCTCTTCTTCGAGGGTAAATTCCTTCTTCTTAACAACTTTAAGTTGATTACGGAAGTTGAATTCTGCGGCTTTCTTTTGCAGTTTAGCGAATTTGTTCTCGTATTTGGACACCTTTTTGAGTGTTGGTTTGACGCTGAAACGAAAACATATAATTTTAAAATATAAAAATACGGAACAGCACTGCTGCATGAAATATAAAAAGGGGAACGCTTTTGCCACAAAACGAAAATAAAATAAATATAAAATTAGTCAACTAACTTTATCTTGATGCATGTTTCGGTCATAGCTGCCATCTTCAAAGCGATTAAAGGACTTCTGTTTGGTATCCTCTTGAAGATGGTAGCTGTTCCGAAACGTACATCAGCGTAAAGCAATGTAACTAATTTGACATCCTTTTCATGTTGTGGTCACGAGGTTTCCTTTTATATTCATAGAATGTAATGTAAAATATTTTATTAAATTTTAAATTATAAATAGATAGAAATGGGTGATAAATTACGTCATGTTTATCCTGCAAACGTTATCCGTTTGTTAAGTACATGAATAATTGTTACGAATAATAAAGCAGATTATGAATACATTAATCTTAAAAACATTTGTGAAAGTGGAGCCCTTAACGGAAAAAGTAAGTTTAGTTTCAAAGCCTTCACTAAGCCCTAGCCTAAGGTCTTATCTATACTTGAAGTTACAGCGTATGGCATTAGGTGATCGTTGATAGCATAATTTTATTTAAGTAAAATAAAAGCAACAAATAAATAAAACATGTAAAAAATAATATGTTTTAATGTTACGTGATAGAATTAAAAAAACGAATTCTGTAAAAATGAGTGAAAAGTAGTCAAAATGATTGTTATACCAAAAACATGATAGAGCATTACCATCCTAGCAGAAGAATACATTAAAAAAAAGGGCAGATGATATTTTTTAAGAACATTTTGAAGTAAACAATTTTAACGCAAGGGATCGTTACGGTAAGGAAAATTTTGTGGTGTACGAATAAGCGACAAATTCGTGGAACAGCTGATGGTTCAAACAGCTGGTTCTCACATAAATGCCAGTAACATGTAATATGTATTACAAAAGCAAGCCACTTGACCATAGATAAACTACTTAGTTCGCATACTGAAAGGCGAGAATGGAAAAAATATTAAATAAAATAATGGTAGATATAGAAGATTAAAATGTTAAAATGAATAAATAAGTGAAATATTATTACTTATAAATGTTTAATAATAGAAACTACAATTAAGTGTTGTATTTCGTAATAAGAATATAAAACCTATAAGGCCGGTGCTGACGTCACAACTGACGCGAAAATACATTTTTGAAGTTAATACTTCTTTACTTCCGGTACGGTAGATTTTGTGGTGCAGTGAAATCGAATTAACAGGAACGTAACGAAAAATCTACAAACGATGAGGCAAGTACAAGTCATCAAATTCATTAAAAATATTTAGATCCCGGATTTCCGGTCTAAACAGGTTCATTAATAAGTATTCACTTCGATTGCATATTAAATGCCATTTAATATTTTAGTAATAGTGCATTATTACTATTATTAGTGTATTAAAAATATACTATTTACTATTAGTGTATCCAGTAAAATACTAGTATTACTATATAATCTGTTTAATATTTAAAATTATTTTCTATGTATACAGGGTGGTACAAAAATATGGGAACAGCTTCAAGTCTCAAGTTCTACTCGAGTTAGAAAAATATGCACAATTCATTTTAAAGCTTTTGATGTCGGCTATATACAGGGTGCTCCGAAACCGTGAAAGACTAATAGTGAAACCAATTCATTATTAATGTAATACACATTTTCTGTTATTGTCTGTTTATTGAGTTTATCGAAGCTTTAAAATTTCTATACCCGTCAAAATTTGGGGTTAGCTTTTTTTTGTATACATGTTATTAACTTCGTTGTTTAGCGTTTTCAAATGAATTTAAAAATTGTAATTTGATCCATAAAACAATCATTAAGGACTGCCATAAGCGGACTAACCATAATTAAGTGAAAATATAAATTGTATCCAATTTTGAAATATTGGGAAAACTTTCGTTTAATCGTTTTTGTTCCACTCTGTAGTAAAAACAAAATTTTTGAATAGTCCTATAGGCTAAGATTTTTAAAATGAGGGAGTTGGCCATTTCACCAAGCTTGGTATACAAACACAAATACCTAAAAAAACAGCAAAAATTTCAATAAAATATTACTTCACATAAATCAGTTTAAAAAAATATTTATTTAAATGATTACTTACAATTTGCCACGGAGATCGTTGACTTGGCTGTTCAGATCCGCGATCTAAAAATGACGAACAAAAAAATTTATTAGTTATTGTTACTGACAGAAACGTGAAAAAAATTTAATTTTTCCAAAATACTAGCGTAAAAATTTAGATTTTATATTCCAATTTACTTGTGCTTAAAATTGAATATAATCATGTAGACAAAAAGTAATTCATACAAAATAAACATAGACTGCTATTTTTTATTTTTAAAAACCAAAAATAAATCATAACAATAATTAAAATTTTATTTTTATTTGTAAAAAAACGATTGACTAATTCAAAAGAAAATTTAAAAAAAAAATAATTTTTAAAGAATTATTAATACATTTAAAAAAATATCAATTAAATATACGCTTGTTATATTTATGAAATATTTTAAAGTAAATTAATTCGTACTCACCCGATAATAAAATACTAAATTCTGTTAGAACTGTTTAAAAACACAATAACAATCAAAACACGTGCATTTAACAATCAAGATTAGAAGAAGTGTTGAAGCAAACATGTTAACTTTTTGAAGCTAAAGAAATTTATTAACAAAAATGTATAGCCGTATTAATAATTGAAAACAACAGATCATTAACATATGGATACACTCTACATTTTAAAAAAGTATTAACTTAATCGAAAACACTAATAACATTACAATAATTGTACTGAAAACTATTTGGACTTCATTAGAAATTGTAAAAAAAACATTAACGTAAATTTTTATATTTCTGTCGAACTGTAATAATTTTTCTTAAAATTATTTTAAAAAATCCAAATAATTTTCAATACTTACGCATTTTTGTAATACAAATAATTACATAACTAAAATATTAACTACATACGACATGTGCACATTAAAATTTATATACTGTAAAAACGCATACTAAGAAGCTTCTGGGAAAGTTGCACTACTGATTTTATACAGGGTGAGACAAAAGCGTGGTCACATTTCTGTCTGAACCAGCTGAACAGATGAAACTGAGAAAAATCAAACTCAGGAAACCTTTTTCGTATAAAAACTTCCCCGAAATGGAAGTTTTTGGAGCAGTTTAAAATGCAGAATGGAAAGAGCCAACGACATAAAAAAAGTGAAATCAAAGGGCCCAGTACAAAATGACGACCGATTGAAATCATCTGATTTATTTGATTTTACTTCTTTGTACGGGGTCACACAAACAATGTGTATAAAACTGAACCACGATGCATAAATAGCACTTCTATTTTTTCTAGTTTCCCTTCGAGATTTTCATTATCGTCCGGGGAAAAGTTCAAGGAAGGATTCTGTGATGTTTTGGAATAAAAATTCAACTAGTTTGGGTTAAATTTGATACGTATTTAAGTATCTAAAGCAGACACAGTTAAGCCTACTTTAATCGAAAGGTGGAAAGAAGTTTTCAGTGTTTTGGAAAAAAGTAATACCTATAAAGAAGTTTTCAAATTAATAGAGTTTTGTACGTGTCTCTACCTGCAACTTCTGCACCAGTGGAGAGGGTATTTTCAATTGTAAATAATATCTGGTCAACAGACAGGGGTAGTTTAAATGTTACTATTGTTGCAATATTAATATCAAGTTGAATATTAAACTTTCTCGTATTGATTTTTACGACTTAATTAAAAACAATAATATATGTTTACAGAAAATCTGTAATAGAGAAAAATATAAATGTTCTACCGTTTGAACTGGACGTTAATGATAAGAGATAATCTGTGGATGGGTTTTTTTTTATATTTTCATTTTTCTAATAAGATTCAAAAGTCGGTTTAATTATCAGTGTGTCCTTAAAAAGTGTTAAGGTTAAAGAAAATATTAATCTAACTTCATAAGTAAAATATTACCTATATGTTTTGTATTTTTATTTCAATTTTGTAATTTTTAAAATAAAATTTGATGGTCTCGATTTTTAACGCTTTTATTTTCGGTTTCAAGGAAACATTTTTGTGGAAGCTGTATGAATAAATGATCTAAGAAACAGATTAGTTGAGAAAATTCAAAGAGTTTTCCTGCGAAAATAAATCATCACACAAGTATATAGTTTTAATCCGAGTTTCATAGGATTTTACACGCTAGATTTTCGAAACAAAGAGAAAAATTATTATCTACATCTACAAATATATGTCCAATTGTTGATTACCGTAAAACTTATAGGTAAGCTCACGTGAGACTACCAAATCGATACAATAGGTTAGCGCCTACAAAGTTACTTGATACTGCGCCAATGCACGGCTGTATTGTTGGTTAGCTACTCTATCTCGCAGGATATACTCATCGATATTTTTTTTTACAATAGGCGATACCAAACTTTTACAATAGGCCCATTGTTAGACCGTCCATGGGGAACAATTAAGCAACTGTTATAACTGCATTAACACCAATGGCTTTTTAGTACCAATAATTTAATAAAAAATAATACAATAAAATATTGAAGTCAGTTTTTATTTTTATTACGTTTTACACAAATTTTTACTAGTATTTTTTTTTTTTTTCTTTTAAAACATATCTTAAAATTCATATCAGACGCCATTTTGTACTACACGGATATAAACCACTACAACATGGCATAAACACTAAGGACCTCTGTAGAATTACAAAAAGCGTTCTCGATATCAGCGGCTAAAGTCCAATTAGTTGAACTACCTGCCGCTACGAGCGCTGCAAACTGTAAGGGCAAGCGATGGAGACGTTTGAGAAAATATACAGTACTATTATCTATTTAACTGCAGTTGAACACTTTGCCGCAAGATGCCACCAGCAGCGAGAGCTCACAGTCTCATAAAGGTTATCATTATAGTACGTTTATATTAAATGCTTCTTGTTTCGTTGTTCGTCTTTGTCAAAACTTTAAAAAGAGTTTTTACTAGATAGGCCCTTAAAGCTACTCTCAAAATCTCCCATTTCGGTGGTACGAGCAAACTTTTACTGTATTACTAATCAAAACGTTTTCATATTGTAGAAAGTTGACCTGAGAATGGTTTTCCTAGTTTCAAGTGTTACAAAGTTAATAGGATGTACCCGCCCTTTTGTCTGATCCTGTATAATAGATTTCTAGAGAGTAATAAAGATGATACCTCACTTTTATTTTTTCAAAGTTTTTACATTGCAAATTTTTGGTAGTAAAACCGTTTTTAGAAGAACAAAATAATATCAAAAATCTTTACATTTTAAAGTGTTGGTATCACATTTTTTTACTAGACTAGAATCAACATTAATTTTTTCACACATTATAGTGGATAAATTACCGTTGATTCACTAAGAAATGCAAATTTTCTTTTCTATAAATTTCATACATTAAAAACTCAAGACAAACTATTAGTTATGTTAAATATTTTGTTGCATAGAAAATAATTCATAATTCAAAAACAAAAAATTACTCGTTATTTTGTCTCGATACTTTTAACAATATAACACACTTACAAATAAAATACAGTTAACATGAAAACATAAATAAACAAAACACTTTTTTTAACTATACTAATCAGTGGGCAAAACAGACGTAGTTGGAATACCTAAAAAAGTACAAAACACAAAATTATGTAAAAAAATCTCACAACAGAATGGTAGGTAATTCGAAACACTATTTTTAGGTAGGAAGGGACTAAGTACTAATAAAACACAAGGTGTATACACTATGAACTGAGTAACTAAACACACTACCAAAGGGTTGGTGTATATTTGTTTAAGGTGAATATTTTGTGCATTAAAATAAATAATGTTAACCTGATAAAATGTTTAACGTGCTTGGTTAGGTTAGGTTATTTTTCGCTTAACTGTTGGTTTCCTCATTTTCCACCTGGCGACAGCGAAACAATACTAAAACTCAAATAGGCACTCGATGTTTTTCAAATTCCTGACGAATTTATAGAATATTTGATTAACATGTTATGAGAATCAGTTTATGTTAAAATAGTTTTTATTGCTGAAACCATAGGTTCTGTGTGGGTGTTAAACAGAATAAATGTATCGATTGTTTTCAAATATGTTCCATGTTAATAAGTTTTTTTTTCAAAATAACAAATTAAGGTTGAACTGTACTGTGATTGGTCATTTGTAACCAAATCGAAATTTAGAATGGGTGTATCATAAACAGTACAGGAAAATTTTTTTTTTAATTATTATTTCTTTAGATATACATAAATATAAAAAATAACTCAATAAAATTAAATACTTTTAATAAAAAATGAAGAATTTATTTTTAAAAACACGAAAAAAACAATGCAATTGAAGTATACGTTTTTATACTTTATACGTGTGTGATAATTAGATTTGATTTCAACTGGACTTTGCACATACATGTAGATACGATTTTCAAAAAAATAAACATTCCCACAGAAAAAATTATTTTGTGGGCGTCACAGCTCAGCTTTAAATATTTTTTTCCTGAAATTAAAGCTTTGTTAAAGTGCAAATCGTTGATAATGGATTATAAATTAACAATTAATGAAATTTTGGAATAATCTAGTTTTCACTTATTTTCAATTTTCCTCAAAAACATTAATGGAACCAGCAAATACCATCAGACATTCCTGCTGCTTTAGTACTGCCTTCAAAACATAATCCTGAACCCATCGATCTATTCACCTAAAACAGGTACGTAATGAATGGAAGCCGGTTATGATATTTTTTTATTTTATTTTTAAACTTGTCCTTTAAAGAGATTGTATTAAAACGTTTCTAAGATATTTTATTTGTTGTAGAAATCAAATTAAAAACTGTCTACCTTAAAATATTTCTACAATGAGACGATGAAACGAAAATAATTGTTCAAAAAATTAAACAATTCATGTAAGGTTATTTTATATATTTGTCTTCTAAATTACTTACGTAATTTGTTATTGGTTGTAAACATAGTAGCAAAACAATTACAGTTTAATTTATCAAGTGCAATTTATCAGTGTAATTTATCAATAAGTTTATCAAGAAACTTAAAATGCGTAATTCATCAATAAGTTTATCAAGAAACTTAAATGTGTAATTTATAAATAGTTTTATCAAAAAACTTACTGCGTAATTTAAAACTTTTGTGAGTTTTTTTAGCACCAATAATGTTTTATTAAACCATGTTGTGTTAAACATGAAAAGATGAGAGAGCAATGATGAGACGGAAAGAACTCATTGGAATGAGTCCACTGAAAGTCTTGCAGAGCTCCATTGGAATGAAAATAGAACAAAGGCTACTTTGTATTTTGTATTACCCTGAGGTTATACTTATCAAGAAAGGAAGGCAGCAATGTTGTGTCATCTTCAATTCTTTTCAATTATAGTTTTTGGGTAACATTGGGGGGGGGAGTTAAAATTAAATATAATTAAGTAGTTATGTCTACAACGCTTCGGTAAGTGACCCTGTTTAACTAGAAATGACAAGGTCATCCAGTATTGGGATTTTGGACAACATTAATGTTACTAAGACACTATTTTGTATTACAAACGTAACAATACTGTAAAAGCATTGGCCTAGTGTTTCTTTCAAAATATCTAGGCACCTTCACCAATGAGAGATGTGATCTAAGGAAAAAATTGACTCAAGAATTTGAGAAAATCAGAATAACCTTCGGACGAATTAAGGAATTATTTCCAGGATTAGATGTTGTGGGCTGAGGTTCGTAAAATCAGCTTCTGGTTGCTTCTGGTAAATACTCTCGAATCACTAAGACGAATTGACGTCAAAGAAGTACAGCCATCTTTATAAAAAATGTGCTCGATATTAGCGTCTAAAGTCCGAGTAGTTGGACTATTTGCCGCTACGAGTGCTGCAAGCTACATGGACAGGAGTGGAGATTTTTGAGAAAATAGTACTATTATCTAATTGACTGTAGTTTAACTCTTTGCCGCAAGATGTCACCAGCATTAGGGGTCAGCATTCGAGTATGTTTGTTCTCAGTGCTGTTGGCAATTATCATGACTGTCAACAGAAGTATTGACCGTCAAAAAAAGAAAAGAAAAATTCATTGATAAATATCAACTTGTCAAACGAATGGAAAGTAGTTTGAAGCATATAAGAAAGTGATTTGATTGCAACTGACACATTTCCAGCCGCTGCTTCCATGATCTTTGAAAGATAATCTTACATCAGGAGCCCGTGCGCTAAGATATTTTTTAACAAAAAAAATGTCAAGTGATAGCACCATAACAAATCTTGTTTTAAAATTTAAACAATATTTGTAAAAATAAATAAGTCTCAAAGTAAACGAACTGTAACACTGTTTGTTAGTCAAAAGGAAAGACAAAGTTAAATTATTCTAAATGTAGACAGTTTTTAATCTGATAAAGTAAACAGAGTTCTGCTTTGATTGTGTCTGTTTACCAACACAAAGGGCTGACCACATTGTTGGGAGAAAGGAGAGCTAGGATTTTGTTTTGAAGGATAGCATCAAGTACACAGTTTAATCACAATAAAAACACAACATGTAAACTATAAATTCTAAACGTATTTCCTTGCTTTCGTTCCGGACTGTTGTCTAAACACTACTGTTACTGCTCGTCCGTTTTTTTATGTTAATTTCACGCAAAAAGCACTATTTTTTGTTGTTGTTGTCAAATTACTATTTGCAGCCATTTTTTTTTTATATTGAGTCCTGCACAGCACAATTAAAAATAGAAAACAAAAAGTACATTTAACATGTAATAACATGGCGGTGTAAAAAATATATACAAAAAACTTATTTCGAATGTGAACCAATTATTTTTGGTTTTGACACAGATTTCTAAAAGCAATAAAAAAAATTATTAGCATAGTTTACGACTATACTACGCTTGCCTTGACCAGCCACCTAAATTTCGTTTGCACATTTTTTTTTTTTATTTATAAATATACCATGGTTGAAATTTCCTGTGACTGGACTATTCTAAAACATTAAAAATACTTGAAAACTGTGTTTTTAATTAGTGTTTTTTACAACAAAGCAGTGACTGTTTAGAAAATGGTTTTTAATGATGTAGAAAGTAACGGGAAAATATACATGAAAAAAAATCCTTTCTTGATGGATTTTACAGGCGAAATAATAAGAACTCATGTAAAATAAAACTGCAATAATAATTACATTAAATAGCACAAAGACAAAATTAATTCGATTTTTGTAAGCAAAGGCAATTAATTTTACACTGTAAAAAAAAGGCAAAAACAAAAAAACGCCCTTTTTTGTTTAACTCAACGAACATAAGCATTGGAACATAACAACAACATTTCAAATTTATCTAAAACCTTGTGAAGCAAAGCAGAAGTGTTCCATTCCAACATTTTCGAACCAAAGTGTATTCATTACTGATCTACAATCACAGGAAATCTGAACCAGAACTTGACCCGAAACATTAGTATCTAAAACATTTCTAAAAATATAGTTGCAAAGGTTAGGAACGGATGGATCATTGGTCAACCCTTTTGTGCGAATCAACAGAAAAAGTTGAGCTTCCCATAAAAGTATGCAAACTTGACAAACTATGGGCTGGCCAAGAAATGCACACCTCACTTCACAAAAGCAGATCTGCTTTACCACCTTCCATATTTAGTTTAATGTTTAGAAATTAACGTAAAAATGTGTTATTTTTATAACTGTAAATTACTAGAGGCAGCCCTAACATTTCGTAGGTTAAAATCTGCGAAATATTTATTTATTTAAACAGTTACTATAGAAACCAATGTTAGAACATGTGTAATTTTGTTTTATTCAACAGCTGTTTTGAAAATTATACTCTTGTTACTATAGAAACCAATGTTAGAACATGTGTAATTTTGTTTTATTCAACAGCTGTTTTGAAAATTATACTCTTGTTACTATAGAAACCAATGTTAGAACATGTGTAATTTTGTTTTTATTCAACAGCTGTTTTGAAAATTATACTCTTGTTACTATAGAAACCAATGTTAGAACATGTGTAATTTTGCTTTTATTCAACAGCTGTTTTGAAAATTATACTCTTGTTACTATAGAAACCAATATTAGATCTTTATTATTTATTATTTTTTAAACAGCTGTTATGCAAATAAATTATGTGGGAAAAAGGAACTTTGAAAGGTTAATTATCCCTTTAGGAATGTTTTATAAAAATCCCTTTACTCCCAAAATTCTCAAAATGCAAATTCTCTACCTATTGAAGTTTTGTTGTTCGTTGATTATAAATCAAACAGGACTTTTTCTTTGACAAACAATTTTCTTTTGGAGATTTTTCACTATAAAATATTAATTAACAATAAAAATATGAAAACACAATTTTGTGTTTGTTATATTTAACGTCTATACTTTATGACAGATAGGACTAACTAGGACTAGAGATCGGCGTTAACGGCGTAATTGCAGTATCGAACTTACGATCACAAGGTGCGCAAGTTCAGAGGCACAGTACAGGAACGGAAACTTAGCACCACGTGAACACTGGCTATGTTTTGATTTTATGTAAAAGAAATCTTCAAATACACGTTATTTACTTTTTAAAAAATACTGTTTCTTCAAGTGGTAACATTTAAATACAGCACAATTATTCTGTAATTTGTTTCGTGTTATATTTTTATTAATCAATTTAATTCGCGTGTTAGATTTAATTGAAATCTGTTCATTAGTTCGACAACCCTTGAATGAACAACTCGTGAATTGTAATTTGGAAATGTTTATTTTAATTTAAATCATAAAAAACTAATTTAAAGTAAAAAAATATTAAAATTTTTGTTCGACAAACCAATAAAAATTTTGTTTTATTTTAAAAAGAAGACGGATATCTGTTTCAACGCGAGCTACGGCATTTGGTTTGTGTGTTTGTTAAGCAGTTTTGGCCTAACCCGATTGTTTTGAAATTTGATAAGGAGGTACCTTATTTAAAGTCCGAACTACGAATGTGTACAATTTTCCCCATCCACCTACGTTTCAAGATGGCGGCCTCTGATTTAACGACGACGAACGTTTCCAGTAATACTGTCTGAACGGCAAGACCTATCAAAATTTTGACCGCTTCATTAAGAAAGAACGAATAAATACAACGGTTACCGATTAAATTGGTGGTAAAGTTTAGTAACGCGTCAAACTGCTTTCGTGGAGTTGTGGCCAGGCAATTAATTAAGAAATACTGGGAGGTCTGATGTTTTTTGAACTGCTAGTATATTTAATAGTTTAATTGTTTTATGTATTATTATTTAGTGATTTATTTACAAGTTAAAATTTAAACAGCCTATTTCTGAAGTATAATAAACAATAATTTTTAATTGAAATTATTTTAATTTTTTTAAATTTAATACAAGAAGGCAGTAAAGCAGAGGATCCTGAACCCGGATCGCAACATAGCAGAATTAATTGATACAAAAATCACTTTTTTCTCTTTTTTTACAAAAAAAAATTTACCTCGTAGTCTCTTTTCCGGACCTCATATTCCAAATCCCATCTCTGACTTTCACAAATATTCATCCGATCGTAATATTCCTGAACAATCTCTTTGAGCTCAGCTGAACATAGAGTGGTAACATTAGAGAAAAATACATACAACAAACTAAAATAGGGTTGTCAAGTTTCAAAATGCAACTGCATGCCCTTCGATGATGCGACCATTCCTTTGACATCCATTCACTAGTTATGCAACGCGTTACAAATAATCAAAAACACTGTTTTTCTTTTCTAATTTTATATTTTTGATTTTTTTTCTTAACTTTGTGTTCTAAACTAAAATACAAGTTTAAATGCACTATTTTATTTGATATTAACAAAGAGTAAAAAAAATTTATTTAAAAAGATCAAATTCTGTACTTCCAAAGACGGCATAAGCACAAAATAATAAAAACTACTCTTCAAAAATGTTTAAGCTAATAAAATGTATAAAATTAGTTACTGATGATTCATCTACGTTGTTAAAAAAAGAAAGAATAATAGTTAAACATTTAAAACTGTTAAATTTAAATAATCATAACCATAAAAAAGAATAAGAAAACAAAACAGCAATAGCCTATTCCATAATGTGTATTTATATGTTATAGGCCTAGCATTGTAAATTTAATATTTGTTGTGATAGAAGTAAATTTCTAACTATTGTTACCTTATAATCATTTGAACATCATAACTATTAATAAAATCTGTACAATTTAGCATTTCAAAATTTTTAAATTACGTTAAAAAACGTTGAAAATACGAAAATGAACCTTGACCGTTTTCAAATTCATTGTTGAATTATTCAAATGTATTTTGAAAATGTTTTAAAAAATAATAATTTATACAGATTCTAACGCTGATTACAACGATGAAATCGGATTTTCAAAAAAAAGTTTCTAATTTGTATATATTTGATATGACCGCCATTTTGAAACTGTTGGCCATTTTTTCGTAGCTCATTTTCCAAAGGGAATTCCAAAGCCAATAGTGTGAAATCGATTGTTTATTAAAACAAGGTAGAGCGTGGAAACAAAATTAAATTAAAAAATGTACTGAAATATAACAATAAAATTATAACACAATTAAAAAAAATTAATTAAACCTCATTTACCTGTGTAATAATATCCATTATAATTACCAGTTATCAATTATAAAATATATAAGATAAAAAGAGAAAAGAAAAACCAGTCACTAATTTGATCTATGTAATATCCGACAAAATTTATCAATTATTATTGATAACAGAAGAAAATATTAAATCTCATCAAGAATTTCAAGAGTAAAGTTAGAAAATATTTAAACTTAAAATTGGTATTGTTCACTTTCATTAGCCATAAACGAAACTTTGTAAAATAAATGATGGTATTTATTTTGCTACATCTTGTCAATAAATGGGAGCTCTAGTTTCGCAGAGTGTTAATTAATTTCAGTTTTAATTTTATCAATCACAATTTTAAAGATGGCACGGCAATGGTAAATGATAGCAAGCAAATTGATGCCAATCTTTGTTGTGGAAATATTTTTTTTACTTTTTCAATGAATTCTCTGATAAGATGTTGAGTTAATTCTGCTATTATAATAATATAATAAATTTCCCTTGCGTTCAAAACTAGTGAATGAATCGTACCAACTGTTTATAATACATAAAAATACATAACATTACAAATGTACATGCCTTCCCACTTTCAGAATGGAAAAAAACTGTCATGTAACTTGAATTGTTCAGGGCCCGTTTTTTACCTCCCAATCTTTTTTTCTGACTTCGTGTTCCAAATCCCATTTTTCACTTTCACACCTGACAATGTGCGCGTAAAAATCTTCAGCGTACCACTCAAGGTCATCTAAGAAAAGAAAGTTAGATAAGAACAGAAGGAGATTAAAATACGGTGATAATCAAGATCTACAAACAGAACTTAATTGAATTAATGCTAACGTTTACTGGAACGAATCTACTAAAATGCAAACCATTAATAGTCTTCAACAGAATAAAATAAGAAATGAACTACTAGTTTGTTATCATTTATAATAACCAACATAATATGAACGCACTTCCAAAATCTACAAAACATAGGAACAGTTAAGAAATGAAAACCCAAACATTACTATCGAATAGATTTAGAATTTATTGTAAAAAAATATTATATTGAACCGGTAAAATGTCCGATTCAATATTCAGCAGAACCTCGATATAACGTGTCCAAAGGAAAATTCGCTATATCGAAATATTCTTAAAAAAGAGGTTCGTTATACTGGGGTTGAATGCGGCCATTACTCTTTAAAGTAGTTCTCTCAAAACTGAATGAAAACCTCTATGTAACGAATATATCAGAGTGCAACCTCTATTTTACGAAATATTCTTAAAAGAGGTTCGTTATACTGGGGATTGAATGCGGCCATTATTCTTTAAAGGAGTTCTCTCAAAACGGAATAAAAACCTCTATGTAAAGAATATATCAGAGTGCAACCTCTATTTTACGAAATATTCTTAAAAAAGAGGTTCGTTATACTGGGGATTGAATGTGGCCATTATTATTTAAAGGAGTTCTCTCAAAACGGAATGAAAACCTCTATGTAACGAATATATCAGATTTCAACCTCTATTTTACGAAATATTCTTAAAAAAGAGGTTCGAATGCGGCCATTATTCTTTAAAGGAGTTTTCTCAAAACTGAATGAAAACCTCAACGTAACGAATATATCAGAGTGCAACCTCTATTTTACGAATTATTTTCAACTGTAGGCCCTACATCTACACTGACAGTATTTTAGCATGTTGACAAAACGGTACGCGATGCATTACAGACACTGATTACGGGATAGAAAGGGGAACGAAAAAAAGCTGTTGTTTCCTGTCGACACGTGCACCTGAGTCACTACGATTTTTGTAAAGTGCGTATTATTCGTTATGTAGAGGTTTTGTATTTAAATATTCGTAATGTAAAGGTTTATGCTCTACTTCAAGCTGAAAAATTAGTTATGGGCCAAAATAATAGCGTTACGTAGTTTAAAGAGGGTTTTTAATTCGTTATATAGAGGTATTCGTTACATCGGAGTTCGCTATATCGAGGTTCTACTGATGTATTATCAATGCAAAACTATTTGGGTTCGAGTTAACCAATATAAGATTTATCATCTTGCGTAATACCTCCCACTCTTTTAACCTATCGATCCTCTCCAGCTCAAATCTATCACACTCTAGATAATAGAGCCTTTCCCATGACTCGCTGCAAATAGTCTGTAATTCAGCTAAACAAACAGTAAAAAAAAAAAAAAATAGTCAAATATAGCCTTAATTCCTTAACCATTTCATTTCACTAGAAATACATTTCTATGCTTTCGTTTTTGCTGGTTATTTTATTACGATAAAGTAAAATTTGTAATTATTTTAAATACGCTATTTTTAGCTTACTAATTTTAAATTGTTCTTTTTATTTAATATTTGTTTGTTTAATGTTAATATCAGTTAGTTTTTCTTTTCGTAATGTCGTATTTTATTTACCTATCACAAATATATTACATATCCGTTTTTTACAAAATATATTTTATTACATTTTAAATAGTTAAAATTTACCAATCATAAATTGAAAACTTACTAGTTTAATTTAAAAAATTACACAATACCTAATATTCGTTTTCAAAGTTGGTATTAACCTATAATGTGACAAATTTCAATTCTATCGGTCGATCTGTTTTGAATGTACAATTTTTTTTTTTTGGAGAAAAAACAAAACCCTCGATAACTGTGGGTTAACATGTTAGATTGATTTTTGTCCTATTTTGACCTCCCCGACACCTTTTACGGAACACCTTAAGTGTGGTAACAATGTAAAACATAAATGTCAGTGACTCTAAAGGTTTATAACATATTTGTAAATTACAAAACAACTAAACATGTTCTAAGCTAAACAGCAGCGCTAAGAAAATGTTCCATTAAAGCAACAAATTTAAATCCGCGATCGTTTTTTCTTTTACCTCTTGCGCTCTAAACAGCATTGCCAACTCAATATCGTATTTATCGGCTTCAAGTTTGGCAATTTTTTTGTGATATTCCGTGCAAATGGACTGTAAGGAGGCTGCAATTTGTAGAAAAAATACTTAGTTTTTTTTGTAACATTTAAATATTGATTTGAAAATTTCAAAAAAAAAAATATAAATCGATACACAAATAATTTGTTTTATTGCTGAAATTAATTAGTGTACAATATTTAGATACATTTAATCGTTTGTAAATATTAATGGCGTGTTTTACGCACAATTTAAAAAAGTTATTAATTTGTTCAGCTAATAAGTTAATCATTGTAATTCTCATTTAATCAGCTGTTTCGAAGCTAATGGTGTAAACAAGTATGTTAACAAAATGAAATATGTTGTTTTTAATCGTCATTTTTTCAAAAAACATTTTTGCTTTCATATTATTAACAAGACAAGAAAAATGTTTAACCAGTAAGATATTTTTATCGACTAGAACTTAAAAATAATACAAATTAGCCTGGTTAAAATTATACCTACAGTGTTCACCTTTACCACTTAATTAGATATTACAGTACCCTACTGAGATTCAAAAAGAAGCTAGAAAGAAGCAAAATTAAATGTTTAGTTTTTCGGACGGATTGATACTGCTAAAAAAATGTATCAAACTCATAATTCATTACGTTCAATTATAGTTCCCGCTTTGTTTTTCTGCTGAACAGAAAGCATACGTTTAAAATAGTACATTTCAGTAGCAGTAGTAGAATCTGTCCAAGCGAAGATTATATTTACAAAAAAACAAGTTACAAGCAACAACCAGAACACAAAGCAAGATCAGCCGGTGTGGCGGAAATTTGCTGAAATCAAAAAGCTTTAGTTATCATAGAAATTCGTCAACAATGTAAACACCAAACATTTCCGATGTGCGTCTGTTACTAACGCACAAATGTTTGGCGTTTTCATTCAAGAAGACAAAAAAAGCTGATAAGCTGCCTTTACAGTGTTCTACGTTTGGACGGAGATGCAAAAAAAGTTTAGTTTTATTGTTTTTTTTTATAATAAATTTATTTTATTTATTGTAAAAATAGTTTATTGAGATAATTTTTTCTCGTAACAATGTAAGCCTGTATTTTTACATTGTTTATTATTGTAAAATCCTCTAGTGTGGATTAAAACTGTATTTTCATTTAATAAATTATTATACCGTATTGAGTACCATCTGATATACATTTATCATAACAGCATATCTCGTGCTGAATTTAGTAGTATTCATTTGTGTTAAACAGACTGTTTTATCTTATTTTTTTGGAGTTTCCTTTATATTTTATAAATCGTCACAATGTTATTTAAATTATTGAAATAATATATGTTAATATGTTTTAGTTTATAAGATAAATTTAGTAAGTTTAGAAATAGTTTATTAATGTTTAAGAATTTTAGACATTTTGAAATCAGCAGCGAAATATGACAAGTTAATTGTTTTCAATATACAGCCAATAGTTTTCTAATAACGTTTGCAATGTTTTAGGGAGTTGAGAAAACCGAAATATTAGAACATATGTAATGTCTTTTATCTGCAAAATATAGCTTCGAGTTTTGTGGGGAAATTGGTCTTTCATCCTTCAACCAGTCAGTCGTATTGAAGCGAAGCTTTTAATGTTAGCTTTGGCGAGAGGAGTGAGTAGAAAAAGTCTGCCGAACGGAAGAATGTAACGGAAATACGGAACGAACGTGCAAACGAATTTCGACTCTATTTCTGTCTCTTTCTTTTTCTTTCTCCTTTTCGATAACAGTACACGCGTATTATTTTTAACATTGGTAGGTTTTAACAACATAACCTCAAACGTATTACAGCCTATCAGCTGTTCAATGAAATCAGCTGATCGTTACGAATTAAAATAAAACATCTGATCTTTTACTACAGTACAGATATCTACAATAAATAATGTGTAAGCTAGGTTCAAGTATTGATTTACTTAAACAAAACAAAGATATTTGTAAACATATCCAACTAATTATATATTCAGCAAAGATATCATTAACAAAAGCTTCGCTTCTGTCGGTAAGTCGCCAAGTTCAACAAGTGTACTTTTTTATATATGTATATTTAATTTTTTTTGCATCTCCATCTTTATGAAGAAAGGCACATACTGCCGCGCACCTCTAGATCCCTCCTGTCAACATCAAATTCGAGGTCGATTTTGAGTTTTTCCAAGCTGACAATACGCTGGTAGTAGTCATTGATTGTTTTCTTGAGAACAGCTGCGGCAAGCAGTCACAAGTGCTTTTTAAACAACTCACATTTTGTACTTAGTGTCAGTGGTGGTCTTAATATTGTTCTTTTTTTTTGTTCCGAAATGTTTTTAGACTATTCGAAAAAGTCCACGTGTTTTTAGGTTATAAAAACTACAACCAAGTCTTAAACTCGCCAAATGATTTTTAGAAGCTCTTTTTATGACCTTTTATTTCAGTCGATTGCCAATGTATAAAACCACCAAACACTTTATTAGTTTTTATTATTTCAATACCTTCGTATTTTAAAAAGAACGCTACCTTGCAGAAAGTATTTTTCAAAATAGTTTGGCAGTGACCAATACGAAGGTATTGAAACACAACATATTAAATCATAATATTAACACATTGCATACATAAAATATTTATCTACTCCATGTAAAATACATTAAATTAAATGAACGAACTCCACTGATGCGTTTGTGGACGTGGTACCACCTATACAGTCGGCTAAAGAACGACAAACAATCGGACACAGACAGAAAGTTGCAGAAAGAAAGAAATCAAGACAGCCTAGAAAGGTTACATGAATTATACCTGAAGAAAGGTAATGGGATTTAGAAGGCTGTGCATGCAGTTCAAGTCATGCTGTTCATGTCTTAGTGTTGGAAGGAGAAACAGGTATTTTTTGTTGTCTGAATTCAA
Organism: Callitettix versicolor; assembly: GCA_022606455.1. Classification (NCBI taxonomy): domain Eukaryota; kingdom Metazoa; phylum Arthropoda; class Insecta; order Hemiptera; family Cercopidae; genus Callitettix; species Callitettix versicolor. The sequence goes on from CM040189.1 coordinate 24,675,026, forward strand.
TTAAAGTATACTGAAATTTATGTACACAAAGAGCACGTTCCTTGATCAGGTAAATTTACGTATCCGAAAAGTCATTTAATGGATACGTTTTGTTAATGCAGATCATTTAATTCAAAACAGTTTTGTTTTTTACAAAAATCGTTGTAAATATCTGAACGGCAGTTATTTAAACGTGTGAAATCATGTGTTTAATTTGTTTGACGACCTTAACAAAGGAAAAATGTAAGGCTTAAGGGCAAACAAATATTTAGGGGGAATCTTAAGGGCAAACAAATTTTGTATTTTTATTCGTCTAATGTGGCGTGTCAACTGAAATAAAAAATTCCGATTCTGAATATATGTGTTTTTTTATATATAAAGAATCATTCCAAAAGTTCAAATCCCCCCCACTAATTCCAGCACATTAAGCAGCCTCGGTGGCCTAGTTGATAGCGTACTAGGCTTTCACTCCGAGGACTCGGGTTCGATTCCCGGCCAGGGCTTGGCATTTTCATACGCTATAAATCATCCCATCGTCTGTATTAGCCCAAGTGTGCACAATAGTCGGACGTTAAACACACAAAAAAATCCAGCACATTAGGCTAGAATAACCTAGACAATTTTATGAACCAATAAAACGAAAAATTGGGTATTTAGGCCTATGTTTTATCGTTATTTTACAAATTTTCTTATTTACCGAGCTTTGCTGGCGATAATGTTAAAGAAGCAACAGATAAACTGCAGAAAACCATCCTGAAAGTTTGTGGACCAAAAAGTGGCGTATAAAACTTAACGAGTCTAAATCAACTCGTATAATTTTAATTATAAAAAAAAAGAAATCCAGTACTAATAAACAGTAAAATTATTCCGTACAGAAATGTAGTCAAATATTTAGGAATGAATTCGGATTCAATGCTGAACTGGAAGTCGCACATTACGAAGAAGAAAAAGAAACTTGAAATTAAGTTCAAAGCTATGTACTAGTTATTGAGATATAATTCAGGATAAGTAATAAATTAGTCTTGTACAATCGAGTTCTTAAGCCGGTGTGGAGCTATGGACTGAAAATTTGGGATGTGCCAAGAGAAATAATGTAAAAAATTCAGATTATTCGAAACGAAATTCTTCGTAAACGCGTCGTGGTACATACGCAATGAGAATATGCATAGAGACCTTAAAGTGAATACAATTGATGATGAAATCAAGGCAGCAGCAATAAAGCATGTTATGGGTAGACTCCAAACCCATACTAATGCTAGTGTTCAGCAGATGCTAGCAGGACTTGGTGCAGTGATAGCATATCAAGCTAAGAGGCTACAGCTGACAACCAGAGCCATTCAGTGGAATGAAATCTGACACACAGTGATCTACGCGTATTTTAAGTTATAACTACTAGATAAAATTCTTTTTATATTCTTCTTCTTTTCTGCTAGGATTATTGTCACTATGTTCAGTATAATTATCTGCCTTCCCTAGCTTTGTCAATTCTACTTTCGTTGACGCGTTTCGGAAAACCTCCATCTTCAAAAACTATATATATATATATATATATATATATATATATATATATATATATATATATATATATATATATATATATATAAAATAAATGATAGATATAGTTTTGAAGATGGAGGTTCTCCGAAACGCGTCAACGAAAGTAGAACTGACGAAGCTAGGGAAGGCAGATTATTATACTGAACATAGTAACTACTAGATAAGTTTGTGCTTAGTTGTAATCCTCAATAAGAATATAAAAAAAATATGGAGCTCAACAAAATCGTATTGAAAAATATTCATGAGCAAATTAAAAAAATTTTTTTACACGCCACTTGCAATTTTTGAGTAGAATAAAATTCAAAAAACATTTTACGTGTAGGTAACAAATGCTTCAAAAAGGCACTTTAATCGTTAGCTACAAGCGGAACAATACGCGCGATGTGTTCTGAATGGTTGGCGCTGTCTAGTCCGAGTCGCGACAGAACAGACGACACGTTAGATCGTTAAAAAAGCAATGAATGTAAACAATTTTTGATTTTTATATCTAATGTAGATCAAGAAACGTGCTCAAGTGTCAATATTTCGTACAACATTTTTTTCAATTCGTTTCTAGACTGTTTTGAAAGCGAAAACAAAAGCTAGACAAGAGTACATAATTAAAAAAAAAATAGCGAAAAATTAGTACTGGAGAAAAATATGTCATTTCCTTTCAGGTAAGTGCTGCAAGAGTTGGTCTTAATCAACTTCTAACGAAACAAAACTATGGACATCCTTTTGAAAGTTATCCAAACATCCGGTTGGTCTATGGGTGAATTAACAACAGAAATAAGCGAATTTTTGGTTTGGTAAGAGATAGAATGTCATCCAAAGCGTTTTAGAGTTTGTTAAGAGTTTAACAAGTGCTTGCATAAGAAATAAATTCACTTCTCATCGGGTTTGAAAATAACATGCTTTTTGTGATCTGTGATTTGATGGAAAGATTTTCATTCTAGCTTGTGAATCTGTGATCATAGATTTAAAAAAATATATAATGATCGAAAAATAAGCAAAAACTTTATACTGAACATAATAACGGTTATTTTTTGGTTGATAACTCTACAAGAATGAAAAGCATTGAAGGATTTAAACAAATATTTTGTTTATAAGTATAAATTTTGCATTACATGATTTCAGTAAGCAAATATTGTGTACAGTATTTTTCTAATGATTTTTAAACATTTCCTTCCTCTTACGTCGTTGTCGCTAAAACCAATTTTGCTTTATATTAACGAATTTTGATTTTTAATAAAAACTACTTAAAGATTTCTTAAAGTTTCAGTTGATTCCATTAAAAATGAACCTGCTTATAACTAAAAAAGTGATTATAAGTACTATAAAATTTCGTGATTAGGTTATGAATATGATGTTAAAATGTTTATTAATACGAAAATGATTTTTATGCAGATTTTGCAGTATTGACAAACATATCGTTCGATTGGTTAGGTTATGAGTGAATTTAAGAGTTTCAATGACCGCCATTTTGAAACGGTTGAACGAATTTCTCCAAGCTATTGCTGGAATCACATATTATGCCAAGCTTGAATTAAACAGAGACAAAATTGAGATTATTCTCATGGGTAGTAAAAATAATTAGAAGTAATTTATGGTTATATAATTATCACTTTATATAAACAAATGTGATTTGTTACGTTGATTGCATTTATCCATGTTACATCACTGTTAATTATTTAATTCGTTCGGTCATTGATTGTTTTCTTTATAGTTTATTTTTATGAATTTCTCTGGACTGTTTGTTGTTTATATAAGAGTTGTTGTTTATATTACTTAACATTATTGTGCTTTTTTTAATTAAAAAACAAAGTTGTAGTTAAAAAATTATATTTTAAGGCGCAATAATTTCTTTTTTTTCTGCATTGTGTTTTTGATTGCTATTTTTCATAAACGCTTATACTATTATCTGTATAATGCGCTGTATATTTTAATGAAATAATTAAACTCAATAATGACAATCACACTTATTTGTCCTTTAATTTTTTTAAAAACTTGATGGCCTAAATGAATGAAACGTTCTAATGAGATAAGCTTGCTGTTTTCAAACTGAAGAGAAGTTAATTAGGGTTTGCAGTGAGTGACATTATTAGATTCCCGTTCTATTCTAACCTCAAAATCTTTCTTTTTTACAACATATTCCAAGTCAAACTTTTGGTCTTCCAAACGGTTAATCCTTTCGTGGTAATCTCTGAGCACCTTCTTGAGGAGTTCTGCGGAAAAGTTCAAAATTCAAAAAGAGCATTCAACGAATATTCATTAAAAAATTATTCATGAAACAGTCCAACACAAACTGTTCATGGACAAAATGCATTTAAAATCTGTTTTTTTAAGTGTAAAAGCACAGAAATAGAATGGCTTCAGTAATAACCAACTGGGAAAAAACTTTTAATCTGAAAATTAGAATAAAAAATTAATTATTAATTTAACTACAAATGGTGTTATCGTGTTCAACAGTTACTGGACTCTCAAAAATTCAATTTAACACAAAGTATTCAAAACATTTTACTTGAAACCTGTTTTTTTTAAGTATAAAAGCACAGAAATAGAATAGCTTTAGTAATAACAAACTGGGAAAAAACTTCTAATCTGAAAATTAGAACGAAATTAATTATTCATTTAATTACAAATGGTGTTTTCGTGCTTGTTCAAAAACTTGTCACTTATAGGAACTCTCAATTGGGCTCTCAACTTACAGTTTTATATTTATGCCTACTTCAATTTTTTCTTATTAATTCAATAACTGACAAATAAATCATTCATTTTACTTTCATCTAAATTGTTAATCGTGTAAATCCCCCTTAAAACATTGAGAATATCACAAAAATAATGAATTATCACTAAAAATGTATAAAATTAAAACCGCCGTAACTTAAAGAAACAAATTATAATAGAAAAGTTCATTAATAGGTTTTTGTTTTTACATTTTCAGATTTTCCGCAGTGATTTTTCTTTATACGAAAATATGAATATGAAACTTATAATCTGATACAACCCTGACAATATAAAACATAAATAAAAATAAAAATTATAATGTAAAAGATTAAAAATAGAATTATAAGATATTTGTTTACGATCATAAGACTATTGAAACACGAGTGTGATTTGATGAATTCGTTAACTATAAAGTTTTAACAAAATTTGAATTCTTTCTTTTGCTAACAACTATAAACACATCAAACACTTCACTCGGTTTCAAGTTGTCGTACAAAAATGAGTGATTCTCTCGAAACAATGATTTCTTATTTTTAGCAACAATTACGAATTACCAAGTAGATTGTAACAAAAATATAAATAAATAAATAAAAACTTTTTATATTTGTATTTTATATATTTGTTTAAAGTGAATATTAAAGTCGCGTTTCGGGTAACCAGACTATATTTAAGTGGAAGTACAAGAACACCAGTAAGTACAAGAATTTACTGCTTACTGTACCTTCATTGGCGTCATCGAGATCCTTCGCGCGGCCGCAGCGCTCTTCAATAATTCTCCTCCTTTCCGCTGCTTTGCGTTCCTGTTCCTTCTTCAACTCTTCAGCGGCTTTCTTTCTCAACAGCAACTGCAGAAGAAGCAAACACAATAGAACGTTAGAATTATAAAGGAAACGAATTGGAGACTCACGCATCAAGAAAATGGACAACTGTATCAGCCAGACCAGGATATAAACAAGGCCTTTATGACTAACACAGATTTTTTAATTTACTTTTTAGTAAACTGAAAATTGACAATAAATATAATTTCATGTTGAAACGGTTAAAAAATAAGGAGTAATTACTAAAACTAAGGGTAACTAGAGTAAGTTTGAGAGAGAGAGAGAGAGAGAGAGAGAGAGAGAGAGAGAGAGAGAGAGAGAGAGAGAGAGAGAGAAGAGAGAGAGAGAGAGAGAGAGAGAGAGAGAGAGACAGAGAGAAAGAAAGAGAGAGAAAGAGAGTGAGAGAGAGAGAGAGAGAGCGTGTGTTGTGAGTTGTAGTTCTCTGTCCACAAATAAGCTTTATATTTTATCTTACACCGTATCAGCCTTGAGTGCTTGATATCAGCACTCAATAGGCTTAAGCATCTAGGCTTGTGTTCTTGTTGCTAAGCATACACTTTAAGATAGACCATTTAATGTAAACGTACTAAAAACAGCCGCTATTAAAAAAATTCTGTTATTGAACTAAAAATAAAAAATCATGTTTTCTCTTCTTTTTTTAAATTTAATTACGATATTTTGTTCGACAACACGACAAATTAATATAGCTAGTTTTTACAACATAACCTGAAACGTATTGTAATCAGCTGATCTTTACGAATTATTATAAAACAAATGATCTTTTAACATAACTACCAAAATTATATTAACGATTCATTTCATATACTTAAATCGGTCAAACTTCTTCTTACTTTTCGTAGTGTAGTGGTTAATCGATCCCGGGCGGAAACACAGTAATTTTTAATTGTAATTAATTTAATGTGAGACTTGCGACACGCAAAATATACTGTTACATATCAATATAAACAAGTTGCTCGAATCAAACGTCCCGTAAAATCCAGTATCAAAACCAGCCCTAAATCATGACACATGTTACAAAAAGCGTGCTCTATATTGGCGGTTAAAGTCCAAGTAGTTGGACTATCTGCCGCTACGAACGCTGCAAGTTGCTAGGACAAGGGAAAAACATTTGAGAAAATAGTATTATTTATTTAATTGCAGTTGAACATTCTGCCGCAAGATGCCACCAGCAGCGAACGCTCACTATATGCCAATTCAACGATTGGGCACTCGAGAACGCGCATTGATACATACTCCAGAAACGTCGTGTATTACGTAAACAAAAGTTATGAAAACGTCCGAATAAAAAATAACTGCAGAAGAAATACGTTTTTTATTTTCCCTGTATACTTTACATTTATAACAGATATATGAATAACCAGTACAGCGAAAATTTTTTAAAAAATTTTATAACTTGTTATAGCTCATTTATAATTTTCAATTAATAGCTTAGAGGTTTCAATTATTAATTGCAAAATTAATTTGGCTTTCACAATGTGCACATATATTGAACATAACTTACAAAAACCTCTACTAATTTAAATATTTTTAATACGAAAATGAGTCATATCTTTCTAATTTTCAAAGTAATCGCTTTATAATTACAAAAAAAAACATTAATTACAAAATTTACATACCCTCAACTTCTTCTTCCTGTCTGGTGTCATGAAACCTTTCTTGGCCTTCTTTGCTTTAGAGGCTTCTTCCATCCTCTTCCTGACCTCTGCTCTTTTGCGGTCAATTTCGGCCTGTTTCGCCTTTTTCGCCTGCGGAAAATTCAATTTCAATTTTTCATGGTGATTTTAATACGTTACCTAATATTATTTGTATGATACATGAGTGACAGACTTGCATGTAAAGTAAGATGTAAAGAATATTGCTTTTTTGGTTAAATTATTATTATTATTATTAGGCCTGGACTTTGATTTTGATAATAACATTGACAAATGAATGGTGCCTATAGTTTATTATTTCCTTTTCGTTTTCAATCAGTCGGTTACTATTTTTGACCATTCATGGTTCTGTTACAGCTATCCCTCCCTGCTGATGCATTCTGGGAAAACCATTTTCACAACCACTACACGGGTTTGTGAGTTTCAGATATAGAGTTTAACCTAAATGGATCAACAGAAATAGACGCGACAAGCTGTACAGGAATCTATTATTTTTCGGCCATAATTAAATATTATAATAATGGTGGATTAACTGCCTACTTAAATTTAATTATTAATAATTAGTTTTAATAATAATAATACATTTATTTAAAAAAAACAATTAATTATTATTATTGTATTACAAACATAAATGGTTTGAAAAATTATATTTCAGAAAAAAGTACAATTTTAATTGTTTGGCAATAGAAATTTTATTGTAAAACAAAATTGATCCGAAGTTGTTTTCTTACAGATGCAAGTTTTATGACTTAATTTTGAAAGAAAAAAGAAAGATTTTTGTATTAAACGAAAGTTTGTTTTAAACAAAACTGATTAATCTGTCATTTTTTATAACAATATTTAAGAATTTCAGTCGCCAATACAGTTTTCATTTATTAGATAACGTTAGGCCTAAATGTATTTTGGTAAAACTCTAATGTTTACAAATGCATTGTTTCCGACAATATTTACACCACATTAATGATATCTAGTAAGTCAATATTTGTTAAACGTCTTGTCGTAATATATTTTTAATTTGCAGAACAAAAACAAACACAATAATTTACGCCTTCAGTTATAATTGTTAACGTACTAACGATCCAATTTTAAATGGGATCTATACTTTCCTACCTCTCATGGAAGATTGTCTATGTTATGATACTTAGCCATAAAAAAACCACACTGATCTTCTTAAAATACCTCTTCAATGCGTTTTTTCTGTAAAAACAAACAAAAAACTATTAGCATACATGGTAAAAAAACTGAAAGACATATCAAGTTATAAATGAACTTTTAAACGCGCAAAACAGCATGGGTCCTTCGAACACTAAATTTAAGAATTGTTATTGCACTTTACCTTATTATTCATTTTTTCACGTCTTACCAGCCAAACAGTTTTTGTACATTTTCTTTTTTTGTCTTAATTTTGTCTTCATGGTTGTTTTGTGTCCATTTTAAAAAGATATTTGAATTAAAATTGCACCATTTTTTGCTGGTATAATCAACGATTTTCTTCGTCAAAATTGTCTAAAATACTTTAATAATACAACAATAAGTTTTGATAATGGTGGCAATGCGAAACGCGTCAATAAATAAAAATTGACAAAATTAGTAAAAGCAAATGAACGTACAACAATTATTGAAAAAAGACGATAATATAAAAACAAATTGATTATACTTATACTGGATTTGTTCTCCATTTTTAGTTTTTTAACGCTTAAGTTTTTTAAGCTTATGTATACGTTAAGCATTTGAGGGTAAATATGTAGTATAGATTGTCCTCGATTTTTCGGTAATTTTTTTTACTAACACGCTTTATTACATGCCCAAAAGCAATAATCCAAAATATAAAAGCGCGGAAAGCACGAGAAGTACGGTAAAAATCGAAAATAAAAGTGACCTGCATAACTTCAAAATTGCTACCGCGCGAAAGTAGGTAACGTGTTTTTGATTTAAAACGATAAAAAAACTTACTTTTTTTACAACTCAATACCTAACTGACACGGTTGTTGGGTGGTGATCCTAACACGGTTGTTGCGTGAAAAATCACTTTTATTGAAAATAAATAATACTCGATGACCTAACTGACACGGCGTTGGGTGAAAAAGCTATGTAATTGAACTAGTGGTTATCCTGTAGGTATCGTGTTTTTGTTCGATAAAAAAACCTTATTATTTAAAATAAGTAATAACGTAATTGACACGTTAGGTTAGGTGGTGAACCTAAAGAAAAAATCCAAATCGAGAAGTTCACAAATAACGGACGCAATTTTAACAATGTTTTAATTACGAGAACGAACCAACGAAAAAAGGAATTAATCTTGGCTCTCAGACTGTGGTAATGCGCATGAGCAGTAAGTACATGTAGTTAATAACGCGCATGACCGCAATGCAATGTAAACGCAATGACGCCACAATATAGTTCCGTAAAAACGGCCTAAAATCTTTTTAAACAAATATTTTCCCCGGGTGAATATGTGTTCATTCGATAACAGGGTATAAAATAAAAGAAACAAATATTCAAAAATCACTATTTTAACAGGACATCCTACACTACATAAATACACGTTTGATCCATACTACCGGAATATTGAGTATTGCTTCTACACACACAAATGATGGCAAATTTCGGCATAAACAGCAATAACAATAACATAAATATTCAATCATTAAGCAACAATTTTTTTTAAACAGAATACCCATAATACTTTAAATCGCACTTCAGAACTAAAGTGTTAGTTAAAAAAATTTACTCTGAAATATAATTTTTTTTTGTTACTTACCGCAAAAAATTGAGTTATTGCATGTTAGTACAGTTTGACAAAAATTTAAAATCTCCAACGTATGATTAATCGTACAAATTGTTTATAAAATTACGGACATTACATAAACTCAAAATTAAAAAAAAACTCAAAATTGAATTAAACAAAATAAAAACGATACATTAAAATTAAAGAAGAAAAGACGAGGACGAATTTTTTACTTGTATGAGTCACATTGTTGCAAATTATAAACTTAATTTTAAATGAACTCTCAACTTCACATTGTAAGGTAACAAATAACATTCTTACTAGTAAGATTAGGTTTGTAAGGTAACAAATAACATTCTTACTAGTAAGGTTAGGTTTGTAAGGTAACAAATAACATTCTTACTAGTAAGATTAGGTTTGTAAGGTAACAAATAACATTCTTACTAGTAATATTAGGCTAAGCAACAAACTATTTATGTGTTAGCAACAAACAATGTTCAGTCTTGTTAGAAACAATTGTAAAATCATTCTTATCAATTCAAGCAAATCATATCAAAGCAAAACTCGCAATTTACATCTTTGGTTTCCAAATCTTGGATGTCCGTCATTCTCAACCATCCACAGCCACTAAACTATTGATCTAACTATTCACACAATGCAATTAAATTTTAGTCATATTTGGAGCCATTAAATATGACGTGTTGTCGACAGCTGGTGGTAACATTTAGGGGCGGCGGAAAGGGATTCTATCTGACGCCAAACAGAAAGCGAGGGTATTTCCCCAGAAATATACTAGAAACAGCTTCAGGAGCAATATTTTTCAAGGAATTGAGAAAACTTTAAAATTCTAAAACGACATATATGTGTTAACACACAAGGGTGTTCGCTATTTTTGTGCGATTTGATTGGAACTTGGAACAAAAACAAATTTTGTTAATGGTTTGGACAATTTTATCACACGAGTTTATTCATTAAACATTTTCAAAATGGCAGCCATTACGAATATTTAAAAAAGTATATTTTGTCTACCCTACAGTTTTTGAAAATATTATTTCACCATCGTGATCAGTAGGGTGTAACTTTATTTCTTTAAAAACGTAATATATTACTGAAAATTTTTTAATACACAAAATTGTAGTCAATGATATAATTTACAATACATCTAAATTATATTAAAAATCTTTTGTTGACACTGCACTTTTTGAAGCGTTAGCTTCTTATACCGCGTTGCGCACTTTGTATTTGTCACCATGAAGTGATTCGGTTTCATTGAGTAGGCTTACGAAGCGTAAGTAACGCGAGTAGAGGAAGTATTACTTCCTCTTCCAGTTCTCAGACCACTTCCAGTTCTCAGCCTTTCTTTCTTTCGTCTGCCGGTTCCGACTGAGTTGGTCGTGCGCGTATGTATATTTTGTGCCTGTATGTACATACAATGTGCTTGCTTCTCTCTATCTGTTTCTTTTCTCTCTCTCTCTCTCTCTCTCTCTCTCTCTCTCTCTCTCTCTCTCTTTCTCTCTCTTTCTCTCCACTTTTCTTCTTCTCATGTTCTCGTTGCACATGCATGTAATGATGCTGAGTACATTGTGTATATTGCCAGCAGCAACAGTTCAATGGTATACGGTTTATATTCAGTAATAACACGTGCGTTTGATTTTTCTTATATTCTCGAGGCGTTAAATATCTTATATTTATATTTTATATATATATTAAGAAGCTAGCGCTTCTGCCGACAGTTCCAATCACTATCACATTTTTTATTGTTTTATTATCGTAAGTAAGATTTTTTCGATTATCTCGAAACAAAGCTTTATATTGCGAGAAGCTTCTTTCCAAATCACACGAAGTAATTGGCATATTTAATCTTTAAAATGTCTGAAAAACGTTTAATACTTCAAAATCATCATTTACCTCTTCCTTTGTTTTCAGTAAGGGTCCCAAGAAGCTGTTAGTAGCCTGGATTTTCGTTTAATATCGCTTCAAATTTCCGATTGATTTCTTCTTCGATTTTTACATGAACATAACTGCTCCAAGCAGAATGACTGTATCAGCTCCAAAGTACTTGTAAGAGCAACATTCCCCCCCCCCAAGTTTTCAATTATCGTTGCGATTTATTTTAAAATTAGAAGTTATACAGACAAGGTAATTTTTTATTGAAATTTTAGTTCTGAAGGATTGACTCGTTCATTTCATTAGGCCTGATCACTTCCCTTTTCATCTGTCGTTTATATTCTCGTCTTCTTTGTACGTTAATTTTTTTAGGAAGAAAATTAGAAAATATTGAATTATATTTAGATATGTATTTAACCTCAAACATGACAAAATATTTATAGAAATACGAAAATATTTATTTATATAATTAACCGTACCCTAATGGTGAGCGTTAAAACCTGTAGAAATTAGCGTTATAAATTTTCAAAATCCGTAGAAAGAAATGAACTTGACATCTGTCAGGGTTCATTTTCTTATTTTCAGTGTAACGTTATAATTTAAAATGCTAGATTTCAATGTTTATTGTGAACGTGAAATCATATTTTCAAATGAAATTCTCTTCCAACACGTCAGCGAGACAGTTGCGTGCTGCTATTACGTTTGAGTTCTAAATTTTTACAATTTTTCTGACTCGTTAAGATTCCAGCCCAACTCCCTGTTCCGCCGCCCCCAGCAATATACAGTCAAGTATACTGTTCTAAAAGGAATATTTACAAAGATAAATAGCAATTAAACTATGATATAAAATTACATGCAAATGGTACATTGAAAAGTGGTTTAAATAATTACATAGGGCTAAAAGTGTTCAATTTTTTGTGGAAAAAACTTTAAATTCGTGAAAATAAACGGTCTCGTTATTGCATAAACAGTGTTGAAAAAATTGAAAATTCATTTTTTAAAAATTACTAAAGGTGCAAAAAAAACTTTAATAGGAATTGTATTATAAATATTTTATAACTATCACTGTTGTACTCCCCTTTATCGTTCAATTATAAATTGAATTAAAGTAGTTATGTGATTTGTGGAACTTAATTTATGAAATATCGTTTGCCCCAGAACTGTTTTAACAATAACTGCAGTTTTGAAACTATTATTTCCATTTTCAAACCATCAAATGAATTGGTTCAAATCCGGCTTGTCCATTTTGTTTATAAAAACTGAGTTAAGATTTGATTTCGTAAGGTTGGCAGTGTTGGGTACAATACTATGTGACCAGCAAAAGCGGTCAACAGCTATTTATAAATAATTGAAACCGGGTCAACGAAACAATTAATTTGAGTATGTTTTGTGAGTGTTCACTCTATAAGTTGTAATTGGCTATGTTAATTTACTTTCAAATCTTACGTTAATAATAAACATATATGGTTGGCTTCAAAACTGGCTAAATTTCATATTCATTCAGTCATATTAATTGATTTTAGATACTGGAATTTTAATAAAACTATTAAAATCTTTGTTCAAATTAAAACAAAAATCAGCTGATTTTCCAACCACGTATTAAATTATAAATTTCCTTCGTCATAGCACAAATCAAAACTTATTCACGTCTAGAAAACAAAGACAAATGGTATAAGGGTAAAGGGTAAAGAAAACTACAGAAATTTAAGTTTAAAAAATTGGAAAAAAATCTTTCTCAAATTACAGAAAAGACTAAAAACGATGTGTGATAACCTATAAATTATTGATATTTAAATAGTTTTGGTTAATTTACTCCCTTACTAGAAATATTGCAAGATAAAAAAATGAAATTGAGGGAATCCCCCCCCCCTTTAATGTTGTGTGTACAAAACAGTTATTTTTAATTTATAAATTAAAAATGTTTTACAATAACAGAATAATCTAAAACAATTCATCACCATGACAAAGCTACTTGCTTAAATAAATACATCCAGCAGTCTTTAGAAATGGATGTCATTAAAATTACAAACATAAATACAGCTTTGTACAGTACCTAAAGTAAACGTTTTTTTCTATAAACTAAATTCATTGTCGCAAATCTATAAACTAAACGCAAACATAACGCGCATGCAGATGTTAAGGCGTATTACCTGAGCATTGTAAAGGCGTTCATATCAGTATAACTGCATTACGATGGCGGTTGGGTAGATCGAGTTGATTGTTTGGTCAAACAAGGCACCACACACAGAGAAAATGAAACAAACACAAAGAATTAAATTTAAATTTAAAAAATTTCATTTGTATTGTATATTGTACGTGGTATTGGAAATATACATTTAATTTGTACATTGTAGGTGGGCAAATAGATGTATGTACTTTATATAATTATAATGAGTAAAATAAACTAGGAGTTATGGTGATTCCGAATATTTGTACTGTTTTTGCAAATAAAAAGCTTACGAGCCTCTCAGAAAAGTCGTACGTCCGTCCCCCCCTCTGATTTCGGTAAGTAAGGTCAGAGAAAATTTAACATATAGCCTATCATGTTTTAGGGCTGGTTATGATGGATTTTGCGGGAAGCGTGATGCGAGGAACATGTTTATATTGATATATAACAGTATATTTTGCGCGTTGCAAGTCTCATATTAAACTATTATAATTAAAAATTACCGTGTTTCCGCCCGGGATCGATTAACCACACTAAGAAAACTACAAAGAAGTTTGAAGTAAGTATATGAAATGAATCGTTAATTTAATTTTAGTAGATGTATTAAAAGATCAGTTGTTTTATATTGTCATAAAGGTTAGCTGATTTTATTGAACAGCTGATAGGCTATAATAAGTTTTAGATATGTTGTTAAAAACCAGCAGTTAATTTGTCGTTTATATTACGTAACGATCAGCTGATTTCATTGAACAGCTGATAGGTTATAATAAATTTCAGGTTGTGTTGTTAAAAACTAGCTATGTTGATTTGTCGTGTTTTCGAATAAATTATCATAATTAGAGGCTACAAAAAGGTAGAGAAGAAATTATAGATGATTTTTATTTTTGGTTCAATAATAGAACTTTTTTATATTTTACATATTTTTGTATTTACACACTTCAACAAAATCGTGTTTTGTAGGAACTTAAAAAGATTTTTGAGCCATAATGCTAATAAAGTTCAAATTTGTGCTGTTAAAGTTTCATTTTTTTATTCTATTTGCAGTTGTGCTAACACGCATTGGCGTGATTATTTCATATCAGTCAGCTGAGTTCGATATGGCAGGCTGTGTAAATCTACGCGCTTCTAAATAGTTCAGATCGTTATTAGATTACCTGTTATTTAGTAATGGTTTTTGAAAAATAACTATAGTAACCGTTATCACAAGTAACAAATAACGCTTTAGAAGTAAAACAATCTTATAAAAAGCGTGCTAGTTATTAACGATTAAATTCCAAGTAATTGGACTTTCTACCGCTAGGAACGCTGCAAGCTGCAAGGACAGATACATTTGAGAAACTAGGCAGTACTATTGTCTGTTTAACTGTATTGTTTTGATTCAAACTTGGCGCAAAAATCAATTGGGATAATAGCGTGAACAAGTTCGTTAACCAGCAAATTTTGTCCTAAATATTCAAACACTTTTGTCTCAAATGTTCTTAAAAATTCGATTTCACAGTAATCAGCGTTCGAAACTGGATAAATTAACAATCTGAATATTCAAAATCCGTTGAAACTAAGAGATTTAATTTGACAGCGGTCAGGGTTCATTTGAAAGTTTAAAATTCGAATACATGCAGATTTTAATTTAATTATAATGGTGTAATTGGAATTTAAAAAAATGCTAATATAAATACTTTTGGAAATTCGCTACAATCACGTCAGCGAGAGAGCTGCGTGATTAATGAATTAAGTGATTACTTGAAATATGTATTAAAGATTATTAAAATGCGTTTCATATTAAGCATATTTCAAGTGTCAGGAAAATCTATCCAGAGGAAGTTCTAAAATTAATTTTAAAATTTGTCTAAAACAACAAGACAAACATGAGTTATGAGTGGAAAAGAGAGTTGGAAAAATACTCCCTAATAATATATCCAACACAATTTCCACCATATTCCAACAGGCTGTCTATTGCAGACTAAGTTATTGTGGCACTGAATATAAACATACTAGAAGTACAGTCACCATTGTAAAAATGCTCGATATTAGCGTCTAAAGTCCAAGTAGTTGGACTATTTGCCGCTACGAACGCTGCATGCTGCAAGGACAGTGGGTGGAGACGTTTGAGAAAGTAGACAGTACTATTGTCTAAAAGGACTGCAGTTGAACACTTTCCCGAAAGAAGCGAGCGCTCACATATCTCTCATAAGGGTCATCATTCTAGTACGATTATATTCAGTGTGACTACAATACTCACCCAAGGACCACCCTTGTTTCCAAAAGTTTGAACTGGAATTTCGGAGTTATTTTGAAATGTTTTAATTGATACTCACCTCACCTCATCGTCCGCCATTTTGTTCGCCTGCTACTTAGTTACTCGACCTGCAAATAAGAAATAATTTTAATATTTTGACAAGTGAAATTTTATTTTTCATTATTAACTATATAATACATTTAAGTAACAAATAGCCGCCTCGGTGGCCTAGTGGATAGCGTACTGGGCTTTCACCCCGAGGACCCGGGTTCGATTCCCGGCCAGGGCTTGGCATTTTGATGAACTATAAATCATCCCATCGTCTGCATTAGCCCAAGTGTGCACAGTAGTCGGATGTTAAAAAAAAAATCAGATGAACAAGCCTAAATAAGCAGACCGCCTAATTTAGTTATATGCATAGGTGTAGATTTTTCATTGTGTATTATTTTTGTCAAAATACGTACTTAGGTGTAATTATATTATAGCCCAACAGTATATTTCTAGCGCCTATATAGATTAGGTTATACATTAGAGCATTGTTTCCCAACCTTTTTTAGGCCATGCCCCACCATAACATTTCTAAAATTTTTATGCCCCCCATACATAATTGTTATGCCCCTCTTTAAAAATTGTTTTGTTCCCTTAAGAAATATAAATGATAAGTTTTAGGAAGAAATCACTATGAAATTGTTATCAAAACATCGTAAGTAAAATTTCAAAACATATAATGAAAAACTGAAATTCAAAATAATGTTAATATTGATTTTTCTGTATTCATTCAGTGCATTCCTTGCGCTTAATGCTTGCTGCACAGAGACTTTGTATTAGGTTCCAATTTACTTAGCTTTAATCTCAAGTCTCCACGGACACTTATTTCAAATTAACACCAACTGAATGATATGAAACACTACAGAAGTTGAGTTGGACCAATTAGGTGCGAACAACGGCGTTGTTTAGCGAGTTTTAAAACGTCCGGGGTTCCCCGCGACAGGCGGCACACTCCGCGGTGAATCCCCGACGAAGTTTACTTGACGACTCTAATTACCCAGTTGATATTTTGGTAACGTCAAACGAAATTATACCTAATAATTATTTACAGCATTTTTTAAAGAATTTGCCTTTTTTGTTAAATTTGTCACCGATATCTAGCATTGCATTTAAATAACCCAAAGCGAAAGGGTTAAAGTCGTGTCGAGTCCATTTTTAAATTGCCCCCCTTAACTATCAAATTGCCCCCCTGTGGGGCGTGGGCCCCACGTTGGGAAACACTGTATTAGAGGAAGGGGTAATACAATTCCAGGCACTGCGATCGACTGACTATTGTGCAACTAATCCTCTTGAAAACTAGTTCATCAAACTGGTGCCTTTAATAAGTTCTAACAGTTCACTGATTAGCCTTTCCTGTTGGAGGTCCCTTGGGTCTTGGAAACCAAAAACCCTTAGCCTCCTGCTATCAAGAGCCTCACAATCATGAATTATATCTCCTGCAGTTTCCTCCTCTTTACTGCCATAACCTACACACGGTTTTACCGTGGTAAACACCTATCCTGTTCACGTGGACCCTCAAACGCTGCCTGCCAGCCCCTTTCCAAGAAGTCTGCTGCACCTTCCAAATCCTCAATAAGAAGTCTTGCTTTTTTTTGTTATTTTAAGGCGAAAATCACATTGAGTCCATTATCGCTTCCCTAAATGTAAGTGTGAGCGTAAAGTGTTAAAGTCTTAAGTGTAGTGTTGTAGGTGTAAGTGTGTGTTAGATTCGGGTACCGCGAGGGACGTCTAAACCCTATCAATAGGGGCAGCTAGTCTGCACCCCCTGCAGTCCAAGGAACCTTGTTTAAGAGCTTGCAATGGGAATGTCATGAAGGCTATTCCATCTTGCTTGGTGTTGCTTGTTAATCCACTTATTAGTAGCAGACCTGGCCAACGACAGAGAAATCCCTAAACCCGGCTCAGGTCCGATAAACTCGACGCAGATCCCAGTCCAACCACTCGGTATGTCTCCTCATTACCCTCAACCCTCTTAAGCCCCAGAACCTAGTGAAGGGTAACCAAGTTACCCAGGGACAGAGCGTTGAGGTTCTCCCGACACTCCCAGACCAGCTTGGACCGAATTATAGGATCCGCAAGTGTTCTGATTGTTGACTGAGTGTCGGTATAAATACGGATACGATTCTCCTTGAAGGGCTGATTCAAATTCTCCTGAACACAGACATTAATGTCCATTACTTCAGCCTGGAATACTGTTACATGCTGTCCCAGGGTAATAATTTTCTTCAACCCCGGTCTCAGGCAGTACACGCCAGCACCAGTGCCTGTCTTTGTCTTGGAGCCATGTGATACCATACTAGTTCCCCAGAGTTTCCCAACACACGATCTCCTTCATCAAACGTCGACTTGACAACAAAGGGTCTAGAAACCATATGTGTTTGACCATATGATCAGTCACCATCAATCGGGTCATTGATCTTTTAGCGCCTAGGTAATTCAGATTATTATATGATTTGACACTTCTGTAAAGCACCTCTCCATTCAAGTTTCAAAATATTATTCCGATTTGATTTTGGTAATAGCTCGGACAAATCTGTTACCGTTTAACAGTTCCAAAATGGCGGCCGTTTCAAATATTTAACGAATCATGATTTTTAAAATAAATTTGATTTCACCACTGTAATCAGCGTTAACATCTGTGTAAATCAGCATTTTAAATGCCATTGAAAATAAGTAGGCCTACATGAATCCGAAGGCGACCGTTCATTTTCGTGTATTCAGGGTAATTTTAATGAATAATTTGTGTCGATTTGATTCAAACGAACACGATAATCGATTTTTGGTAATAGCTCGAAGAAGTTTCTTTTTACAGCGAAATCCGTTCAAACGTTTTTGACACAAAATGGCATTACAAATCTTTACGAAAACCAACAATTTTTTTGCAGATATGGTTTCACATACGTAACGAGCAATCTGCATAAATGAGCGTTTTTAATTTTCGATTTTCGTCGAAAATACGGAAATGATGGTAGTCAGGAATTAAGAAAATTTAAAATGCTTATATATGCGATTTTTTTGCTGATTACGATGGTGGAGTTAGATTTTCAAAAAAGTTTGACTTTATTTTAGGAAATTTGTTTCGATGACTCAAGTGGGCCAGCTTAAAATGTTTTTTAACACGAACGCTTTGGGCGCCTCCTCGGCTAGGACACACGTCTCCCGAGTACGTAAATTGTAAGCTAGTAATATATAATCAGATTTTGCGATTACCAGAGAGTAGACTTACGAGGAGATTATTGAACTAACCAACTGAAGCGTAAAGTTAAGAACAACTGGTTGAAGGAGGTGGAACAGGACTTGGAGGAACTAGGAATAACCGAGGAGCAATTGGCAGGAAGAAGGGAAAAAGCGATCTTAAAATGTCAGGAAACCCAATTACAGTTTAGGGAAAAAAGTCCACGAAACGTAATATATTCGGAAGAACTCAGACTTCAGAGATCAATAAGATTAAAAAAATACTGGGAAGAACGCAGAAAAACCAAAAGACTTAATTAAATTGACTGTGTGTGCTCTAATGTGGGCTTAAATTAAAAAAAACCAGATTTTGATTATTTCATTCAGGATGTTTTGAGGAATATCCCAGTTACAGGCACGATTTAAATTTTTAAAAATCGTTGATGAACGAATGTAATTGTACAGTACAGAGAACAGTTGTAAGCCTGCATTATCCGCGTTTCCTTCAGCAACAGCCTGGCGTAGTGTATGATTCATCAGTTAACACAAGATAAGCGTGCCTGCTGATAAGACAGACGTTAAACATATACAAGTACTGTATTTATAAATATGATACAATGTTCTTTCTATAAAAGTATATTCAAGAAATAAATAATGATAATTATAAGCTATATCAGGGGTCTCCAAACTTTCCAGCCTTAGGGCCATACTGATTACTCCAGTAAGTTCCGAGGGCCAAAACCATATTATCCAACTTATCACAAAAACAATAACAATAAGCCTACAACAACGTTATGAGTAGTTAGCCCATGACCATATCAATGTAGATGTCATATTAATAATTATTCAACATAAAATTAGAATACTTCAGTAAACTAAATTTAATTTGCTATAAAAAATATGTTCTCTAAAAGGAGTTTTCATGTATGCTAGCTCTCCGCGGGCCGGACAAAATCTGTCCGCGGGCCGGATGTGGCCCTCGGGCCGTAGTTTGGAGACCCCTGAGCTTTATGAAACAATCTTTCTAGCGTATTTTTCGTTGAAAAGTTAGCTAAAACCATTATAGTAAGACTCAGACCCGAGACCTTGAAAACAGCTGATTCTGACCTCTAGGATACTTTTTGACGAGTTACAATTTTGATACACTGTAAATGTGTGCTACCATTATCACTTTGGTTTGCTTACCATACATCCAGGATTAGCACAGGCAATCCGGGATTTAGGCATGTCAGGGATTTTTGGATATCTGTGTGGAAGACCGGCCGGGAAATTTCGCTCTGTTTTGGTTTAGAGCTTTTTGAAGCCAAAGCCAAATTGGAAAGGCCTGCTTGAAGAAAAAAAGCTCAGCACTCAAGAGAAGTGAAAGGAAGCCTTTGGTTAAATGGTAAAGTGCAACACTGATTTCGAAAACATTTTCAAATTGTAGTTCGAGATGTGCTTGCCTGGTACGTCAGCAGCGGTGGAAACAGTATTTCCTATGAGAATCGTTTGGACGGCGGAGAGAGGAAGAATGTCCGTTTCTGTTATAAGGGAGTTACTCAACATTCAAAGATGTCTTGTGTGGACTTTTACGAACAAAATTAGGCTGATAAGGAGTTCCTTGGAAAAGTACTATCATCTGAGAAATATCACTCCGAGGCAAAAGCAAGAACCAGATGGTACAGATATTGTAATCGCAGGACCAGTTCTAGGTAAATGTTTGCATGTTTTTGTGCCTACTAAACATTTTTATTCTAAAAGTAATAATTTAGAAAACAATTACATTGCTTGTATGCCAATGTATTCGAGTGAAAAACAATGATTAAAAAATTAACAAAAAATATTTCGTGTGTTATTTACTAATAAACCCCTTAAAAAAAATGTCCAAGATTGAAGTCCAGAGATTATGGTAAGCCTACAGTTTGGAAATATCTTGGACTAGTTTTGGGGAGCACTGCACTTAAATACAAAGTAAAGCCGTCTCGGTGGCCTAGTTGATAGCGTACTAGGCTTTCACCCCAAGGACCCGGGTTCGATTCCCGGCTAGGGATTGGCATTTTCATACGCTATAAAATCATCCCATCGTCTGCATTAGCCCAAGTGTGCACAATAGTCGGACGTTAAATACAAAAAAAAAAAATAATAATAATAACAATAAAATAAAATTAAAAAAAAATAAATACAAAGTTTCACCGAAATAGGTCAATTTGTTTTACCTGATAATGTGTACAGATTACAAACATATAGTCTACGAAAATAATACCACTTTACTCGGAGTACGTAAAAACTATGTCAGTCAGAACAAAAGCAAAAATAAATGTTTTCTCTTTCACCAGTGGCATAACTACAGAGGCCAGTAAGAGCAAGACACTGGCTCATTTTCATTACACAAAGGTAGGCTCATATCGTATGGCTCATGTTCGAAGCGTTTTTATAATTAAAACAAATTTTCCCAAATGTGAGAAACGCTAACATCTATTTTTAAAATAGAAAATGATATATTCTAACATCATAGCAAAATCGTTAAACCATTTTCGGGAAAACATACGCACGCGCGCACGCTCAAAAAGAAAGAGAGAGAGAGAAAGAGAGAGAGAGAGAGAGAGAGAGAGAGAGAGAGAGAGAGAGAGAGAGAGAGAGAGAGAGCTTGGTTAATATTACAAAGTTTATAGAAGGAAGAAGGTGCTTGGTAGTCGATGTGGCCACCTTCTTCTTCTCTGTCTGCACACCTTCTCTGTCTTCATCTTCTGCGTCTCTGAACTGCACACCTAAAGGTTCTTAGTTCGAGCCGCAGTTACCCCCGTTGCTTTATCCTTACTGCTTCACTGATCCATAGTCATCATTAGTTTAACCATTGAATAAAAACGGACTAGAAGTGCAACCAGTATAAAAAGCGTGTTCCATACCAGAGGTCCAAGAAATTACACTACTTGCCGCTACGAACGTTGAAAGCTGCAAAGGGCAGGGGAAAAGATTTTTGAGAAAATAGACAGTACTATTGTCTATTTAACTTTAGTAGAACACTCTGCCGCAAGATGCCACCAGCAGCTAGCTCTCGCATCTCTCATAGTGGTTATCATTATAATGCGTTTATTATTTGTTGTTGTTGTTAAGGCGAAAAGCACATTGAGGCTATTATCGCCTCCCTAAATGTAAGTGTGAGTGTAAAGTAATGTGGAAGACCACGGTGGGTTATTAATTCGGAGGGAAGGGAAGCAAAACTGCTCCAAAGTTTATCCAGTAAGCAAAACGATATGATATATTATGCTATGGAAACGTCAGGTTAGATAAAGTACAAACACAAACATCAGATAAAACAAATAACTCAATCAGTTTTGTAACCACAGAAACAAACAACTCCATGTTGAATATCATCCGTCATCTAAACGAAAGTGTTTATTATTGCTGAGGCTGAATTCTGGAGTTGTATACAAAGGCACGTTGTCTCGAAGTTGATGACTCATAGTGTTGTCAGCACTGAAAGCAGGCATACCAATCATCCAGTTTTAAAACGTTTCGTTTGCAACTATCAACGAACAGCCTTTCCTACAAAATTTCTGGTCACCGAGATATTACAAAAATCTTTCTTAATCGAAATTTTGAAGAAAAAACTTATCTGTGTTCTGTATTTTTCATGCTATGTTTACGCCCCAACAGCATAACCAAAGTCATCATTTTTCGTTCTTACGGGAATATTTCCGTAAGCCAGTTTGGGATCTACCGAATACTTTTTAATATTTGAATAAATATTCATTTAGTTTTTTGTATAGTTTAGTAAAAGTACCTTGTATAGCAGTTCCCCAAATGCAGACTGGCTTATATATTATATTAAATATATTAAGGCATTATATTAAAATGTTGTACGCAGATGATTCGACACGTGTTTGTGTCGAATTTCCAAAACGCAACATTAAAAACTTTTGAAAATCTTATTTCATCAATGTTAAACTCTAATTTTTAATTTGTCAAATAAATTCCATTGAAAATAGGCCACGGCTGACATTTTCGTATTTTCAGTAAAATTCTAAACGCTAATTATTATGGTAAAATTATGTATTTCATAACAATTTCTGTAAAGTTATGATTTTCTCTTTGTAATGGCGGATATTTTTGAAAACAATAGAACGGATTTTTAAGGGTAGGTCTAAGGAACTCGTCCAAGCTATTACCAAAAATCGATTTTTCCGCAAAGTTTGAATCAAATCGCAACAAAAATTGCGAACATTAATTTGCTAACAGATGATAGAGCGTGCGCAGTGAAAGAAACTTGGCACAGGCTGTAAATAAAAATTCATAAAGGTAAGAAATGTAAGTACCAGTAGCTCAAAGACTAGTAGACCTCGCAGTATATTCTTAATTAATATGCAGAGCGCCTCACGACAGCGCTCGTAACATTTGCCCGCCAATTTAACCGGTAACCGTAATATTTACGAAAAATGTTACCGGAATAATTTTATTGAAAATTGTGTGCTCTTTTTCAACGAATCGGTCGAAATTGTGATAGGTTTTGCCGTTCAGCCAGTAAAACAGAAAAAATAAGCAACACCCTCAACGTTGAATCAGAGTCCGCCATCTTGAAACGGAAGTGAATGGGAAAAAATCGTACACACGTCTTTCGGGCTTTGTACACGGTAACGTTCGTACCAAATTTAAAAACAATCGGTCAATGCGTTTGATTAAAATTACGTACACTCGTTATCGTTAAATCAGAGACCGCCATCTTGAAACGGAAGTGAATGGGGGAAAATGTTATAATGCGTTATTTGGGCTTTTATAGAAGATATTTTCGTATTAAATTTCAAAACATTCTGTCATTACGTTCGGCCAAAACTGCGTACAATCGTCATCAGAGGCCGCCATCTTGAAACTGTCAGAGTTTTGCTAAAACTGCGTACGCTCGATTTTGTAAGTCAGAGCCGCCATTTTGAAAAGGAAGTGAAGTGGAAAATTTTTTACAAATACGTCGTACGGGCCTTGTACAAGGTACTGTCTTACCAAATTTCAAAACAATCGGTTAATACGTTTGGCCAAAACCGCGTAATAAACACACAAACCAAATGCCGAACGGTTGAGTTGAAAAAGAGACCTCGTTTCACTCGGCCTACTGTATGTAGTCTTAAATACTATAACGAAATATTTGTAAAATAATCGTAAAAAATCGATTATCAAATCTCGATTAATCCGTTCTTAAGATCTGAGTCCAAAATATGGTTTCACTTGAATGTCTGTCCATGTTACTAATCGAATGTAACGTTCTCGATTTTCTGATCTAAATTGAACGATTTTCTAAATCATTGTAGTGTGACCTATGAGTATTCATAAAAAGTCAAGCAGATTGAAATACGGTTTTGGAGTAAATCGAGAAAAACCCTGACCGCCGTCAATAACCGTGACTTGAAATGTGAATATTCATTTTCGATCAAGATTTTGATGCTGATTTTAAAGAAATCGGGTCCATTTTTTGAGACGTATAGAATATGAGAAAACTTTCATGTACAGTTTTTGACAATTTATTTTTAATTTAGGTCTTAAAATGTTTTTCAGTATCTTTCATTAAAATTGGTCTGAAAGTATTAAAACAAAAGTTAAGTATGTACAATGGAAAAAAATAAAAACTGGTAGAGTGTTATGTACCATATTTTATACAACTGGTAAGGATATCAATTTTTTCTCTACCTGAGCCCGTCTGGACCCACCCTGAAGAGTTCCTTTATTTAGGATTGCTAGTACTGTAGTTTGTAGGCACAACTTACTGCATCGTTTGCATTAATAGCAATCAGTGTAGTGAATTCATAGTAGTTATTACTGCAACTTTCAGTCTACCCCCTCCACTGGCTTGATACTAACGTCGTAGTTGAAGAGCTCCCCTACTGCTTACCACGCCTTATTTTTGTTTTTCTTTTCCAGTCACAAGTCACACTCGCACTAGGATAACAGCAATCAGTTAATGTTCGGTTTCATCTTGTGTCAGAGTTATTGTACATTCTCGGAAGAGTGTAGGTTAGGAAGGACCGGCGTTTGAAGGTATGGAAATAACTTTTTTCGATTCAGTTCTAAAGCATTTAAATAAGCATAAATGGATTTTGCATCCATTACCTTTTAGCAAAAATAAGTACAAAATTAAAAATATATACGCCTCTACCAAAATTTGTTTTTCGACTTTGAGAACTTTTTCTGTCTGTCCGGTAACAATTTCTAAGAATGTGCGAGGCCCATTTACTATTCTAATTATGCGGTAATTCATTTAAGTTTTTGCATTTTATGGTAGTAATTAAATTTAAATTTAATCGGATGTAATAATTGCTATCTGTTTAAAAAAAATGATTTTTCTCGAACTCGCACATCATGTAATTTCCCGTAAGCCTATCCGCCTCGATGGCCTAGTTGATGGCGTACTGGGCTTTCATCCCGAGGACCCGGGTTCGATTCCCGGCCAGGGCTTGGCATTTTAATACACTATAAATCATCCCATCGTCTGCATTAGCCCAAGTGTGCACAATAGTCGGACGTTAAAAAAAAAACTATCTGCCGTCCCATAGATTGAAGTAAATGGTAATTTTATTAAAATCGACATACATTTTATATTTCAATTATCTGTGATTTATATTTTGTGATACGATTGTTATTGATTTGTGATTTATATTTTCTTTGGTTACAGGAAGTTAGAGGCCATTATTCAGCCCTTTTTGATTTTAATTTTTTAGAAATAAGTATATTTAACATGGTTTTTTAACAATTTAATTATTGCTTTTTTACTATTTAATTATTTAAAAAAAATCATTCTAGATATTCTCGAATGTAAGTTATGTTCTTTGTGTGAAAATTAATTTCCCCATGTTGTAAATATTTTGATGTTAGTAAAAATTCGTTTGTTGTAATTCATTTTTTTTATAGTTGACTTTACTGTAGACCAGATGTAAAACAAAATTTCTGCCTGATTTTTGCATTTTGTACAGGCTTGCAGCTCTGTAACTAGTGTTTTATTCAATTTTTCAGGTGAAAAACAATAAGAAACTTTCAAGATTCTCTTTATTTCCTAGAATTTCAGTATGACTTAATTTTCCTCTTTTTCCAAGAATCAGCGAAATATTTTGCCCGCTGTAACACTGTAACGAAGCAATTCAGACCTGTGTTTATATAAACTTTATTCATTTTCACTGTTTAAAACTCGCTTTGTTTCTATTTCAGTTTCTTCCTGAAACATCCTGTACACATCACTGGGTGTTGTTGCATTAGACTAGGATGGTTTTATGGGTAAAACTAATGAAAAAGTTCCTACAATTTGTATGTCCGAAATTTACAAGCTATCTACCGTTTTGTTTTTTGACATTCTGTGCTCCTTACTCATCAATGTCTTTACCTAGCTTTTGAAAAAAATTATCAACTTGTTCCAATAATTTTCAAAATTGTGGCAATTAAGCATTTTAAGTAAAAACAAAGTAAATTTTGGTAGCTTGTTTCATTGCCTACACTATAGTATCGCGCGTGCGTGTGTTTTGATTGTTAATTTAAGGTCACTAGTCCTGTATTTATTCACACTTGTAAAGATGGGTGTACCCAATACTTTCTGCAGCATGTTTTTCTGATCACAATAAAAGCAGTAGCAGCAAGGTTCATGCACAACTTCATCCTTTGGAGCCATTAATGACTTGTGGAATACAATCTCTTTTTGTCTCTAGTTACATAATGAAAGTTGTGTATATATATAACATTGTATATAAAGTCGTATATAATATAATAAAAAGTGTTACATGTAACAATTAGTTAGGCTAGTGTAAACACAGCTTTGGGTTAATTTGTTTTTACATTTCATTAATTATACAGTAAGGAAAGTTACTTAAATATGTAATGTTAAAAGTGAAACTTTTTTCTAGATGGAAAAACTAGTACACAGTGTGTTTTCCAGTGGATTAAGTAACCACTGTGGAGAAGAAGAAAGTTTAGAAGAAGCATCTTGTACTGAAAGTGACACTATCAAGTCTTTGATTCATGTTTATTTACCATCTGTAAGTAAATGTTCATGGATTTTAACAATAGCACGTACATGCATTGTAGCAACTTCGAAGAAATTTTAATTTTTAAAATTAATATTTTTCCATAAATTCAAATATTTTAAATATTTTCTTAAGTATAAAAATATATGACAATTATAAAGAAATACATTATTCCTTCAGGAAATATTAGGTATATGTTGGTCTAATTCAAAGCAGTGTTCAACAAATCATTAGAATTTCATTATGTGAAATCCTTATTGACACTGAATAATTCTAGTTGATGGGTTGGGACACAGCTTTCCTGTAAGAGCTAGTTAACCTTGGTAAAATTATAGTTGCAAAAGCCCTAAAGTATGGTACTATTGGGTACACCTTTTGCTGAAGCTAATGCTATTGAACAAACTGTTTAATTGCAAAGTGAAGCATTATATAAGTAATTTAGGTGCTAAAATAAAAAAAAGGTAAATTTGAAATGTACCCAAAACTTGAATTATCAATATTTAGAATAACCACAGCTCTACTAGAACTAATTACATTTATAAATTATGTGGTCCAACAAGAAGATAATTTACTTGCATGTATCATAGATGGTAGACAATCATTAATCTATATAGATTGGTCATGGTAAAAAATAAAAGTTCATTATGTTATATATTTTATTATCAATTAATTTTGGGAAATTATATCTTTCAGTAATTATTTTTATAAATACTTATTAATTTTTTATTTTCGTAAAATATTTTTATAATTTGAGTTTAACCCTTTCAGCAGTTTACCAGACATCGGTTTTGTATAAATTTAATCTCGTCATTGTTTAGCTATAGCAATTTCTTTACAAAAATATTCTTTTTTTAGTATAAAGCAGTAAAAAAATGGTTTTTAAACATAACTAAACAATAATGCAGTAGCCAACAGCTAACGAAATTAGTTTAGGTATGTCAGCCTGTACATGGCCAGTCTAGTGTGTGGGATATCAGAGGTTTGAATTTGGTGATTTTAGGCGATCAGTTGATTTTTCTGTGCAAGTTGTTTAAAATTAGCTTGTCAGTGACAGAGGGGATTTTGAGGCCCACTATAAATAAATGGTGGATGGTTTGTGTAGGAATACACAATTCCTTGCGAATTTAATTCAACACAACAGCTTTGATATTTTTTCTTAATTGTACTGAGTGTATGTTAGTAATACGTGTGGGACTAAAGAGAGAAAATATAGCAGACTTATTTTTTTTATTTTTTTTTTTTTTTTATTTAACATAATTACAACTAGGCAATAAAGCCTATCCAGCAATATACATTTAATAGTAATGTCACTGTTTGTTGAAGTAACACCCACTGATGGACTCCTGATGAACACACACACTGTTCATGTGTGATTAGTTATACACTCTCACTGCAAAGTTCCAAAGGCTTCGTCCTTTTCAAGCGACGGATCTCGCCAGAGTTGTCTAATAAGCAAGCTATTTCCTTGTTATCTTGATGTATAAGTCTTTGTTTGTGAGACTTATAATACGGTTTTTTTTTCACGTCTGACTATTGTGAATACATAGTTGATTTATAGCGTATGAAAATGCCAAGCCCTGGGTGAAAGCCCAGTACAGTACGCTATCAACTAGGCCACCAAGGCAGCCCTACTTTAAGTGGAAAGCACAGTACTAAACATGTCTTTTTCAAATATACATTTATTTTAAAAACTTTAACTTAAATGTGAAATGACTTCTGAAGAAATATAAAAAAAACATTTAAAACAATTACCACAAAATTGGACTTCTTTGTATAATCAACTGATAAACTTTAAAAATTATTTTCAAATTCTTGATTTCTTTTATTATTTCAAATGGAATTTTCATTGTGTCTTATAATTTTTAAAGATTGAGTACTTTGGATAAGTAATATTATAACGTGCTAATAACAGTGCTCTTTTCAGTATCGTTCGTGTAATCTGTTATACCCAATTACCCTGTTATTTCTGTATTGTCAAACATACAGCAGTGAGTAGAATATTAAAATATTTAGACACATTATCATATGATAATTCATTAGTGTTAAATGAATTCTAGTTGGCATTATTTTTTTTAACGGGACAAAGGAATGTATTAAGACAGACCAGACTGGAACTGTGATCAAAATTTTTACATACCTTTTCTAAATGATTCATTTCTATTCATGTTTAGTATTTTGGATACCTAACAAAAAAATCCTAAGTGCAGAAATGACGGTTGAGTATAATAACTCAAAAACGAAATCAAATTCCAGCTAATGCCTCAAATACTGGCCTGTACACAATCATATAAAGCTGTC
>CM040189.1:24706769-24987916 GCA_022606455.1 Callitettix versicolor
GGTTGCTTCATGTTTCGTAGTGCGACCAAATGGTAATCTACTACAGTTTATTCCATATTAGTTCGTAATACGTTGTCATAAATCGACCGCTGTAGAGGACATTTAAATACAGTGTGAACAATACCCCAAACTCTTTAAACAATAATCTAAATCCAAAGGAACATAGATACATTCTAATATTGTACACTTTAAATTATAAGAAAAAAACTGATGACTAAGAAATAACTGATTGTTTCCTCATTCCCTCATTATCTTATTAGATGGGCTTGAAAAGTGCTAAAACAAGCCTCCTTAATTGTTTTTTCTCTCCTCATTTTATATAAAATAGACTGTAATGTTACAATTAAATCTTGTAAGAAGTAGATTTTACAAGTTGTGTGTGCGTGCTTGCACACCATTTTATTTAAATCTAAACAAAATTTAAGATTTAATATATTTAATTTCTGCAAAAGATTAAGTAAATATATTTACATGTATAAAGATAATTTTATGAATTTGTATAAACAAAAAAAATTCAAGTCCTTTTACAGAAGCAATTTGGATGGTAGTCTGAAGGAGTAGATACCCCAGTCATGTATTTTTTTTAATCAACTTGGAGGCTTTGCGAATTGTTCAGAATTTATTTTTAGATAATCGTCTCGAAATGTAATGTGAACTAAGGCATTTGTGCCTGTTAAAGCAGGCAGTCAAATTGCTAATTTACAGGTCATTTATAGTTTCGTTGTAACAAATTATGTATTCCAAAACAGGTTTTTTAAATTTGGGGAAGCAGCTTGTCAAACTGCTATCAGCTATAAATAAAAGTTTATTTGGTTAACTTACTTTCCTATATAGTTCTAATCAGTCTGCATTTTAATTTTCTTAATTATTTAGAGTTTGTTTTGGCTTTAAATAATTCGATTCCTACAAATTATATAATTACTTTCATATATTATATATAAATATATTAATATTCTGTTAGGTGTGTAACAGAAATTATTTTTACAAAGTTAAAAAAAAATTGATAAAATATACCTCTGTAGAAATAATAAAAGAAAAAAGTTTAATGACTTTAATTGTAATTACTTATATTTTGTATTTGTACTTTTAAATATATAAGTTTAATGAAGTTATATATATTCTGTATTTGTACTTTTAAATATGTAAGTTTAATTTTTACTTTTTCCATTTATTATATTCCAATTATTAAAGATGTGTTTAAAATACTGTATAAACACTGTTAATGGTTATGTTACTATAAATTTTTTTCATTAATTAATATTACAGTGACAAATGCTATGTACTGTGGTTCAGCAAACTATGTTACTATATTGATAATACCATATGGTTGGTTAGCAAGCAAAGAATCTATTGTAGTAAAATAGTTTACTAATTTTAAAATGTTTTAAATCAAATTGTTCCTATTAATTAAATGACCTAAAATTAATCTTTTTTTGAAAATTCAATTGTTTTTAAAACCCACTTTTCTAGATCTGCATAATGAACTTCTAATATAAGATGTGGCTTGTAAAAAACTGCAAAGAGAATCACAAGACTATTTTAGATTTTAAATAATTGTTTATACTAATTTTAAAATGTTTTAAATCAAATTGTTCCTATTAATTAAATGACCTAAAATTAATCTTTTTTTGAAAATTCAATTGTTTTTAAAACCCACTTTTCTAGATCTGCATAATGAACTTCTAATATAAGATGTGGCTTGTAAAAAACTGCAAAGAGAATCACAAGACTATTTTAGATTTTAAATAATTGTTTATACGCTGTTGTATTTTAGAAGTTTAAAAGCTATCTTAAGTTAAAAAACCGTTATGTTTTTGACTGTGTATGTAATTTGAGATGAACTAAATTTAGACACCACTGGCTGCAATGGAGACTTCTAGTCTATTTGTAGCACCACTGACGTCGAAAAGTTTCCCATTCTTTTCAGCTGTATTCATGACTGTATTGTTGACTCGGAGCAAATCAATTTTTTTGTCAATAAAACCAATATAATTGGGAACAGAAGTAATTAGATACTGTTTTACAAATTTTTGTTTTTTGAAATTTCAATTTCTGGAGTGTAGTTTTTTATATTAAGAGACAAGTTTGCCTTCTTCACTGGCCAACTTTGCTCTTTCATGGTATTTCACCTTTAACCTCACTGCTCCGTTCATTTGAAGATGAATATTTACTATGAAACAATGTTAATTTCAAAGGTAACAGTGAAAAATTAAGAAAAACAGATTATTTGGAATTCAGGCCAATTTTAATAACAGTTGGCCTAGAGTCGAGAAAAAAAATGAATATTTAGACCAAGCATCTGCATGTAACTCCTAAGGAACTGGGAAGTCGCCAATTTGAAGTAGAGGAGATACCCAACTTCAATCACCTCCAAATCCTATATGTTTTGGAAAGATGCGCTGGAAAAATCTAAAATGAGCATTTTAGGAACATAGATAAGGTGAGCAACCTTATTTATGCAACCTTTGTAGGGTTGCAGTGTAATATTAACCCTACAAATTCATTCATTGGCTTGGATTGAAGGGATATAACCCAGGAGTAGATAGGTGAAAAGTTAGATCCAGCTAGGGCATCTCGGGTTCGCCAAACCTGTATCGATGACGACAGACTAAGAATGGGCTTGATTGACTTATTAATGAGCGAAGTTAGGACCTCCAGATCCTCTCTTCCATTTAACTTCAGTGGTGGAAAGTCAAGTCTGTTTATTGGATGTAATCTATATAGTCCTGTTATTTGAGTTTTTACTTGCTTTTTTTTTTTCTATTTCAAGCAACAAATGTCTGTTGATTTTTTAGAACGTTTTACAGTTTAAGAATAATTTTGTACTGCACTATATTCAGTTTGGTGATTAAACTGAAACTTGCCAACTCGCTATGTATTGGCACTTTTTTTTAAAGCGATACAAAATATAACCCACTTCCAAAATTTCATAAAATTTTTTTGCTTTTCGATAAAAGTCCATTTAACGAGGGTTTACTATATATAATATTAAACTATTAGTTATTTGAAATAATGCATTAAATATACAGTAACATTAATTAACTTAAAGGAATATATTAAGCTTTCATTGTTCGATTCCCGGCCAGGGCTTGGTATTTTCATACGCTATAAATCATCCCATCATCTGCATTAGCCCAAGGGTTCACAATAGTCGGACGTTAAACACAAAAAAAGCTTTCGTTTTTAAGAAAAAAGGAAATTTTTTTTTCAAAGGTGAAAATCACATTGAGGCTATTATCGCCTCCCTAAATGTAAGTGTGAGTATAAAGTGTTAAAGTCCTGTGTAATATTGTGTGTGTTACATTCGGGTACCGCGATGACGTCTAAATCCTCTCATTTAGTGGTTAGCGTGGTCGAGAGGTCCAAGGCGCTTAAATAAAAAGGAAACTGAATCAATTGTAGACCAACAAATAAAATTGCTTTGATCAGCTGTTTGTTAAACAACGCTTGCTACTCTTAAATCTACAGTAACATAGCTTTGCATAGAAACTGCTATTTTAAGCTTAATGATTCATTTTTAATTATAATAATATAGTTAATTTATCTTTTGAATTTTTAATCTTTAAATATTCTTTTGAATTTTATAATTAACAACTGGGTAAATTTTACTTTGACAGTGTACAAGTATGTTTTGAAAAAAATATTAGTACTCTTCTATGTTTGTATGGTGGTATTGTAGTTATGGTGGCCAATCTGTTGCTGATCTACAATAATTAAAATTTTCTTATATGGTATTTTTAACTATTTATTAATATTATTTTTTAATAGTCATTTAGTAGAATAAGTTTTAGTGGCTCTTGCCTTGCGTTAAGTCAAATCCCCTATTTATGTTAGCCTAATTAACTGAAGTAGACATTGAACAAAAAACTAATAATAACCGCACACAGCTGTCTCGCTGACATAATAGAGGCGAATTTCCAAAAGTATGTCCCTTTATCTTAGTTTCTTTGAAATTGATTTGAGAACTAAAATCTGCATATATTAGCATTTTAAGCTTCCGCAGTACTTTCCAATGGGAAAATGAACCTTGACCGCCAAAAATTTCCTTAATTTGTAGCTATTTTTGAAGATTTTAAATGCTAATTTATGCAAATTGTAACACTGATTATGATGGTGAGACTGGATTTTCAAAAAAAATAATGCAAAAAAGTTACTTTTTTTAAATATTTAAAATTACTGCCATTTTGAAACCGTCTTGCTGGTTAAAGAACTTGTCCAAACTACAGTATTGACGTAATCAGTTTTATGCCATATTTGAGTCAAATCAGACTACAATTACAATTACGATGTACATGCTAATATATATAAATTTATATGAATTTTAAGACTCCTCAAAACGTAATCTAGAATTCAGAATTGGTGCTCATTTCAAGGACTGGGGCTCATCATGATCGAATAGCTCACTTTCCAATGGATATTTGCTAATAGTATCCTTGTGCATTATTAGCTTGTGTTCCAAGCTTACAGTATGGTAGTATGAACATCCAGAAACAAAGCAACATGGAATACTTTATGTAAATGAACATTTTGGTTTATAAATTTGTTGAAAATAGCTTTTTAAAAACCCTCCAGTAAAATTTGTACCTTCAGCCAAAAAGTTATGAAAATGTGTTCATTCGTTTTAATGACTAAAACACGATTGTTTCAGGTTGAAAAAAGACTTCTTCAGTAAGGGTATTTGTTCAAGCAATTACTGTAACAATTTTTTGTATGTAGTTTGAATTAAATTTGACAAAAATTACAATTGATTGCTGTCACATGATTTATATTTTTGTTACAAAAATTCAAATTTTAACATTTAAAATCTGCGTTCTAGAGGTTTATCTGTATCTTATTATTTATATAATATTATACAGAATTGCATAAAGATACTGTATATGTGATATAAAGACATATTTCAAATTTTTATATGGACAAGTTTCTGTACAGAAATTTCCTTAAATTCATAAAATGCCATGTTTTGCAATTTTAAAATTGAAAAATACAGCTAAATATTGTACAGTACAAGTTTGATTGTTCTGTCGTATCGATTTTTAAAATTTTTCTCCAAATAGCCTACCATTTGTATTTCAATCCAAGCATGCCATTCAGGCTTTTAGAATATTATTTTGCCATCTTGGCTTTGTCCCCATTTGGCTTTCCCATGTTTACACTAACAGAGATAGTTCATTATGTTTACCACAGAATGCAGCACATACGGCTGTTTTATTCCCTGATATGTATGCATGTTTTCTGCAGGGGAGGCGAGAACTATTATCAAGTATAAAAAAATTATCTTAAAGGTTTTTAATTACAAAAAAAGCTTGAAAATTGATATTTTTTTAAAAATATTAAAAAACATTCACAAAGTATGGGAAGACCTGATGTATTTTATAGAAACAATTACTTTTTTCAGTTTCCTGTGATTGCAGACATTTACAAATATATTTTAGTTTCAGGAGACCAGAAGATGTATAGCTACATCCATAATAAATGTTGTAAAACAATTATACAAACTTTCTCACGTTCAATTATAACCCCCCCCAAAATGTCGGAAAATTGAAAGAAAATTATCAGATTTTACTGAAAATTGAATATATAATAAACATTCATAACTCAAGATAGTGTAATTAATTTAAAATTAAAAATATGGTTCAATTGTAAATAAAAAGAAAACTCAGTATTGGTCAGGGTCTATATTATTTTTTTACCAGTTTACACCCAAAGACTTTTTCGTCTCATTTAAAATTTTCTACATTAACGAGTAAAAAATCTTGACTGTGAGAATTCTGCAGATTTAAAAATGTTCACCAGTGGCTGCTGAAACCAGTGGCAATGAAACCACTGCGATTTTGGGGAATCGCTACCCATAGCCAGTATTGTTTGTATATGTATAGACTGCATTTGAGAAACGTTTGTACAAAATCGTTGTCTCTTTTAGGAAAATGCAAATTTTAACATTTTTCGTGAATTTTCATCAAATCTTTTCTTGAGGAGCCATCACGGTAAGACTCAGACCTGCAACCTTAAAATGAGCACCAATCCTGACCTCTAAATCGCTTCTTGAGGGGCTGTTAAAATTTCTTTGTACATATTAGCACATTCTGTGCTTACGTTTGCAATTTTGGTCCAGTTTGATTCAAACTTGGCACAGAAAACTATTTTTGGACAGGTTCATTAACCGGCAAAATTCGTTCAACAATTTCAAAGTGGTAACATTTTCAGATCTAAAAATTTGTAATTTTTTTTGTAAAATATTTTTGAAAATCTGCATTTACTATTGTAATCAGCGTTAAAGGCTGCATAAATTAACATATTGAATTCTTAAAATCCGTTGAAATTAAAAAAAAAATTTTTTTGGCGGTCAAGGTTCATTTTTGTATTATCATTGTAAAGTCAGTAAATGTTGGAATAAGAATGACGATTATGATAATGAAATCAGAACTTCAAAAAGAATAAGATAAAGAAAAATTCGTTTCAATCATGTCAGCACGACAGCTGCAAGCCGTAATTATATTACATATTTACTAAAAATGAGCTTTAAAAAATGTTGCTGAGATATGGGAAAGTTTGACCAACTTGCCAAATTTCGCAAAAATATGTCAGTTTTGACACACGCACGCACGCACGCACGCACGCACACACACACACACACACACACACACACACACACACACACACACACACACACACACACACACACACACACACACACACACACACACCTAAAACTTCTTTTTTGGTCTGAGGTTACCTGGAAACCTAAATATGGATTGAAAATAACAATTAAGGTAAACACGCCTGCAATCTATATTTATAAAGGCAAAGTTATTTCTATATATGTTAAATACAGTACATTGTAATTGAAAACTTCGCTCCTTGAATGTAGGCTATCAGCATCGCTTAAGAGTAACTAAATCACATAATCACGCCTTGTTCTGTTGAATAATTCAACGAATTAGCGAATTTCGTCTGGAATATAAGCTATTGAAGCTGACGTTATAGTACAACCCAAACCCGGGCGTCGTTAAAAATTTTAATAAATTGTGTGTAACGCTTTATTGCAATGTATTTCCGATCCGATTCAAAAGTAGCACAAAAACCGATCAGCACGAAGTATCAAAACAGCGGTTATTCGAAATATATTTTTAAATAAATTGATTTCAATATAAACAACGTTAAAATCATAATATTCGCGTTTTATATTTTTAAACTCCGTTAAAAACAAAAAAATAAAAATCAAGATTGGTTTTTTTTGTCCAAGAAAATCAGAACACTTGTAAAAGTTCCATAAAAAATGCGTATGTATTAAGACAGTTGATGTTAAAACTGGGAGAAGGTAAAGAAAGGAAGGGATGGCAGTGCAAGAAGGTCGGTGAGGCAGCAGGTTGGAAAAACCTCTAAACAGTAGGTATGAGTCCGTACTCCTCTCCCATGAGAGGGGTTAAAGTTAGTCTGTTAGAAAAATTTTTACAAGTAGATCTAAATATTTTCAAAATTTATGAATTATATATTTGTATACATATTTTGGTTTTTAAGGATTACACTGATATTATTAAACTTAAAGGAATGATGAGATTCTAATAAATGATTTTTTCGTACTTCCAACAATTGAAATGATCTTTAAGACGAGTTTCTAGCTCTTCCAAACCGTCTTATGTATTTATAGACAACTTTAGGTACACCACTGTTTCGTAAAAGATCTATTTTATCTTTATCGTTGATATTGCGTTTCTTTAAGTTCGATGTACAGTAAAAGGCTGGTTGGTTTTTTTTGTATTTCCAATGTAATTTTGAAATATAAATTTATGAAACTGTTAAGTTAAAAGAATAATTGTGACACTGATACTTATAGCTAATTCTCTTTCATCTGATACATAACAAATGTATAATTTTTCTTACACATTTTTGAAGGTATGTTTGAAAGTTGATAATATTACATCAAGCAGTACCTTTTATAAAATGACTAGTTTATAATTTTAATTGAAAAAAATGGCCTATAAACACCTGCAGTTTTCCTCTCATTTAAATTAAATCATTTAAAAAATGCGTTTTCACAAACCGTAAACGAGGGTGACCCATTTTATAAAAATCTGTTTAACAAACGTTGCTTTTTAATCAAACATATAAAGCAACGGTGGTCGATGTGACTAAAGCACCGGTCAGTCAACTGTGTTTCTGAACTGCCCACCTTAAGGTTCTTAGTTCTAGCCGCAGTTGCTCCCCCCGCAGTACTTTTCCTTTACCGTTAACACCTTCGTCCTCATTAGTATAACTGGCATAAGGTATGAACGTAACAAAAAAACGTATAAAATTGTGATTTAATGCAAAACTTAAAAGTATGTTTCAGTTTACGAAAATTTTATAAAAATCGTTGCATTTATTTATCATCATTAATACAGATTTTTATTAATTTTTTAAGGTTTTCTGAAAATTTTAAAAGTCAAAATACGGTAAAATACACGAACACGCCAAAATTGAATGGACATCAGTCGATTAGTTTTTTCATAAATGCGTACCGATCCACGCTCAGGACTCGGGGACCGTACAAAATTCTGAAAATAAACTTTTTTTCATTTTTTTACTTCACAAAACACGAAAGCAAAAACGTCGGATACTACAAAATTGTTCGGAAGAGAGTGCGTTTAAAAATAGTTTCCAACTGCTGGTCTGGGACGCGCTAAGGGCTATACATAGCCAGAGCTGCCTGGTGGAGTTATTTATAACTTCAATAACTCCATACTTGGAGATCAAGTTGAGGCACAGAATTTACTGGCATTGTTCACTCACGTTTCTCCGTACTTCAAACGAAATTGTTTTGTTTTTCAGTGAATTTCCATTTGGAAATGAGCTATTAGGGCGGCCATCATGGTAACACCCAGACTTGGGATCTTAAAATGAACGCCGATCCTGACCTCTAGATCACTTTTTAAGGAGTGTATGTGTGTATATATATATATATATATATATATATATATATATATATATATATATATATATATATATATATACACACACACACACACACACACACACACACACACACACACACACACACACACACACACACACACACACACACACACGTTCGCAATTTAAGATCGCTCTGATCTAAAACTTGGTACAAAAATCGATTTTATTACTTTGTACAAACAGCAAAAATCCGTTCAACAGTTTCAAAATGGCGGTCATTTGAAATCTTTAAAATAATCATAACTTCTTCACCCTACCTACTTTTGAAAATCAAATTTCACCATCCACATCAGCGTTAAAATCTGCATAAAAGTGATGCAGAATTTAAAATAAAAAATTAAAAAATAATGTTGGAAATCGGTTTCAATAAGTATCGAATATTTTAATTATTTTGGAATATTTTACAAAGATTTCTTTAAAATATTGGTAATTATGTTTTTAAAAATATTATAGTAGCTAGTGTAAAATATAATTTATTTTCACCAGTAAAACTATAAAGGCGATCAAAGTTGAAAAAACCGAAAGTGGTTTAAATTTAAGTTCAGCTAGTGTTTCAAATAATGTTGTTCTTTTTTATTGCCTTTTACAATGTTTTTTTATAATCGTCATTTATTTCGTTTAGGTTTTTTAACATCGTTACAACACTATGTTATGAATTTACGTTATGTTAATGCAATAAATAAAACGAAGCGCAACACGCAGCTGTCTCGCTGACGACTGGATTATCAAAAACTGACAAAAAACGTTACATAAACAAACATTTCGTACGAGAAATCCAAATTTGTTTATTGAAGTTCGATACATAGAAAAATCTATTCCAGTCTGGAAAAAATACTATTTTTATTTTACATTTTTTTAAAATATGTTTTTACTTTCGTAATCAGCATCAACATCTGCATATATCAGCAATTTAGATTTTCTCGTTAAAATACGTTCTACGTTATCAAACTGCCGCCATTTTCCAAAATGCGAACGGACTTTACTGGGGAACGTACTGGATGTACAACATTTTTGAATAACATACTATGAACAACATTTTTGTGCAAAGTTTGAACAAAATCGGACCTAAATTGCTAACGCTGAATTGCTAGAACTGCATGTTATACCCATCGCCTGTGTATTTGAACACATTAAAATACTCCTCACAACGTGTTCCAGAGGTCAGGCTGTTCATTTCATAGCTCCGGGTTCGGGTTTTACCGTGATGGCGGTTCCAAACTCGTTTCGAAGAGGTTCAGTTTTTCGCGGCCTGTTGAAATCAGTTAAGAAGTTGCACATTATGAAAGGCTCAAATTAAAAAAATCAGTTCCTACCGAGGGGTGCTGAGTTTTAACAGTTTCGTTTTAGTGATAATTTTACACTATAATTAAAGCATAATGTTTTCGGTTTTTTGTCTAGCCTGTTTACAATTTTTGATTTTTTCAATGCAAAAATTTTATTTTGAAAGCATTCGCTGATAGGCTACTTAAAAAAGGTAATATTATTCGTAAATTTTCATATGAAACTAATAATTTCATATCACGTGAGGTGAATATAAGC
This sequence comes from Callitettix versicolor, assembly GCA_022606455.1. Lineage (NCBI taxonomy): Eukaryota > Metazoa > Arthropoda > Insecta > Hemiptera > Cercopidae > Callitettix > Callitettix versicolor. The sequence continues at coordinate 24,717,261 of CM040189.1, forward strand.
TACTTTTTACAATAGTTCTTTAAAATATATTTAAATTATTTTATTCATTCATTAGTGTAAACTTAGCTGAAAAAATTTACGATACAATTTTTAAAATTGCAAGTTATTTTTTCTGTTTTACGAGTGTTATAAAATTTTAATAATTACATTAATAAAATTATCGTGACTATATATACCTACAAATCGTTGTGTATACTTACAAATATCTACAAATTGCTGTGTATATCTACAAAATGTTTTTAATACCTGCAATTTGTTTTATATAGCTACAAATAATGTCAAAATTCAAACGAAATAAATAAAGGCGTTTATCTAAAAATGGTTATTCTTTAGGTGACTTGATTTTAAACACTTCTTTTTAAAAAAATGTTCTACTAAAATAAATAAATGACTAGAAAATTTTGGTATTTTATAGAATTAAAAAATTCCTACACCACGTTTCTAAAAATACTTCTACAATCTAAACTAGACACAAAATAGCACAAATTGGAAAAAAATCAACTTTTAAATATGCGAAAAAAATACTTAAATTAATTTTCTGAATAACACACAGAAATTATAAATTCTTTTTACCTGAAAAGAAAAGAAGCCTAAGGTTTTCGGTGGGCCTTAGTTGTTAACGAGGACCTACTAAGTCACTGACAACTTGCGGGTTGTAGAACAGAATACACCGACATCCAACCTGCCCTGCGATTGGACGGGTAGACACGTCACGTGGTACAAATCGGCCAATTGCAAGCGGTTCTAATTTTGTATTCCACAGTTTCGGTCCTTAAAGAAATTGGGTCGAGACTATGGTTGAATAACTTTCGTATTATGATACGTATCGTGTAAACAATAAGACGTAATACTGGTGGCATTGAAATTGAAAAAGAAAAAGAATTCCACGAATGTGTTATCGGAAACTAACTTGTACGCAGGCTGGTTCTTTAAGCCCGCGAAGACCATTGGTTTCTTGTATCTAACGGTGTAAAAAACTATTAGAGACTGTTAGTCTCTATGGCAGCTGAAATCGTTAAAATGTTTAAATGGTACGGCAAGCAGTAACTTTCTTACTAATCTATAAATATGTCGTACATTAATTACACATTATCAACTCTTTATATTTCGCAAACTAAAGACAAACGAAAATGGCAAACCGTAACTCTTACACAGAATTTCAAGTCAAACGAAGTGACGTCATACAAAAACAATGAAACATAAAATATAAATATCAATATTAATTGTCGATAAATCGAATGGCCTAATTTGGTTTCATTTAAAATTTCATGCATTGATTTGCGCTGATGAATTAACGCAATTTTGTGAGTGTTGGCGGATGGTTGGATGATTCAGTTTACAGGAGAGCCTCCCTGGGGATACAATTTTTTTACACTGTTGAGCTGTTTTTAGACTTCAAACTGATATAAAATAAGTGTAAAAATGTAGACCTACTCTTTTATTAGACAAAGAATTACTTAATTTCTTTAGATGCCTAGTTTTTAAAACTTTTGCACATAACTGGCTTCATTTACATAGCTAACATAAAAAAGGTGGCAGTCACATGACTGCCGATAGAAGAGACTACTTCTTATCACGGGTTATGGCTATATATTTTACACCACAAAATAAAATTTATAGCCGATTTTCAAAATCATAAGTACGTTCATTTCAGTTTAATATATTTCTAAATACAATATTATATGATTTTATGGTTTTTTTTCCAAGACATAGATTTTTGCTACGCGACACTAGGCTATAACTGACCATTGGAGAAGTACGGAGTCCCAAATGTATTCCTGCTACTCTTAATATCTAACCCTGTGACTTATTAATTGTAATTGTAATTGCCAACTTCAATGGAAACTGCAATGTTTTAATTTGGAAAGGCAGGTTGTTTGGAATTATAAGATTGTTTGTAATTAAAAATTGTTACACAGTTACCACTTGTCATAAAACTAAATACTAAATAAAGTTGGACTGGGTAAGTAGTATAATGGCGTTTAAAATAATTTAAATATTTATTATTCACACCTACAAATATATAATAAACGTATAAAATGTCACTGTTTCACAGTTAACACGACACAAAACTAAATAATTAAGTTGGACTGGGTAAGTAATATAATGGCGCGAACATACAAGTTTTCACTTCAAAAATACATTTTAAAACAAAAATATATATAAGAGCGTGATGCGTGACGGCAAACTGAATTTTTTTCCCGTGCAAAACATACATCCATACCCCGCCATAAGAAGTATTCACTTCAAAAACTAAAAATTATATATAAGTCTTTATTAATACAGAAGCAAATTAAAAGATAATATATTGAAATAGACAGCAATTAAACAAAATTAATAGTATTCTGTATGTTGGTGAAAGTTGCGTTTTATTAGCTTTAAATTCCTGATTGTACATACTTTTATTTTAAAAATAACATTAGGAAAATGTCAGTACTCATAGAGGAGTGGTCAGCATTTTAACTACGTAGAAGATTGTGGGATCGGATCTCGACCGAGAATAGTGGGATTTTTAATGTAAGTATAAATCAGGAAATTTACGAATTATTTTTTTATTATTTTCAATGTAAAAATTCTATTTTGAAAGCATTCTTTCATAGGTTACTTAATAGGTTATGATTCATAAGTTTTCACACTAAACTAATACTTTATTTTGATGTTAGTTATGTATAGTTTGGTAAAGTAAAGATCCAGGGAAATTATTTACAGGCATTTAAAAACTAGGCATCTAAAGAAATTAATTGCTTTTTTCCCTAATATAAGATAATTTATATCACTTATTTTATGTCAGTTTTAAGTTTCAAAACAGCTAAACAGTGCTAGTTTTTGAAGTATTTTAATGTAGGGATATTAAAGATGGTGGTCCCTTATGGTGTCATCGCACGTTAAAGAATCTAATTTAGGAATAAAACATAGAGAAGACAAATTGTCAGCTCACAACTGGCATTGGCGAAAAATACACTAGGCAGTGGAAAAGTGACGTAAATTAAACAGAGTTCACAAACGTACACGTGTACATATAGACGAAATGTCACGCATATACAAAACTGACATAGGGATAATGTAACGTAAAGTAGGAAGTTTTACATTTTTGTATTTCTTTTGTCTCGGGAGGGCGGTCGTCCCTTCGCCCTCTTTAATCAGTCTTTGTTGATTCCAGACATACAATTATTGTTCCTTATTGAACGGTTACAATCAATTTTTCCGCTTCGAGATAGGCAGTGTTCTTTATTCCTGTTTACTAACTACAGATTGAAATGTTTAAAAAGTCTTAAAACAAGAAAAAGTGAAAAACTTGTCATACAATGTTAGTTTAGTTAGCTACGACAAGCAAGGTGACAAGCTTATACAAGTTTCAGATTCACTTTTGCTTGCTAAGAGCACATTAAAAAGTTTTAAAACAAGAAAAAGTGAAAAGCTTACGTGTCATACGATGTTAGTTTAGTTAGCTATGACAAGCAAGGTGACAAGCTTATACAAGTTTCAGATTCACTTTTGCTTGCTAAGAGCACATTAAAAAGTTTTAAAACAAGAAAAAGTGAAAAGCTTACGTGTCATACGATGTTAGTTTAGTCAGCTACGACAAGCAAGGTGACAAGCTTATGACAAGTTTCAGATTCACTTTTGCTTGCTAAGAGCACATTCAAAAGTCTTAAAACAAGAAAAAGTGTAAAACTTACTTGTCATACAATGATAGTTTAGTTACTTGTCATACAATTACTTGTCATACAATGTTAGTTTAGTTTATGACAAGCAAGGTGACTAGCTTATACAAGTTTCAGATTCACTTTTGCTTGCTAAGAGCACATTCAAAAGTCTTAAGACAAGAAAAAGTGAAAAACTTACTTGTCATACAATGTTAGTTTAGTTTATGACAAGCAAGGTGACAAGCTTATGACAAGTTTCAGATTCACTTTTGCTTGCTAAGAGCACATTAAAAAGTCTTAAAACAAGAAAAAGTGAATAAATTTAGTGAAAGTTCACTAATAATTGACCTTATAATATTGACCAATAATAATGGATAGTACACAATGCTGAATATCCGTAGAGCCATAGACGAAGTTCTAGATGAATTGGCAAAATTGCAGTTTAGGTTTAAGTGACATTGTGTTTGTGGCAGACATTGCTCTTAAATTAGTTATTGTTTAAAACTTCTTAACAATTTTTTTTGTAATTTTTTTGTTATTAACTATAAATCATAAAAAATTATATACAACAGAGTTTCCTTGCCAAACAAACAATATTATTGTATTTAATAACTTAAATATAAGTGTTATTTCTGAATATAATAAATTAAAATTTCAAACAGAGTTATAATTAGACTTAACAGTCCAGTATTATTTTCACCCAAAATACATATAAAAACAATGTATATTATCAGTAAAATGTTTTTTTTTTGCAAGCCAAGTTGAAAAACCGTAACTCTTAAGATTGAATAACCTAGAAGTATTTTAAAAACATCCTCGTGTCTTACTAATTACTCAAATTATAGACGTTATTCTAAAAGAAACATAAGAATACAGTTGCCTTCAGAAGGCTTTAAAACTCGTCGTTTTTGCGTCAATTTTGGAAAAGTTTCCAGTAAGATCCACTGTGCCAGTACTCCGGTTCTGGTAAACCCCCCCCCCCCCATTTGACCATCCACGATACGCCTATAGTCGCTGATAAAGGATACACTAGGACCAACGGACATGACCACATCCGGAGCCAGTTGAATCTAAATCCTCTCAATAGGTACAGCTAGTCCAAGGTTGTTATACAGAAGGTTGTCTCAGTCCCATAAGGCACATGTAACCAGCAGTGGGCGTGGCTGTGACGTCACGCGCCGACCTAAGCTGCCGCTAAGGCCTGGCAAAGTAATGGGTAGGCAAAGAAGCAATGTTCATATTTTGCATTTTAATTTGTAGGAATTCATTTGCTTCATATCCTTATTAATTCTTCTTTCATTAGTACTAAATTCGTTTAATCTTATAAGTAATTCACTAACATTTTCTCATTCTAATAGCATATTAAAGATCATATTTCTTGTTTAGTTATTGAAACTTGTAAGTTAATTTACAATAAATTATTATTATTATTATTATTATATATATATATATATATATATATATATATATATATATATATATATATATATATAGGAAAATGTATATGAAATGTAATTATAGTCAAGTTCAAATTAAAGATTGCTAAAGTATTTGAAAGAAGTAAACGCTCCAGCTACAATACAAAATATGAAATCGCATTCATTGGAATTAGAATTGTTAACTAAACATCATGTTTTACAATATATTTAATTTAAATATTTTTTTTGTATGAACATTTTATTTTTACTATGATTTAAAGACGTTTAAAAATACAAAATTAATTCATATTCTTCATAATCTTTTAACACTGTTTCTATCAACAGTTTCGGCGTTCTTCCTTTTGTTGACAAGGTCTTCGTTGAGGAATTTCATCATGATAAAAGTTCTTTGTTTAATAAAAGATCTTACAACCTCTTTCGGCACTTCAGGATATTTTTTTACTATTACCATGGTTAGTTTTTCAACAACACCTGAAAGATGAAATACTTTGTTCTTAGGCCTAATCTTTTGAAATGATATACTGAATTGAGAAAGTAATAATGTGAAATAATCTTTTATTTTGTAAAAGTTTTTTTATTTTATCAACAGCTTGACATGAAAAACATGATAAAAGAAACCTATTGTGTACAAAGTATTATTGTACTGTATTACATATGGGTCTACGTAGGCTATGTAGAAAAAGTATGGTAAGTACAATGCAACAGATAAAGCATGAAACTATCCAATACGAGCAGAAATAACTAACATGTTTGAGTGTGGACCTACAATTTGATCATTCTTCTGGTCATACTCAAATATTTTTTTAATTTTATTTCATCAAACTGGAGTACTGCAACACGTTCAACATCTCGAAATGTAGGTTTTGCAGCTTCCAGATACTTGAAAACAGTTTCCATCAATATCTGTTTCATTTCAAATCGAGACGCCCATCGATGAACTGTTGAAATTCCAGGCATCGGTATTTTCATTTTTCTTTTAAGAAACAAAAAACAACGTTTGCTTAGATACCTCAGAGTAAATGCTAATGAGATTTCTTCACAAGTCCAAACTTCATGTTTTTTCAAACCAAGTAATATATCAATCTGGTTTCCAGTAAACACTGATGTTAAAACTTTGTGCATTTTCTCATACGTCAAAGAGAAAATACGTTTTACGTCATACGTTTTATTATTTCTTCTTTTTAAATATTGATTTTCTATTTTTAGCTTTCTCACTTCGACTGTATCAAGCTCAATTTTTTGTTGTAAATGCTTAATCTGCTTTTTAAGACAAAATATTTGTTTAGTTAATAATTTATCTTAATTCAATGAAACTGATAACTTGTTAACTTCTGCAGTTGAAGTACTTTCTGAACGTATATTGTTAACAAGTCTTTCAACAAGTTTTTTGCCTTCTCTACTCTTAATTCAGGTTTCTCTGTCTTTTTTTAAGATTATGCCTGTAGTATGTTTTTGTTTTAAATTTAGGTTGATGGATGGAATTGCATTCTCCTTAAGAACTCTTTTGGGGGTTATATTTAACAATTCTGCTTTTAAATCTCTTTCATAGTCATTGGAAGTAAAATGCTCAGAACAAATTACAGAAGTAAGAGGGTTAAATAATTTATCTGCCCGTTTACAGCACTGTGCCCACTGTTTGGAAATGTTTGGATCCTTAGGGAATCTATGATAAAGAATTTTAGGCCTGTCATCAGACAACTCACGTGTTTTTACGCGGCTGTTATTGAAAACTGCCACTGCACATCGCTCACCAGGCATTTTAATCACTTGATTTAACTGTAAACAATATAATCACTTGATCAAAACTGGAAAAGAAAACTTTGAAACACACTACGAACACAGCACAGCTAGGTGAATACCTAGCTTCGCACATTACAAGTGGCGGTGGTAGGTCGTAGCGTGACGTCATGCGCAAGAGGCGTGCGCGCTTGACTGAGACAACCTTCTGTATAATAACCTTGCAGCTAGTCAAGGTAAATATTCTATTTACCGTACAGCTAGTCAAGGTAAATATTCTATTTACCGTACAGCTAGTCTACACCCCCTACGGAGTGTAGTTCATTCCGTTCACTAGTTCAACTCTACAATACTTCTCGAACGAATGACTCAGTTTATTCTACTAGTGTTTAGTTCGATTAGTTTAGTAGTTCAATTCTACAATAGTTCGCAAACGAATGACTCAGAGTATTGTACTAGTTTTTAGTTCGATTAGTTCTTAGTTCAATTCTACAATAGTTTGCGAACGAGTGATTCAGTTCATTCTATTAGTGTTTAGTTCTATTAGTTCAGTAGTTCATTTCGTACACTAGTTAAACTCTACAATAGTTCGTAATCGAATGACTCAGTTTATTCTATTAGTGTTTAGTTTAATTAGTTCAGTAGTTCATTTCGTACACTAGGTAAACTCTACAATAGTTCGTCAACGAAAGATTCAGTTTATTCGACTAGTGTTTAGTTCGATTAATTCAGTAGTTCATTTCATTCACTAGTTAAACTCTACAATAGTTCGTAAACGAAAGATTCAGTTTATTCGACTAGTGTTTAGTTCGATTAATTCAGTAGTTCATTTCATTCACTAGCTAAACTCTACAATAGTTCGTACTCGAAAGATTCAGTTTATTCGACTAGTGTTTAGTACGATTAATTCAGTAGTTCATTTCATTCACTAGTTAAACTCTACAATAGTTCATCAACGAATGACTCAGTTTATCCTACTAGTGTTTAGTTTGATTAGTTCATTTCGTACACTAATTAAACTCTACAATAGTTCGTCAACGAATGATTCAGTTTATTCTACTAGTGTTTACTTCGATTACTTCTGTAGTTCAGTTCGTTCATTAGTTCAACTCTACAATAGTTTGCGAACGAATGACTCAGTTTATTCTACTAGAGTTTACTTCGATTACTTCTGTAGTTCAGTTCGTTCATTAGTTCAACTCTACAATAGTTTGCGAACGAATGACTCAGTTTATTGAACTAGTGTTTAGTTCGATTATATCAGTAGTTCATTTCTTTCATGACATCTTTGCTTATGAAGATCTTTCCTGTAACTTTAAGGGCATAAAAGTATCTACAAAATACGAGGTGGCCACTTTCCCACACACACACACACACACACACACACACACACACACACACACACACACACACACACACACACACACACACACACACACACACACACACACACACACACACACACACACACACACATATATATATATATATATATATATATATATATATATATATATATATATAAATATATTGTCTAGTGTTTAAAATGTGATACCAAACATAATTTGATTTTAACAAATAGCGAAGGTATCCGTATCGTTATTATGGCAACGACAGCATTCACGGTTTCTTAATGTATTGTAACATATTTTAAAATTAAATAAACCTAATATCGAAAAAGACCTTTAACAAACGTTAAGCACCATCGAATTTGGTTATTTTTTTATCGATCCACGTGAGTCGATTTTTTTTGCATTTCAAATTTTTTACACTGTTTGAGTTATGATTATTCATATATGAACAAAACCTGATGAGCCGATTTTGAGAAATTATGCCATTTTTTCAAGGTTTTTTATGTTTCTGTTTCCATTTTTATGTGTGTGTTATTTTAAAACGAAAAGCACATCGAGGCTACTATCGCCTCTCTATTTTTTTTTTTTTTAAGGCGAAAAGCACAAGGCTATTACCGTCTCCCTAAATGTAAGTGTGAAACTAAAGTGTTAAAGTCGTAAGTGTAGTGTTGCAAGTGTAAGTGTGTGTTAGACTCGGACACCGCAAGGGACGTCTAAATCCTCTCAATAGGTGCAGCTGGTCTGCACTCCCTGCGAGGTCAATGTTTCGAATCGGGTATTTGTTTATAAGTACGTAACTGAATTTCAAAACGTTTGTGCAATGTTTTTGCATCGTTCATTTGCCCCAAAACCGTCCTTAGCTAAATACATTTGACTGTCAGAATGAGTCGTTAAATAGCGGCCATCATAGTAAGACCCAGACCCGGGACCTTGAAATGAGCGCCGGTCTTGACTTTTAGATCAATTTTTGAAAGGGTCGTTAAAATTGTGTGTGTGTGTGTGTGTGTGTGTGTGTGTGTGTGTGTGTGTGTATGCGCGAGCGCGCGTTTGTTAGCACGCTCACGTCTGCAAATTTAGGCCGATTTTATTCAAACTTGGAACAAAAACCGATTTTGGAACTAGCTTGGACAAGTAACAGCTTCAAAATGGCGGCCATTTCAAACATTTAAAAATTCGTAACTCTTTTGTTTGAAATGTTTTTTGCAAATATGATTTCACCATCATAACCGGCATTAAAAAAATGGATAAATTAGCGGTTTGAATTTTCAAAACATTGTTCAAATAGAGATTTGAACAAAAACATTGTTCAAACATTTTGACGGCGGTCGGAGTTCATTTTCGTATTTTTAATGTGATTTAAATGTTTAAAATACTAGAGTACGAAATTTTAATAATGATATCGAAAACGGTGGTTAAGATAAAAAAAATACTTGTCGAAATTCCTCTTATATCACGTCAGCGAGACAGTTGCGTGCCGTGATTATTTGGTAGATAACGTTCTTTTGATATTGACTTTATTATCGTTGAAATGCATTTGGTAAATCTGCGTTTTTGTTGTTAAAGAATTGTTGTGTCAATAAATTTAATTTTAGGCTTAATATAGTACATCCTGCATGCCTTATGGATAATAATTACTAGTGAACTTTGTATTCAGTAGCTTCTTGCAATTAGTAAAAACGCTAATGCATCGTTTAATCAACCGTTCACACCTAGTTTGGCAACGTTGCATTTGGCTAGCACGCCCGAAAGTGAGTGGGTAGTCTTAATAGCTCGAAGTGGCCAACGCAGCGGATAAAACACAGATAATCAAGGCACGCAGCTATCTAGCTGACGTGATAGAAGCGAATCGGTGGAACACCGACGCCATTTTTGGAAAGTCCGATTCCACAATCATATTCATATTTTTAACCTTCTAACTTGAATTGAATACAAGAAATCGAACCCTGACCGCCGTCAAGAAAGATTTCTCAGTTTCAACGGGTTTTGAAAATTAAAAATGCTAATTTACGTAGATTTTAACGCCCTTCACGATGGTGAAATCAGATTTTGCTAAAAAAACAATAGTTATGATTTTTTTTAAAGATTTGAAAGGCCTGCCATTTTGAAACTGTTGAACGCTTTTTGCAAATCGATTTTTGCGCCAAGTTTGAATCGAACATTGCAAATGTGAGCATGCTAAAACACACACACACACACACACACACACACACACACACACACACACACACACACACACACACACACACAACATATACTACACATAGACATACATTGTAGACAATATATTGTAGATGCAGACAATATATTGTAGACATATATTGTTTATGTAGACATACATACAAGTAATATATATTTTTATTGCCACTTTTTTCTTACATAAATTACACAATATTGTAACATTATATAAATTTACAAAATTTATGATGTTTTCACAATTTATTTACAAATTATCTTAGTTTTAAATTACATCTGCACAAATTTATGTAGTCCTACCTGTATGGGATTTAAAAAAATCCCTGCACAGATCTGGCCTAAAATTAGCTTGAAACTATTGTTATTTATTACATACAGACTATTTATTCTTTTTCTATATTTATTTACTCACAAAATTTTACACTGGTCTTAGGAAAAGTATTATTTTGTCCTTGGTGCCACATTAATTACAGATCCACTTATCTGTATATTACTTATCTTATATTATTTGATTTATATATTCTTAATTTTTCCTTCAAATGTTTTTAGTTCATTTGTTATAGAGTTGAAAATCTTATATGAGATAAAATTGAAGTTTTTTCTTTCTATTTCACTTTTTACTATAGATAGTAAAAAACATTGACCTGGTATAGCATTGGACCTGGTTTTGCCAACAGCAGCAGATCGTATATATATATATATATTTCTTTAAAGTATTCATATTTATACATAATAGAGTCAAGTAGAAATGCTTGTCTAAAGACAAAGGAGGTTCATTTTTAGAAAAAAATAAGTTTAACGATATTTCATTTAAGTTCAACAGTCTGTTTATATGTTATATGTGCAGACTATATATATATATATATTTCTTTAAAATATTGATATTTATACATAATAGAGTCAAGTAGAAATGCTTGTCTAAAGACAAAGGAGGTTCATTTTTAGAAAAAAATAAGTTTAACGATATTTCATTTAAGTTCAACAGTCTGTTTATATGTTATATGTGCAGACTTTATATATATATATAGCTATAGATAGATAGATATATTTGTATGTATGTATATATGTAGCATATGTGTCGGTTGTGTACTATCTGACATCACAATGGAAGCAAAACTACATTTTTGAAGTGAATAATACTTTATGCCTATTATGGCAATTCTTGTGGTGCAGTGAAATCGAATTGAGAGTAATCTAACAAGAGTGATGTAATGGAAAATTGACAAACAAGGAGGAAAGTACAAATCAACCTCATTAAAATTTGATCCCGGATGTGGGTGTAAACAGAGTTTGGACTCTCCCTGAATTTTAAGTTCTTAAGGGACACGTCATCAGTGCCTTGACCCGTTGCAAGTACAAGTTATTATAGTCTATTTTATATCATAAGAGTAATGCAAGGAGCATTATCGAAGACAGCTGAAGTAGATCAGAAGGCTTGCCTTGCCATTTCTCTAATTAACATTGAGCAGTTTCCATGGTTACCGAGTGTAACAGGCCTGCCAACTTTCATTCCGATTATATATGGTTGATCTAAAATTAGTTTTCACAAAAAGTAGAAAAATCTAGTACTATATTTTCAATTCACTAATGTCAAAAATCATGGAACTGTTTGTCAAACTGTACAGTAGGCTTCTCCAGTGCTGTGAGGGCGGTACACTGAACAACTTGGCAACATTGTAGGTGACAGCTACTTTGGTTGTGCTCATCCGATTGCTTTTTTGTTTTAAATTCAACTGTAGTATTTGTATTGCTCCTGAAATGGTTCTTGGCCTCATTCATTATGAGAAATGAATTAGAGATATCCATAATTTTAATAGATTAAACTTAACTTATGCTGTTTGATGAAATCTATCAAGAAATTTGCAGTATATATAACACATAGGCCAGTATAAAAAATAAAACATTAATATATAATTTTTGGCTTACAAAAACGTTTTCTGTAGATCTGTTTATAAGCTAAATGGCCTAGTATTTATAACTAGAAAGTAAATTGATAGATTTTGACTTGAGCAATGAGTGTTTTGTTGCCTATAATTTATTGGCAAACAAATGGCTATTTACACTACAATATATATAATACTACAGTAATAATTTTGTGTACAATTAATATGTAAAACCTTCAAATAATGATTTATTAATATTTACAAAAATAACTTTTTCATGTTTACAGTTTACAAACAAAATATTATTTATTAATTATTAATATATAGAAGCTTAGTAAGATTCGGAAAAAAACTAATTCACTTCTCTAGGCCGGTTTACTTTAATGTGTATCTTCATTCAGACATTGAATCTATTTTTGACTCTCCAAGCAACTTGCAAGCTATTGTATTTGGAACGTATACTGGCACAAATATAATACTGCCAAGGTTTCAGGGCCAAGGTACATTGAAGTAGACCTACACCTGAAGCATAGTCAAACGTTTCCAGAGCCTCAGGTTGACCCCTGTCAAGAGCCAAAGTATATTAAAGTATACCAGAACCTGAAGCAGAGTCAAACGTTTTCAGACCCTCAGGTTAACTGTGAAAGGCCAAAGTACATTACAGTAGACCAGAACCTGAAACATAGTCAAACGTTTCCAGAGCCTTAAGTTTACCCCTGTGGAGAGCCAAAGTACATTACAGTAGACCAGAACCTGAAACACAGTCAAACGTTTCCAGAGCTTTAAGTTGACCCTTGTGAAGAGCCAAAGTACATTACAGTAGACCAGAACCTGAAGCATAGTCAAAAGTTTCCAGACCCTTAGGTTAACTGTTAAAGGCCAAAGTACATTAAAGTATAACAGAAACTGAACCATAGCCAAATGTTTCCAGACTCTTAGGTTAACTGTGAAAGGCCAAAGTACATAACAGTAGACCAGAACCTGAAACATAGCCAAACGTTTCCAGACCCTTAGGTTAACTGTGAAAGGCCAAAGTACATTAAAGTATACCAGAACCTGAAACATAGTCAAACGTTTTCAGACCCTCAGGTTAACTGTGAAAGGCCAAAGTACAATACAGTAGACCAGAACCTGAAACATAGTCAAACGTTTCCAGAGCCTTAAGTTTACCCCTGTGGAGAGCCAAAGTACATTACAGTAGACCAGAACCTGAAACACAGTCAAACGTTTCCAGAGCTTTAAGTTGACCCTTGTGAAGAGCCAAAGTACATTACAGTAGACCAGAACCTGAACCATAGCCAAATGTTTCCAGACCCTTAGGTTAACTGTGAAAGGCCAAAGTACATTAAAGTAGACCAAAACCTGAAGCATAGTCAAAAGTTTCCAGACCCTCAAGTTGACCCCTGTGAAAGGCCAAAATACATTAAAGTAGACCAGAAACTCAAGCAGAGTCAAAGGTTTCCAGAGCCTCAGGTTGACCCCTGTGAAAAGCCAAAGTACATTAAAGCATACCAGATTCTGAAGTATACTCAAACGTTTCTAGACCCTCAGGTTGACCTCTGTGAAAAGGCCAAAGTACATTAAATTAGACCAGAGTCAAAAACATTGTAAAATGTTTCCAGATCCTCTGGTTGATCCCTGTAAAGGACCAAAATAATTTCTAAGTAATCAGAAGAGCATGAAGCATATTTAAATGTTTTTAGTGACTCAGGTTGAACCCTGTGAACGATCAAAAACTTTGCCTTATGAAAGCAGCTTTTATGATTATAATTACAAAGACTGATGTTTTGTGCATGACTAGTACAACTTTGACCAGAGCAAGGCTACACAAATCAGTAGATTAGATACAGCACCTACAGTGTTTACTGTTTGTGTATTCATATTTTAAAAAAATGTTTTGTGAGTTATGGTATTTATATAAACTGTCAAATCTTAAACAAGTTAATCTTTTTCAATTTATAGAGATACGATTTCCGCTTATCTACTGCATTTTCTTTAAAGTTATTTTTGTTTTTTTATAGATAATGTTGTCTGTTCCTTAACCTTGAGCGAATGTGTCACTTCAATGGTTACTGAGTGCTGTTTGTTATAATACTATGTTCAAATTGTTTAAGTTTTGGAAAATTCAGATATGACTATACAAAAATGACATGTTTTGCCAAAGAGTATCTGGTTTAATCATATGCCAAGTCACTGATAATAACCTTAGCTGCTTTCTGTTAGATGTAGCTTGATCCTAAATAAAAATTCTCTAATTTAAAACAATCCATAAATTGTCTATCATATATATTTTTAGTTAGTTAATAAGGAACAGTGTTAGAACACGTAGGAAGGATAAGTCAAAACATTAAATTTAGTTTTAAAATTGGCAAGCAACTTTATAAACAGCTGTGTGCTGTCAAAACTACATTGTTTGTGTTATTTCTAACCTACAAATATAGAGTTTTTAGGAAACAAAATAATTACTTAAAGAATATCTTGTACCAGTGTAAAAAATGCATTGCTGATGATATTAAATCTTTGAAATTATAAATAAAAATTTTTTGAATTCAAGTAACTACTTAAAATAGTTCTAAATGAATACTTTAAATAATAAGCATCCAAAAAAACTGGCCAATTTTTCTTGAATAACTTTCATAAAGAATGTTTAGAATAAATTCACACAATTGTTTGATAGCTAAATTAGGTAAAAATGTAGTTCATTTTGAGAAATTCTTATATTTGTTAAATTTTTGAAGATTTTGTAGCGATTGCTTCAGAAATAATTGATTAATAATTGTTTAATCAAACGTTTTAATAACAGGTAATCCGATTAAAGTATGATTTATTGCATAAATCTATAAAACATCACAAGATTTTCACATGATGTTTTAATGAGGATGAGGAATTGGTGTTAACGGAAGGTTAAAGCTTACGGAACACTTCAACCTACATCTTATAGTGCTTCGACATGCTGAACCTGTCTTACAGACATGCAATACAAACAGTACTTGTTATAGGCCTGCATTTTCTTCCAAAAATGTTATGCACATTCATTAAAAATTCAATTACTAATTACAAGTGGTGTTATATTACTTACAATTACAAGTTAATATAGCAAACAAATGCATTTGCAACAGTTTACAAAACTGAATTTTGATCAAGGCAAACTTTTATATTATTCTACGTAGATGAAGCAAAAATTATAGTCGCAGAGTTCTTTCTGATTAACATAAAAATGAATGCCTCAACCTACTTCCTTGTTCTCACTGTTCCATTGTTGTTGAATTTGTGTTCAAAAACAATAATAGCTATAGAGAACTTATTTATAACTTTGTGTCATAAACAAATTTATCAAGTAATTTCTTCTTCTGGTACTGTCGTCTTACTGATGGTCGTAAAGACTGTTGCTTGAAATAAGGGGTTGGTACTTTTTCCACGTCACTTCCTCAGAACCATGAAACAACATGTCCATCTTTGTTCAAGTAGTTTGTATCCTATAATTTTCCTCTGTAAAAGCTGCAGGAGATGATAACTGTAATCCTCTCATAACATATTCAAAGTATTCTAGCTTTTGCTTTTTTATTGTTTGTAGGACCTCTGTGTTTGTGTTCAGTTGTAGCAGTATTTCACCCGCATTTGTGATTCAGGTGATTTTTAACGTTTACTGTCTTCTATCCAATTTCAGAATAAGAAAATAGGACTGGAAAATATATCATCTAAGAAAGCGTAATCATAGACTTAGACTGAATTGTTGGTATTATCAGTGAATTTACTGAACTACAAAGGAATTTGTATTATCTCATAGAAAATACAGGCCTGTTTATTATGTAGGTATACGTAATAAACAAATATGCAAAATTTAAAGACTCTTAGGAATTCACTTAAACGTAACAAAACAAAAAGAGATAGTCGTAAAGGCAGTGGACATAGCCACACTGTTTAACATTGAAATGTAAAACCAGTGTCTTATCCCAATTTCATACTGCCACCCATTTTTATTCAGATTTTGTTCAGTATCATCGATTCTACATAACAAAAAATCTGCCATGTTTTAACACATTTGGGTATGAGTTTCGTAATAATTGTGAAACACTTTAACAGTTTTTAATGAATGTGCTTCAATTTTCTACACAGGACTTGAAAGTATAACTCTAAATTTAAGTGAAAATAAACACAATTTAAAATTTTCTTTAATTGATTTACTAGCTGTACCTGACCACGTATTGTTGTGGCTTAGTTTGGTTCAGTTTAACAATGCTTTCAGAAACATTGAAATAGAATCATAAAACTGGATATCGGAAAAATTTTAATGAAATCGTAAAATATTTAGTATAGCGTGTTTTGCTTTTAGGTTCAACAGATGGTGCTCTTTTTCAAATAAATAAATAAAAATTTACCTATCGCAGATGTGAAACCTAAATAATAGTAGGTATATGAAAACGTAATATATAAAAATATGTGTTTTATGTGCGTTGTCAAATATAATGTTATGTCAAAATTTCAAAGCAATCGATGAAGAATTTTTGAAGATTTAAGATTTTGAACACACAAAAATTTACATTTTTATTTGTTTTTTTTATTTATTATTTAGATTCATCGTAAAAGTTTTACTGCATGCATCTGACATAAAAAACTTTATATTTTGTTCGTGATCTTATTTAACTTCTGCAAGTAAACTGAAATAGTTTTGGAGTGCTATAAAGTAAAGGTTTTCTTGAAGTATGCTTTACGCTATTGACGATTCGAGATTGGATGGAATGATAAAATATATGGGCGAGGTCCTACTATGATGTAGTTATCATGCACTTCTAATATAATTAATTATCGTGTTGTCATATGAAAACATAGTTAGTCATTTCGAAAGTAAATATTTTAAATGAATTTCCATTTGCTATTGGAGTGGTCATCATGGTAAAACCCAGATCTGGGATTGTGCAATGAAAACTGATCCTGACTAGTAATTAGTAGTCAAGTTGATTTGATTTGATTCAATCTTGGCAAACAATTTCATATAGGTAATAACTTGGACATAAAAATCTGTTCAAAATGACAGTCAATCAAATCTTAAAATAGTTATTTTAACACTGATTTTAAAAAGTGGCTGAGATAAAAAAAAAACATTAAATTTATGATGGTCAGAATTCACTTTCATTTATTGTTAAGTACATAATAATAGAGTTTTTTCTGTAATATTATTCAGTTTTGTAACCTTTTAGAAATTTGCTTACATGACATTCGCAAGACAGTTGTGTGTTCTGATTATTGTTTGAATTACAGTATATTTTACAACTCATAAAGTCATCAATAAATAGATACATGAACCAAGCTTCCCAATGTTTCAAATATATTTTCGATTGGGAAACAGATATTATAGAATTTTGTCATTTGGCCCAGCTAGTTCAAATATTATGTAATAAGTGTGATTTTGCACTGGGCAGGGGCAATATTTGTATCGGTTACGCAGTTAACATTCAAAATAATTAGTTTGTGTTATGATTAATTAATATTACAATCAAATTTAATACTTTGGCCAGTGATGGCTTCTGTTTGACCAGCAAGTGTGTTAACTTTTTGAAGTCTTTGTCAACCATACCAATGTACAGTTGGTCTATTACAAATTGGCACCTGATTTAGAAAAGTTATACACACAAGTACCTTAGAAAATGAAACATAGAATATATTACAATGAACAATTAATTACCTATTCATATGATTCCCAAAGATTTCTCACTCTATGTATATCCTTAACAAAATAATAAAAGCCTATGCCTACATATAATTTTAAAAATATATGAATGAATGAATTTGCGATTACAATTACACAATTGCTATGGCACAATTACTATTGCTCTACGACCTTTTTAGATCTATTGTGCCCCCTTTCTTCACTTCTGAGATGGTCAGTTACAGCCTTTTCCAGCCCAAGTCTTTTCATAACATCTAGGATTTTGAGAGGATTTATGATTGGTATCTCCCCCCCCCCCAAATTCTAATATGATGACTTTCCAGTTTTTTATAGAGGTGTTTGTAGATGCTTGCTCTGTTAATTCCTTTAAAATTTATTTTCTTAACACTTAAAAGAGGTTTTGTTCCATTTGGTCAACATTTTTGTTTTACAGTGAAATCCTACTCATTTTATTCTTATTTGTATTATAGGAACACCTATAAGTAGTTAAGGAAATGTGGTCCACCTATATAGAGCTATGCTAAGAATGTGTGTGTGAGTGTGTGTGTGTGTGTGTCGAGTAAATGTGTGAGAGTAGTATGGGCTACAGGTACGGTGAGATTGCTAAGCTCATCAGCTGCTCACTTCAGCTTCCACTGCCAGGAAAATACATGAAGACCTTTTAGAGTCTTCATGATTTTCTATAATGTGTTATTCTGTGTTTTCATCCTTGAACCTAAAAACTGTTTATAACTGCAAAAAACTGCGTAGATTGTAACTGTATGATCAACTACAGAATACATAAAAAATATTGTATTATTATTCTTCAGTTTGACATTAAAAGAATGAAAAAAATATTAAATTAGTAAGAGCTGATGTTATAATTATCGAATTTCCATGAGAAAAATGTGCTGCTGCAGTAGCTATCATGGTAAGACCCAGACCCAGGACCTTGACATGAACACCAATCCTAACCTCTAGATCATGTATATACATATATATTTCTATTTAGTACATTGATGTTTGTAATTATTTTGATCTGGTTTGATACAAACTTGGCACAAAAATCGATTGCCGTAATACCTTGCACCCGGTCATTTACCAGGAAAATTTCATTGAACAGTTTCAAAATGACAGCCATTTCATATCTTTTGATAATTCATAACTTTTTATCTTTAAAGTTTTTGAAATCTGATTTGACCAGTGTAATCAGTGTTAAAAAATGCATAAATTAGCATTTTGGATTTTCAAAATCCTTTTAAATTGAGAAATTGTTTGACAGTGGTCAGGGTTAATTTTAGTGTTTTAAATGAAATTTGTATATTGAAAATGATAATACATGCAGATTTGAATTCCGATTATGATAGTGAAATTAGAATTTCAAAAAGTGTAAGAGAAAGAAAATACTTTTGGAAATTTGCTTCTATTATATCAGCGAGTCAGCTGCTTGCCTCGATTATCATTATTTCAATCCGTCTTTGAGCCAAGAGTTGATTCTTGTAAAATGGTGGAAACTTTCAACTTAGAGTTTTATATAGTAAAGCCTAAACACTGACAAACTGTAGTAAATGCCTGAATTTTACAGTAAAAGAATATTAATGAAATGTTACAGATAAAGTGAACACTTTGAACACTTGCAGTGGCTATCAGGTATAAAAAATTTTTGTGATTAGATTATTTACAAAGACTTGATAGCGTTGACTTGATAACAAAATTGAACACTCTCCTAGTCTCAGTTGTGAATAACAATATTGATTAGTTGAAGATATTAAATAGGCGGTGCAACTAATACATGCTCATTGCTCTTTTTAGAGAAAGTATTGCAATTGTTTAAGAAAATCAGTATCAATTTTATATATCTTCATAGCTTCAAGATGAAAAAAAGGTTTTTGGTATGAATGTACTTCTATTTGTGTGTGTGTGTGTGTGTGTGTGTGTGTGTGTGTGTGTGTGTGTGTGTGTGTGTGTGTGTGTGTGTTTGTGTGTGTGTGTGTGTGTGTGTTAGCATGCTCACATTTGCAATTTTAGTCTGATTTGTTTCAAACTTGGGACAAAAATTGATTACAGTAATAGCTCGGACAAGTTTGTTAACCAGTAAAATTTTGTTCAATAGTTTAAAGATGACAACCATTTAAAATAATAAAAAATTTATAACTTTTTTTGTTAATTTTGTTTTGAAAATCTGATTTCACCACCATAATCAACTCTAAAAACTGTATTAAACAAAGTGCTCAAAATCCATTGAAATTACGAAATTTGTTGACAACGGTCATGATTCACTTTTGCATTTTCACAGCAAATTTACGAAACGTAAAAAAATGCGAACATTTTAATATGCAAAGGTTTGCTTTCTATAATAAAAATGATCTAAAAATGCTGTAAAGTTTATTAATATTTTAATCTTAATTAAAATCTGATGTCACAATCGTAATCAATGTTAAGATCTGAATTAATAAATATTTTTTTTCAAAGAAATATGAACATTTAAAATTGTAATTTAAGCACATACGACTAACCACGATGGTGAAATTGTATTTTCAGAAAAGAATGAGATAAAATGTTATTGAGATTAAAGAAATTTCGAATGACCGCAATTTTGAAAGTGTTAAAAGGATTTCGCCGGGTAATTTACTTGATCACACCAGCATTTTTTTTTAACAAAATTTTTTCAATGCTTGAGTGGCAAAACACACACAGATTAAAAATTGAACGACCTCTCAAAACTTGTTCTGAAGATTCGCGCTCATTTCATGGCCTGAGTCTTTACGTGAGCCTACTTTCTTAGCTGATTTTCCAATGACAATTCACTAATTTTGACTGTTAATACCTATTTATATTAATAAAAGAAAAATTAGCTTGTGATTGAAACAATAGACCCAAATACATTTACTTTTGCTTTTTATTATAATAACAACATAATAAGACAAGTACATTCATCAAATTGGAATTTATTAACAGATTTTCGTGAAGAAGTGAAGCACTGTAAATAATTAATTATCTTAATACAACAATTCAGTGTTATGACATTATGTTGTGCTTGTTGAATTGAAGCAAGAATGAACAGCTGATACTATGTCACCCTGTGTGTTTATGATTTGACCATTTTCTTCAGTTTGACAAGCATCGTATTCAATGTTCACCAATAATTTGAGTCCGCCTATTTTGTGCAAGTTTGACGTGATTTCAGAAGTTATATCAGAGATTGTCGGAACGCTACTGGAAGCTTTACGTTGCATGCAGGCTAACTGAGCTGCGAAATCCTTTTGTTTACATTTCTGAGCTTCAATTAGGATACTTTGGCTTACATTCGTTAACTGTTGTTGTAAAGCTGAGGTTCCATCTATGTTTTGCATTCTGTCGTAAGCTTGTGTTAATTCTTGGCATGAAGTAAGTTCTTCGATTCCATTTATAATTGTATCATTTACTGTGTATTGAACGTCCTCCAAACAAGATAAAATAGTATCGTTTGTTGTGTTGCCGTGTGCTTGAACAGCAGACTGATAGTAACCGTTTACAGTTGCGGTTAGATTTGCAATAAATTCAGTATTAGTGTTTGCTTTCAATGAATTTATGATTCCATCTGTTGCATTAAGTATTGTAGTAGCTACTTGTACTTGCATATCAATTTGACTTTTAAACAATTCATATACATTGATATCTGCTTTAATGCTTCCCTGAAACATATAAGTTAAATAGTTAGATTTATACCTTGAAAAAAAAATTAAGTTAAGCATCAAGTTTTAAGTTTTTATTTATAATAATTGCTTGTGGGGAAAACTGATGACTAAGATCAGGTATGGTAAAGTACTGGGATCATAACACCTATTATGTGCCTATAATGTGCTACGGTTCTGTGGTATGGTGGATTAAAACCGAGCAGAGGGGCCAGAGAAACTTTAGCCAAGTTCTTGAGGCCTTTATAGAACATGGGTTTTTGAGAAAAACAAAGGTTTTAGTAATGTATATTGTATTTGGCACCCATTTATTCATTTAATATGGTGGAGGCAAGTAAAGCAGCTTAAAGACTATAGAGAAGTGGAGTCTAGATAACTTGGAGCATGCTGCAGGAAAAACTTGAGACCCAATTCTGTTGACGTGGACTGATTGTAGGGCTGACTGGAGTATTGTCAACCAGTATTTATTAGAAAAGGTTCATCTTGGTGAACTTAGAGGGCAATAAACATTTTTAGCAGAAAACAAATCAGGAAAACCAAAGGTTTTTACAAGGTACTCTATCTGGTAGGAATTTGCTACTGAGAAACTTCATGTAGTTTATGCGGTTTGGACAATAAAACTGCAGGTACAATATTCTGTGATTGTAAAACTCTTGACCACAAAAGATGAAGGTTGTTTGGCTTCATGGACCTCAGGATCTCCTGCTTAACGGGTTAATCAGTGACTGTTCAAATTAATTAAGACAACCAGTCTACTGAAATAGTAACTAAGAGGCTTAATTGCCCACTAAAATCTTTGCTTACAGTTCCAGAGGGTGTCAAATACTGTAGTCTCTAAATATCAAATTAATCTTTAATAATTGACATAATATAGTATTATTTTTTTAAATAATGAAGAAAAAGCTGCATCTGCTATATTAAAAAAAACCTTATGTATATAACAAACTAATAATAACAACAAAGTAGTTGAATATTATGTAGTATAAACTACTAAATACAAAACAAAAATATAACTTATCTATTATTGAAAAGTTATTTTATCTATTAATGAATAGTTATTAATAAAATTTATTTTAAAAATTGTCTTCATAATTTAAAACAAATTAAGAATACATTTGAACTGCTTTCAGTTTCATTTTTAGAGAAGAATGTCAACAAAAAATACTCTTTTTTTCATGTTAAGGTAATAGAAATTATAATAAAATGGATGTAGTATTTCAAAGTAGAACCAGATCACTAATACCAGAATAATTAATTAATTCACAGTATGTTCAAATGATACTTAATAGTGCTTATAGTACTTGTGGTACTTATACTTGGTGATAATTATTGATCTGACTAAAGTGATCCATAAATCACTAATACCATAATAAGGGAACGATGCAATTAATTCACAGAACTGTATGTTCAAATGATGATCACAAATCTTAAAGAGGGCTCATATATAGTTCGTTACCCAACTAAATTCATTCAATAGTTTCCAAATGGCAGCTAAAAAATTATAAGATAAACAACAATTGTGGTATGATATTGTTACTTTTTGGAAACTCAATTCCATCAGTATTTGAATTATTAGGGAATATTCAAGGAGAACAACAACTGACTTCTAACCAACTCAACCATTTATATTCTTTGCTAACAAATGAATAGAAATACAATACAAAGCAGGTAAAAATAATCAGGGCACTTTCAGTTTTTGCCCTCATTTACCAGAAAATTAGCTTTAAGAGACTACTGATTTTTAGAAATTAGTTTGATTTTTCATTTTTTTTATAGCAAAGAATCAAAGATCTTGGGCAAATAATGACTCATTTGTTTTTATTATGTGTACAATTTGAGGAAAAAGATTATAAGAATCATTAGAGCTGATTTTATAAAAATCAGATTTTTACCGAAAATGTTTAGAATATACTCCAGGTAAAGAAAAACCAAACGTATGTGTCAAAATTCATTAAAATAGATCACTTAATCGTAGCAGTATGTACAAACAGAAACAGATGGCTGACATCCAAGTAAAAACAACCATTCAATCAAGCAGCCACATAGCTATCAAAATCTCTAATTTTTTGACAATCACAATACAATAATCAGATTTTAAAAAAGTTCATGGTAATGAAGTTATACTATTTTTATTTTTTTTAATGGTCACACATATTAAACTATTAAACAGATTTTGTTGGATAAAAACTTCTGCACAGTATTGATTTTTGTTCCAAATTTATATTATACTAAATCAAAATTAATTGGGAATGTATATATACAAGGTTTACACCATTCATACAATTGTGAAGCCGCCTCGGTGGCCTAGTGGATAGCGTACTAGGCTTTTACCCCGAGGACCCGGGTTCAATTCCCGGCGAGGGCTTGGCATTTTCATACGCTATAAATCATCCCATCATCTGCATTAGCCTAAGTGTGCACAATAGTCAAACACCAATAGTTAAACACACCAAAAAAAAAAAAAAAAAATCATACAATTGTTGGAAACACTCCTCAAAGCCATTTTTGGAAATTTTGTTTAGCCTCTTCGTCACATTTTCCATCACACCTTGTGAAGCAGCATAACTATGTTCCTTCAGTGTCATTTCCAGTTGTGGCATCCAGTGGTGCAGTCAGGAGAAAAGAGTGTTTTAGAGTGTATTATGCTTGGCAAGGTATTGTTCTACCATCAGTGATCGATGCGACATGGAGCATTATCATGCAACAAAAACCAATCGTTCCCTGCTCATTTTTCAGGTTGTTTTCATCTAACTGCATCTCCTTAGCTGTTTCAGGCTCTCCTTGTACAGTTCTTTGTTAGCTGTTTTCCCTTCAGGAATAAATTTGTAATAAATACAATTTTTTTTTAAAAATCCAAAATCACCTTATTCTAACTTCTGGAAAGTGAAATTTTCTCTTTCTTGGTAATGTTTTTCATTTCATTTGAGCAGACTGACATTTAGTGTAAAAATCCTAAAGAAAGCACCATGTTTTTCACCACCAAATTTTTACCTGTTTCCACAAATGAAAATGACATCAAAGGAACATCGTTTTGCTTATTCGCAAGAGGTGATGGAAAAAACAACAAAGCTGCTGAACAAAATTTCCAGAAATGGCTTTCAGGAGTGTTTCTAACAATGGTATAAACGTTGGAAGAAGTACTTCCTATGTATACATGTTTTCCTTTTGAAATCTGCTAAAAACAATAATTTCATACTTGTGTATTTGACAGAATGTTTTTTTACAATTTTATACACCACCATTTACCGCTAAATATAACTTTATCAAGTTTCATTACACTGAGATAAATATGTACATAATATTCTGAGATATTATTTATATTTTTTTAAACATATCCATGTATTTTTATGTACTTTCTTAAGTGCTTCATTGAAAATCAATTCAAATATATTACAATGTAATGAGAGAAATTTGGCACAATAAAATAATTAATTGAAAATATCAATCCACTAGAGAATGTTATTGTTCTATAATCAATTTGTGGATGTGATTTTTATATATTTTTAGTTTTTGTTTTATAAAAAAATAGTGTTTTTAAGTCCTGAACCAAATTTTTTAAAAAACCCTTAAATAATTACTTTAATAGTTTATTTGAGAATAAATAAAACATTAAAATTTCAAACAAAACATTTCATGTATTAAAATCTTGTGTAAAGAATGGAACTAGTGGCATCACAACAATTGAGCAAGTTGAACGATTTACTTCAGTAGAAAATTGTTTTGCAGAAATTAAAAAAAAAAATATTTAAGCTGTCATACTGATTTGATGGAAACGAATTATGAAAACTAATGAAATTTTATAATATTCCATAGATCATAATGTTAATGATTTAATATCATCAAACTCAAATTTGTTCTACAAGAAGTTGTTAGTTAACATTCGTCAGGTGTAACCCTCGTACATACTTCTTACGTATAACTAGCTGTGTACCCCATGATTCACTACAGTATTTTTCATTAAGTACAAATTACAGCGGCACGTTTGTTTGGTAAAAAAAATTATATAATAATTTGAACTTATAGTTGGTGTTAGTATTTTATGGAGAAATGAAATCCCGTGCCTTCACTTTATAAAAGTCAGAATTTTAAACCCAACAGGAAAACAAAAATGTGTCAAAACCACTGCACTCCTATAGGATTTAATTCAAACTACTCTCTAAACACAGTAGTTGGTGGAAATAACCTTTTACAGAAGGAAATATGACGGTGAAATTACTCTCTAAAACTGGCACTGATAAAAAAAAACTGTGAAATTTTCAGCGAAACCAGCTCAGAAGTTTTTACTTCTGTATGTGTATGTGTAGAAGATACACATACAAACATTGTCTTATATATATATATATATATATATATATATATATATATATATATATATATATATATATATATATATATATATATATATATATATAATAGATCTATGAGCGACAAAGTTGTAAATGAATATATACAGGATTGCTCCCAGAGTGTCATAGAAGTATATATATGTGTGTATGCTCTTAAAATGGGTAAAATGGTAATGGGGGGTATTTAAAGAGACATTCTGTGGGGGAGGTATAGAGCAAAATCATTCTATTTTTTTTTTTTTTTTTTTTTTTTTTTTTTTTAACGTCTGACTATTGTGCACACTTAGGCTAATGAAGATGATGGGATGATTTATAGCTTATGAAAATGCCAAGCCCTGGCCGGGAATCGAACCCGGGTCCTCGGGATGAAAGCCTAGTACGCTATCAACTAGGCCGCTGAGATGGCTAAATGATTCAGGTAAGAATAAACCGAGACATTTTCAGTGAAAGCGGTTCAGTAGTTTTGCATCTATAGAGAACTCACGTATGAACACATATTGCATTTTGTATAAATAGATGTGTTTATAGTTTTATGTGGATTATTTGTGTTAGTATTGTTTATGTATAATAATATTGCAAGAGTGTTTTTTCCTGTTTATGGATCATAGTTTCCAAATGCTGTGTTATAAAAAAATTATGGGAAAGTAAGTTTTTAAACTACTGTAGTTAATTTAAAAAAATGTCTGGTTTGTTAAGTATAAGTGCATTTAAACTAATTCTTTTTATATTTTCTATGCAATTGGGAATAAGAACTGATTTTTTAAAAATAAATCAAACAATTTTTTTTACATGTTTCGTATTATTCTTTGTTAGATTTAATGTTCTGTACAGTGGAAAATAGAAATTTATAAATTATTGGTAGTTTTTATTATTTATTTAGTTTCTGTTACTCTTAGTATTTTTGTAATAGCATATAATACTGAATAACTTCTATTTTACATTAACAAAACAATAGTAATTAGTGTGATTACATTGAACTTTGGTTTGGTAGAAGGTAATGGAAGGGCGATTAGTTAGAAGTACCAAGATTGCTCTAAAACAATCAAATATTTGTTATGCCTTTAATCAAACACTTTTGGAAACTAATACAGTTTGTTTCTATAGCATGAGGATAATGTGTTCATATTATTTTTCTTCAGTAATCTTCGACTGTGTGTTTCTGCATTACAAGTGTGAATTATGCCTTGTTTCCACACATAGATTGATTGATAATGTCACTGATATTTTTTGTTCCCAACCATCAATTGTTAGGTTTTTCTGCCATTAATTAATATTTTGTGAAAGTATTTAATTAATTATAATTAAAAATATCTTAAGTTATTTTGCAAAATATATGAATTAAATTAAAATGGCTTCTTTCAAAAAACAGTAACTGTTTATAGATAAATATTTGCAATTGAAATAT
This sequence comes from Callitettix versicolor, assembly GCA_022606455.1. Lineage (NCBI taxonomy): Eukaryota > Metazoa > Arthropoda > Insecta > Hemiptera > Cercopidae > Callitettix > Callitettix versicolor. The sequence continues at coordinate 24,744,584 of CM040189.1, forward strand.
GAAATTCATTTAAAAATACGCTGGACAAATTATAAATGTTGTTAAGTAAAACAATCATGTTTATAAACAATAAAATTTTATCACAGATTTCGTTTTAAATAAGCCGCCTCGGTGGTCTAGTGGATAGCGCACTAGGCTTTCACCCCGAGGATCCGGGTTCGATTCCCGGCGAGGGCTTGGCATTTTCATACGCTATAAATCATCCCCAACCGTCTGCATTAGCCCAAGTGTGCACAATAGTCGGACGTTAAACACCAAAAAAAAAAAAAAAAAAAAAAAAAAAAAATCGTTTTAAATAATTACTTTTTAATATAAATTTAAAGTTTCTTTCAAAAATAACCTAATTACTCACCACTGACAATCCCAAAATTAAAACCACGCAACAAACTGACTTCATGATGTCTCAAGTATGTTGTCACGATCACAGGTGTTCTTGCTGCAATGTTCCTACTTCTTCTTTGTGCTTTATTTTAATGAAGTGAGTTCAGATATTTCCTAGTAAACTGATTATCGCTTATCAATTAGGTTTTTTATTTTTTTGATAAAGGTAATTAAGTAACAATATTATCAGTTAAAGTGTATATCATCATGTTTGATTAGAAAACCTTAACGCAACTTTCCTTATTACGAGTCGGGGCTTAACAAAGTAAGGAATGTGTAAGCTCGTAATAGAAATAAAACCTGGATTTCAGATAAGGATTATAAAAAGAGAGATTAAGTAATTAATTGTGAAGTTTTCCTTTTTACCTATAACAAGTAAATTTCCTTTAACGAATTTGGGTTTACTTGTATACCGATTTTACGTTCAAAATCGACTGACTCAAAAATTTTTATAAATTTTATTTCCCATTGAATATAAGCTATATATGAGTGGCCTTCTTGTCTCTATATCACTTTTATAACACACACACACACACACACACACACAATTTTGTTAAACAATTTTGTGTGTGTGTGTGTGTGCATTTGTGTGTGTGTTTTACTCTATTTTTCCCAAGTTTGGTATAATTTCGTTTAAACTTGCACAAAAATCGATTTTTGCAATAGTTTGAACAATTTTATTACTCAACAAAGTCCAATGAATCATTTCAAAATTATGGTTATTAACTACCTTAAAAACATAAGTTTCTATCTTAAACATTTTTGAGTAAATCCGATTTCATGATCGTAATCAGCATTAAAATCTAAAATCATAAATTTGTATTTTAAATTTCATTGAAAAAATTAATCTGATGGAAGTCAGGATTTGTTTTCATGTTTTTTAATAAAATTTTTAAATTTTAACTTATTCAACTTTTGCACTTAGTGCTTAATATGAATAATAAAACATTAACGTATGCATATTTAAATGCCAACTATGATGGTGAAATCAGATTTTAAAAAAGTAGGATAAAAATAGTATTTTGATATTGTTAAGTCTAGATTACACGAGTGGAAAATTAATAGATGAATATGATATTTGGGGACTTGAGGAGAACATAAACAAAATGGAGTACATGTGCGCTGGAAGGCATAGCTATCTTCTACTGGAACAGAACACACTAAAGTGTGTAAAACTTACAAGTATTTGGGAATGACAATTACTAGTGATGAACTCTTGTACAGAGCGATAAAAGAACAAAACACCATGGGAAGAAGAGCGGTAAGGATATTAACAGCATCATATGGAATCAGCAGATTGTAGATGACACTGTAGATTACACTGTTGTAAAATAATTACGCAGTTGTAGACGACACTGAGATGACTCACTATTGTAGATGACATTAAGACTAAACAACCCAAATGGTCATGTTCAAAGGATGGACAAAAATCGACTTCCCAAACACATAGTCAATTCTAAAATGGAAATCACATAGTCGCACAAAAAGAGGAAAACAGAGTTGGAGTGAAAGAATTTATAAGGGGATTAGGCCAAGATGTATGGAAAGACCGAGAAAAATAAGAGCTAGGAATCAGAAGATGTTAGCGAACATTTTAAGCAGAAGAAGAAGACATTGTTGGATTTGTGAAATTAACTTTCAGTGGGACTGCTGAGTGTAACTGTTTCTATATTCTACCACATGATATTTCTATAAAACAATGTCAAAAAAACTTAAAATTTACAGTTTTAGAAAAAAAAAATAAAACTTTTTGTGACATTTTTAGGATAAACCTTCTGAAACTTCAGTACTTTTTTCAAACTCCACTAAATTTTTACAAACGGAAAGAGAAAATTCCTTACTGAAACAATTAAAAATGAAGTCTATTATTTTTATACTATTTTTGTTATATGAGTTATATTTTGTTTAAACTAATAAAATGGACTAAAAATCTTGCATAAAGCAAAAACGGAATTAATATGAAACTTATTCTAAAAAAAAGCAAATATGTATTATTTTAATATTATTGTTGAAACTTGTCTTTTAAATTGTAACTATTGAAATAGTTGAAAGAATCATTAAACAAATATTGTAGCTTTCAAGTCAAAATGGATTAATGAACTGTTACATTAATATTAATATTAACAAATTAATATAATTATAATATATAATATAAATATTAAAATTAATATTGCAATATTAGTTTGAAGTTCAAGTTCCTTTACTAATATTTTTTAGTGAGGGTATCATGGTAAGACCCAGGTCATTAAAAATGTTATATAAGATTCTATAGGTATGTATGATCTACCACAAAAATCAATTTTGGTAGACTTGGACAAGTTCATTACTCAGCTAAATCCAATGGTAGTTTAAAAATGGATTTATAAATTTATAGTCTATTCCAATTCTTAAAACTTTAATAAATATTTTACCTAATGCTGTTTTTCAAAATCTGATTTTACTGTCTTAATCATTGTTAAAATCTGCATAAAGTAACATTTAAAATTTTCAAAATCTATCGAATTACGAAAATGATTCTAATGGCAGTGTTTAGTGTTTATTTTCATATTTTGAATGCATTTTTAAAGTTTAAGTTTAAAGATTAAAATGGTTTTCAAAAGACTGTAAGATTCTTTTCCATTTCATCAATAAGCAGGCATTGTCGGTACCGTTTAAGAATCATTTGTTTCCTTTATGTTTCATATGATTAAAATGATGAATAACATTTGCAACTTTTACAGAATTCAATCGTCCCTGCAGTTATTGGCTTCTTTCCTGACAAATATAAAAATGATCTTGTGGTAAATGAGTTCATTTGATTTCAGCAGAACAGTCCTCTACCTTATTATAATCTGAATGTTCCAAAGATCTTGATGAACAGTTTCGTGGTTGGTGGATAGGAAGACAAGGTGATCTGTTAGGTCTCCAGATATATCCTCTCTTGATTAATTCTTATGGGGAAATTAAAAAAGCAAAGTGTATGTGAATAGGCCTAACAGTTCAAACAATTAAAAGAAAAAATCAGATAAAACATTTTAAGCATACCAGCGTATTACTGTTAGAGTAATTGATGCATTTTATAATCGCAACTGTAGTAGAACACCAATTTGGACAATTCAATGGGAATATATAAGATTATTTTACATTATGTAAATTTATTAATAAAAAATTTTGTTTCTGTCCTAATTTTGTTGGCAATTTTTCAGTATTTTTAATTGTTTCATGCACAACTGAATCAATCCATTGATGGTGACATCTTTATAATGAAAAAGGAATAAAAGAATGGATTATAGCTTTGTTTTTATAACTGAAAGAAAGTGTTGATTGAGTTATCACATGAACCCCATCATTAAACATTTTAAATCAATTTCAAGATGGCTGCCTAGAATTCAAAACCTCAAAAAATTTAGTTAATCTGTTCTAATAAGAGTGTACCAAAAAGTATAGCCCATTCTTAATTAATTTTATGTACTTCAGACTTTAGATTAGATTAGATTATATTCTAGAGCAGGGGTCTCCAAACTTTCCAGCCTTAGGGCCATACTGATTACTCCAGTAAGTTCTGAGGGCCAAAACCATATTATCCAACTTATCACAAAAACAATAACAATAAGCCTACAACAACGTTATGAGTAGTTAGTCCATGACCATATCAATGTAGATGTCATATTAATAATTATTCAACATAAAATTAGAATACTTCAGTAAACTAAATTTAATTTGCTATAAAAAATATGTTCTCTAAAAGGAGTTTTCAAGTATGCTAGCTCTCCGCGGGCCGGATGTGGCCTTCGGGCCGTAGTTTGGAGACCCCTGTTCTAGAGGAAGGGATCTGTTCAACCCCAGGCACTGCGATCAACTGACCTATTGTGCAACTTACCTCTTAAAATACCTAGTTCAGCAGATTGGTGCCCCTAATAACTTCTAACAACCCACTGACTAGCTCACTCTGCTTAAGATCCCTAGGGTCTTGGAAACCAAAAACCCCTAGCCTCCTACTAGCAAGAGCCTCACAATCATAAATTATGTGACTGCAGTTTTCTCCTCCTTCCTGCACAATCTACACACGGTTTCTCCGTGGTACACACCTATCCTGTTCATGTGCACCCTCAGACCACAGTGCCCTGTTATGAGCCACATGATCCTCCTGAGTTGTGCTCTGCCCAGCACATCTGCTGCCCCTTTGATTCCTCCAGAAGGAACTTTGCTTAAGAGACGTTTACTATGGGAATGCCCTTGAAGGTTGTCCCATCTTACCTGGTGTTGACATGTATTCCACATATTAATAGCGGACCTGGCCAATGATAGAGAAATCCCTAAATACTTCAGATTTTATTTACACACTATATTCAATGGATAAATTCTATGAAAACATTTTCAAATGACTTAAAAAATTTGTTGTTTCAATTATTCCTGAATACCTAGAACAGTTAAGTCCTTTTTAATTTGCTATGATGCAGAGCTTATTATATTTTAATTGAGAAAATATATTAATTTAGATTACAGGTTTTTTTAATTGTCTATTTTCAAAAGGTGTTTTTTTCTTCTTTATTGGTTTTATGATAACATTATCTTCGATTATGGATCAAACTATGAGTGACAAATAAAATCAGATTTATCTAATATTTCAGATTATTGTTTCTAAAAGTCTTTAAGTATGGTTGTGAACTAAATTACAAAATATGATGAAATAATGAGCAATTTTTTCAGTAATTTCGATTAATGTGTACAGAATTTGTTTGAGCATCATTAATTTTTAAGATTTTGCCGGTGATGTGTCACGATTTGATTCTGTTTTTTAAATTATTACTTCATGGTGGACATTATTACTACTTTTTAATTAGACAATTACCACCATTTGTACAAATGGGAACAATACACACTGTGTAAGAACGGGAGTTGATTTACAGTCTTGATACTTTGTGTATGGTTCCCATATAGATGTAAAGATAAAAATAATAGAAAATGTCCAAATAAAAATAACAATAACTACACATCCATAATGTGTAACTATCTAAACTGTGTTCATATACTGATATTGTTTATGATACGGTAAAACGTGCGTTGTTTTCTCTTATAAAAAAAATTTTAAGTAGTAGCAAGATTATCCGAACAGATTAAATACAAATTATGAATTAGACAATGGGACTCGCTAAGGCCCTACCTGTTATCATTACTAATTAAATAATTATTACAATTACACACCACAAGTGATAACACTGATGAGTGCATGCTTGTACCAGTGAAGACTGCGCAGTCTGAACGGAACCGATACATGAGTTACATGGTAGTGACACTTGACCAAACTAAATTATATTCTGTTATGTTTTAATATAATTGTGTAGTGTTTTGTTAAATTTTTTAATTTTTTAAATGACCTCACCAGAGGAATTTGGCCAATTGTAAGGCGTGAAGATGAAACTGTATTGTTTTGAAAGCACGGTAGCCTATATAAGGAGAGTTAAATCCACTAGACTATGAAAAATAGGTCCTAAGCCTAATTATATACAGTGGCTGTGTTACAATAATGAGATTAAATAATAAAAAAAGTCAAAAGAAATTAAGTAAAAAGAATAGGCATCTAAAAGTTTAAAATGTATTCAACACAGTCTGATGGATAATAATAGTGGAAACAGAGAACAACCTTCAAAGGCACCAATACAAATTCTGTGTAAAAGCAAAACAATGTAATATTTTAATATCTACTGAAAAATCTCTTATTTTTCTTCTTATTCTCCCCCTCCTCATCCTCCTTCTCCTTCTTCTTCTTCTTTTCCTCCTCCTCTTTCTCTTTCACCTCCTCCCCCTCCACCTCCACCTTTTCCTCCTTCTCCTCCTCCTCCACCTCCTCCTTGTCTTTCTTCTTCTCCTCCTCCTCCTCCACCACCTCCTTCTCCTCCATCTCCTCCTTCTATGTATAAATTAGTATAAATAAATCAGTATATATGATAATTTCTGAGGAGAACAGCAACCAAGATACTGAGACATAGAGAATTGAGTGTAACAGAGGAAACATTTGTCAGTGGATAAAGGGATGCACACAAAGGGAGGATGGCAATCAACACAGTGTATATTGAGAGAGATAAGCAACCACATGGAAGAGGGATGCCCAAGAAAGATATAAAACAATGTTCTGTAAATCATTGAAACGAAGAAAAGAGTAATCAGGAGTGGGAAGACGGCATAATTTTATAATTTGAAAATTTTTATAATTTGTTCTTATTAGTGCCAAGTGTGTTTAGAGAGTAATTTCACTACCTTATATCTTTTCATAACCATTTTCATTACCCTTCAGTAGTACGCCCGCATATATATGTTTATGCTCTTATGACTCTCTGGGAGCAATCCTGTATATATTTGTTTTTGACTTTGTTTTGTTCATTAAGCTCACTCTCTCTCTCTCTCTCTCTCTCTCTCTCTCTCTCTCTATATATATATATATATATATATATATATATATATATATATATATAAGACAATGTTTGTATGTGTGTCTTTTACAGAGACAAAAAGTACACAGCTGGTTTCACTGAAAATTTCAGTTTATTCTTATTATTTCCACAAGTGTTTCGAGAATGATTTCATTGCCGTAGTTCTTTCTGCAAAAAAGTTACTTTCTACCAACTATTGTGTTCAGAGACCAGTAGTTAATCTGATAGGTAGGTAATTAATCCTGATAGGTAGTGTGGTTGTTTTGATAATTTGTTCTAAAAAGAACACAGTATTTTTTTTACTGAATAATTTTGATGGTCTTTAGTTAAAAAATGTATTAGGTCCTTTGAATGTATTAGGTCCTTAGTTAAAAAATAGATCCTGTGTTTTTTGTGATTTGGTTTTGTATACTTCCGTTTTCATTTGTCCCTACAGGAAGAAGACCATCATAGTCATGTGTGGTGACTAGCTATGGAGGTATTAACAATTGGAGGTATTTAACAATTGTAAAATCTGTAAAATTGGTATTTTTTATTTTCAATTGAATTTGAAAATTTCAAATAGCAATTTAAGCATATTCCAGTGATTATTATCATTATAAAATTATATTTTCAAAGATTTTGAGACAAAGAGTTATGAAATGAAAATTGTTTGAATGGTTGCCATTTTGAACCAGTTAAAAGTTTTTTTTCTGAGGCATAAAGGAATGTTGTGATTGAAACAGTACACAATATTTTCACTTTTCCTTTTTATTCAGTAGACATAAGTGCATCCATCAAATTAAAAAATTATTAACAGATTTTCATACAGAAATAAAATACTGTAAATAATTAATTAACTTAACGAAGCAATTCAATGACAAGACTGTTATGACATTATGAAGTAGTTGTATTATACATAGCAAGAATCAACGGCTGATATTATTTCTGCCTGCCTGGTAAAATTTAGTTTTCCTTCTGCAATATCGCATTCATTATATTCAATGTTCACCAATAATTTTAGTCCTCCTATTTTGTGCAAGTTTGACGTGATTTCAGAAGTTATATCAGAAATTGTTGGAACACTACTGGAAGCTTTCCCTTGCATGCAGTTTAATTGAGCCGCGAAATCCTTTTGTTTACATTTCTGAGCTTCAATTAGGATTTCTTGACTTATACTCATTAATTGTTGTTGTAAAGCTGAGGTTCCATCTATGTTTTGTATTTTGTCGTAAGCTTGTGTTAATTCTTGGCATGAAGTAAGTTCTTCGATTGCACTTATAATTGTATCATTTACTGTGTATCGAGCGTCTTCTAAACAAGATAAAATAGTATCGTTTGTTGTGCTGCCATGTGCTTGAACAGCAGACTGATAGTAACCATTTACAGTTTCGCTTAGGTCTTGAATAAAGCCGGTATTAGTGTCTGCTTTCAATGAATTTATGACTTGATCAGTTGCATTCAGGATTGTAGTAGCTACATTCACTTGAAGGTCAATTTGAGATTTAAATATTTCAAAAACATTGATATCTGCGTTAAGACTCCCCTGCAACATACAAGTTAATTTGTTACAATTAGAACATAAAGAGAAAATATTAAGTTAAGCATTAAAGTGAAGTTTTGATTTATAGTAGAGCTTATGAGAGAAATTTGGGAGCTAAAGTCAGGTATGATGAATGATGAAGTACATTTGTAGTGTAATCATAAGACCATAACACAAGTATGGTTTGTTATGGGAGAATGGTATGGTAGATTGAAACCAAACGGAGAGAAGTCAGGGAAATTTTAGTAATAAATAGAGATGACTCTCAAACAGAAACAATGGAGAGCATGCTTGGATTCCATGTGTCCATTCATTAATTTATCATTATAGAGAAACATAAAGTAGCATATGGTCTACATGGAAGTGGAATTTGGATAACCTCAATTTTCGGGCATGTCAGAATCACAGAAAAGATCAGAGATTTGAATCTGGTAATGGAGCCTGATTGTACAGCTTATGGAGAATTGCCTGCCAGGAATATTTATTGGAAGTCAATACTCTAGATAGGCTTAGGGGGGCAGTAGTAATCCTTAGTATAGAAAACTCAGAAACTCAGGAAAAACATGGGGCTCTTTACAAGACTCTGTGGTCTGAGGGTGCAAATGAATAGAAATTTATGAACGAGAAACTGTTGTGTGTGAGCTATAAAAAGCTGTGGTCACATAATCTGTAATTGTGAATCTATTACCAACAGGATATGCAACTTGTTTGACTTCATGGACTTTGAGAATATTCTGTTGAATGAGCGGACTGCTCATATTTATCAATGGAACCAGTTTACTCATTGAACACCTAAGGGAATTAATTGTCCAATAAACCATTTTATCACAGTACCAGAGGATCTCTCTCTCTCTCTCTCTCTCTCTCTCACACACACACACACACACACATATATATATATATATATATATATATATATATATATATATATATATATATATATATATATATATATATATATATATATATATATATATATATATATATATATATATATATATATATGTATATATATATATATATATATATATATATATATATATATATATATATAAAAACAAACTAATAATAACAACACAGTAATTGAATATTGTATATTATAAACAATAAATAACACTGAATAATAAACAAAAATTTAACTTTTACCTATTAATGAGAAAAATAATTATTAATAAAATCTATTGTTGAGAATTTTTTGTAATTATAAACAAATTGAATACTTTTGAGCTGTTTTGCAATTTTGGTTTTTAGAGAAATATGTTAAATTTTACAATAGAAGTGATAACATGAATGCAGAATATCAAATTAGAATAAATCATTAATATGGTAATCTCTATTTTTATGTAAATTTCTCTTCTCGATAATAACTAATTACTCACCACTGACAATCCCAAAATTAAAACCAGGCAACAAACTGACTTCATGTTGTCTCGGGGAATTGTTACAATGTCTCCGTTACAGGTGTTCTTGCTGTAATGTTCTTCCTTCTTAATTTTGCTCTATTTAAATAAGGTGCATTCAAGTATTTCCTTTTAAACTAAAAATTACTTATCAAACAACATTTTTATAAAATGATTAAGTAACTTTTACTGTAATATCAGTTTAATATACTATCATGTTTGCCACTTAACAAAAATTTAATTACAAAATATTAACACAACTTTCCTTATTTTAAGTGTTGATCTTTCCTTATTTTTCCGGGTTGAACAATGTGAGAACTTATAAGCTCTTAATAGAATTAAAACATGAATTATAGATAACATAACTAAAAGTGAGAATTAGCAATTACTTGCGCCATGAATTAATTATTAAACTATTTATATTTTTTATTTAAAACAACAAGTTAATTTTAGTGATTTTGCGTTTACTTGTTACTCGTATTCTGAATTTACTTTCAAAATTGATTAGCACCAACATTTTTATAAACTTAATTTCCCATCGGAAAGTGAACTATATGAGTGATCATTATGGTATTAACCTATGGTCTAAAATGCGTGTTTATCCTCACTCAATTTCCAGACTCATATGTGTTCCAGACTCAATTTTGAAAAATTTAAGTCTCATTTTTCCTGCTAGTTTCTTCCGGTCTAGAATTTTTAGTGGTTGTTTATGAAATTGTTAGAAAGTTAGAGTGTTTTGCTACAATTTATTCATAATCATTATATTTTATTCTTAAAAGGAGTGCTTTGGATGAATGTGACGTCTCTGAACTGCACACCTTAGGGTTCTTAGATTTATCTGCTGTTACTTCCGCGTTGCTTTTCCCTTATCGTTAACGCTGATCCCTCATCCTCATTAGTCTAACTGGCATAAAGTATGGACGTTAAGCAACAAAAAGCTTTAAGTGAATGAATGAACGACTTTCTAGGGTTATTATTGAACTGTGACCTTCTTAGATCTATTGTGCCCCTTTTCTATATTCCTGAGTTGCTCAGATTCTGCGCATTCTGCAGTCCTAGTTTCTTCATTAAATCTAAGTTTTAGAGGGGATTCAAGGAGGGTAACTCGCCCACTTCTAATTGGTGATTATCTAGTTTGTTCTTGAGGTGTTAGCAGGTGCTTCCCCTGCTAATTCCCTTTCAGGTTTCCCCTTACTCTTAACCTTTAACACAGAGTTTGTGCCTCATTTAGCCAACATTTTGTTAGGGAAATTATGTCTGCTCACACCCAACCCTCATGCATTGGTAAGACTAAAGTACACTGAGAAGTGGCAAACCATTATGTGTGTGTCATTCACTCTATCAGCATGTATCACTTTACAATTTGGAGTTAACCTAAGTTATTTAGAGTAGTCTGTGTGTGTGTGTGTGTGTGTGTGTGTGTGTGTGTGTGTGTGTGTGTGTGTGTGTGTGTGTGTGTGTGTGTGTGTGTGTGTGTGTGTGTGGTGTGTCTAGAATAGGTGAATGAGAGTAGTATGAGCTAGACGTATGGTGGGATCGCTAAACACATAGGCTGCTCATTTCAGCTACCTCCGCCAGAAAAGCAGTTATTTAACTTCGTATTAGAATCAACTATGAACAAAGCAGCAACACAAAGATACCTCCTATTGTAATGCATATTATTACGAATGCCTTGATATCTCATTCATATAAGGTTTTCTTAAATAGTTTACCCAAATAAAATTGAAATTTATATACATATTAGCTGTACTACATGGAGCTGTCCGAAAGCAGATAATAAAGAGTTTTATTTTACACATTAATATAATATAAACATTATTTTGAGTATGTATATTGATATATATATATATTTTTTTATATATATATATATATATATATATTTTGAGTATGTATATGTGTATTTTAACCTTCACTTTATAAAAATCAGAATGTGAATAAATTTTATTGTTGTTCTATGTATATTGGTCTTTCAATACCACACATTCGTTTCAGGGTTGCTTGGGATGGGAGATGTGATAAGACTCAAGATTGTACTTAGTCTTCCACATGATGCAGGGTGGAAAAAGGATCTGTATTGATACGGCTAAGACAGCGCATAAGATGCACACATATCCCAAGGTAAGATGGAACAGCAAATGCTGAGGGTATGCAGATACCTAAGGGAAAGCTTAGCTTTTAGTATGCAAACTCATGATACTAGGCAACCTCCAGTTTCAATGTAGTTTTAATGCCTACGAATTCAGGGCTCTGTATAGGTGGACGTCTTTTCCCTAGCTACTCATGAGACCTTACATGGACACTAAAAAAGAAAAGTTATAACTTCATACCTTGAGGGACTTGCAGGAGTGGGAACTAGGGTGTAAGAATCTGGACAAGGAGGAAACTGGGGATGAACCCAATGATGTGGAATCCACCAGTATTGCAGTAGAACAGAATGTGAGGATGCAGGCCACTTTTCTGAGACCAATGAAAGCTGTAATATCCCAGGGAGACCTGTAGAGGTGGACTTGGGAAACAATATTTTGGGAATTGAAAGAACTAAGTCTGTAATAACTCTCATGGAATCTACCAGAAGCAAACTGCAGGAGAACTGTGTGCGTGTGTGTGTGTGTGTGTGTGTGTGTGTGAGAGAGAGAGAGAGAGAGAGAGAGAGAGAGTGTGTGTGTGTGTGCATGTGTTGTGTTTTGTATATATATATACGCAGGAATAGACTCAACAGATGTTGAAGACAGGCACGCATACAGGAGAAAGATGCTCGGTTGGAAGGTCCCAGAGAATGAAATCCCAAAGAGAGCAGGGGTAAAATGGACGGAGGAGCGGAAGAGGATCCATGGAGACAGGATGAGGGAGGTGTGGAAGATTAGAAGGAACAAGACATGAGTCGGAGTGCTTTGCGTGATCCAACAGGGTTTATGCGCAAATAATAATATATATATATATATATATATATATATATATATATATATATATACACACAAATATATAATGTGATTTTTTTTGGCAAAACCGGTCAGTTTTGTTGTCTATAGAGGAAACACGTATGAACATTGTATTTTATAAATATAGATAACAAAAATATTCAGTCAGAAAATGGCTACAAAATTTCAAAATTTATTATTTGTTTTTCAAATAATGCAAAGGAAACTATATTATCTTTATTTTCCAACACTGGTATTTTTACAGCCATTATTATTTACAATGTTTTTCAATTTTCAAAGATAAAAGAAAATATAAGTTAGAGTACACACATAGGCTGACCAGATGCCTTCAATATATTACTATGGTAGGCTGGTGTAAACTACGGTAGGCTGATTGGTGTAAACAAAAATAATAATAACAATTTAAAAAATATAGGAAAATATTTTGATGGAAAATAGGAATTTTTATATTTCTTTTTTAAAATAACATTTCGATATTAAAGTAAAAATAATAATTAAGTCATTACCTAAACAACATAGGAACTGCATTATACAACCTAGTTTAACTTACTAACACTGAAAAACGTTCACACTAAATTCTCAAACATTTCATCTGATTTTCAAAAAGCTTATGCTCGTGAATATAGTTTGTGAATTTCCTGTTAACCAATACTCGCTTCTGATTGGTTTACATTGTTCATGTATCTTGATCTAAAATGTGCAAGATTACTACATTTCTTCCCAGACATTACTACCGACACACCATATCGAATGTCCCATGCAGCAGTAGCTTCATTCTGATTGGAGTATTCTTTTTCTGTCTGTAATAATATATTTCTAAAAAAAAATGGTTCCCATCATAATTTTGAGTATAAATATAGGTAGAAAGTTGTTTAGTAAAACATTGGGGAAAACAACTATATGACAGCTTACCAATACCCATAACAACTCTACAAGACAATAAAACTTATTTTTAAAGAAAATAGGAGGAATCCGGCCAAATTTAAAGAACAACAGACTTCTTACTTTCTCACTTTTCTGAACCAGAAGAGTGTCTTGACAACCAAAGGCTGATCTGGTAAATTTTCGAACTTTCAATATTTCTCCCACAGACCAAAATAATTATCTAAATTAAATTTTAATAAACTCTTCTACCTCTAGCTATAGAGCTATTAACAATTGGAGGTATTTAACAATTGTAAAATCTGTAAAATTGGTATTTTTTATTTTCAATTGAATTTGAAAATTTAAAATAGCAATTTAAGCATATTCCAATGATTATTATCATTATAAAATTATATTTTCAAAGATTTTGAGACAAAAAGTAATGCAAAGAAAATTGTTTGAACAGTTGCCATTTTGAACCAGTTAAAAGTTTTTTTTCTGAGGCATAAAGGAATGTTGTGATTGAAACAGTACGCAATACTTTCACTGTATCTTTTTATTCAGTAGACATAAGTGCATTCATCAAATTAGAAATTATTAACAGATTTTCATAAAGAAATAAAGTACTATAAATAATTAATTAACTTAATGAAGCAATTCGATGACAGACTGTTATGACATTATGAAGTAGTTGTATTATACATAGCAAGAATCAACTGCTGATATTATTTCTGCCTGCCTGGTAAAATTTTGTTTTCCTTCTGCAATATCGCATTCATTATATTCAATGTTCACCAATAATTTTAGTCCTCCTATTTTATGTAAGTTTGACGTGATTTCAGAAGTTATATCAGAAATTGTTGGAACACTACTGGAAGCTTTCCCTTGCATGCAGTTTAATTGAGCCGCGAAATCCTTTTGTTTACATTTCTGAGCTTCAATTAGGATTTCTTGACTTATACTCATTAATTGTTGTTGTAAAGCTGAGGTTCCATCTATGTTTTGTATTCTGTCGTAAGCTTGTGTTAATTCTTGGCATGAAGTAAGTTCTTCGATTGCATTTGTAATTGTATCATTTAATGTGTATCGAACGTCCTCCAAACAAGATAAAATAGTATCATTTGTTGTGCTGCCATGTGCTTGAACAGCAGACTGATAGTAACCATTTACAGTTTCGCTTAGGTCTTGAATAAAGCCGGTATTAGTGTCTGCTTTCAATGAATTTATGACTTGATCAGTTGCATTCAGGATTGTAGTAGCTACATTCACTTGAAGGTCAATTTGAGATTTAAATATTTCAAAAACATTGATATCTGCGTTAAGACTCCCCTGCAACATACAAGTTTTTGTTACAATTAGAACATAAAGAGAAAATATTAAGTTAAGCATTAAGGTGAAGTTTTGATTTATAGGAAGACCTTATGAGAAAAATTTTTGAGCTAAAGTCAGGTATGATGAATGATGAAGTACATTTGTAGTGGAATCATAAAAACATAACACAAGTATGGTTTGTTATGGGAGAATTATATGGTAAATTGAAACCAAACAGAGGGAAGTGAGGGAAATTTTAGTCAAGAATTAGAGATGACTCTCCAACTGAAGCAATTGAGAGCAAGCAAGGAGCTGCATCTGATATGCTAAAAAACCTGATATATATATATATATATATATATATATATATATATATATATATATATAACAAATTAAAAATAACAACACAGTAACTGAATATTGAATTTTATAAACCTAAATAATACTAAACAAAAATATAAGATTTATCTATTAATAAGGAAATAATTATTAATAAAATCTAATATTGAGAATTTTGTATACTTATAAACAAACTGAATACTTTTGAGCTGTTTTGCACTTTTGCTTTTTAGAGAAATATGTTAAAAAAAGTACTCCCATTTAATTTTACAATAGAAGTGATAACATGAATGCATAATATCAAATTAGAATAAATCATTAATATGGTAATCTCTATTTTTATGTAAATTTCTCTTCTCGATAATAACTAATTACTCACCACTGACAATCCCAAAATTAAAACCAGGCAACAAACTAACTTCATGTTGTCTCGGGGAATTGTTACAATGTCTCTGTTACAAGTGTTCTTGCTGTAATGTTCTTCCTTCTTAATTGTGCTCTATTTAAATAAGGTGCATTCAAGTATTTCCTTTTAAACTGATAATTATTTATCAAACAACATTTTTATAAAGTGATTAAGTAACTTTTACTGTAATATCAGTTTAATATACCATCATGTTTGCTACTTAACATAAATTTATTTACAAAATATTAACACAACTTTCCTTATTTTAAGTGTTGATCTTTCCTTATTTTTCTGGGTTGAACAATGTGAGTAATTATAAGCTCTTAATAGAATTAAAATATTAATTATAGATAACATAACGAAAAGTGAGAATTAGCAATTAATTGTGCCATGAATTAATTATTTAACTTATTTATATTTTTTATTTATAACAACAAGTTAATTTTAATGATCTTGTGTTTACTTGTTACTTGTATTCTGAATTTACTTTCAAAATTGATTAGCACCAACATTTTTATAAACTTAATTTCCCATCGGAAAGTGAGCTATATGAGTGATCATTATGGTATTAACCTATGGTCTAAAATGTGTGTTCATCCTGACAAAATAATACACCACACACATGGGTTGACGTGAGACTCTGCTTCAGGAAAAATCTCAAGGCAGTTAGTGAAAAGGTGGCTAACGTGGCAAGAGCCCTTCGCAGGCTCATGCCAAATGTGGGAGGTCCAAGACTGGCACGCCGCTGACTCCTGGCTGGGGTAGTAAGCTCGGTGCTCCTTTATGGAGCGCCAATTTGGAGCCAGGCTATGATGGTTGCGAGCTATGCGTGCAAGGTTAATGCGGTGCACCGCCGTGCATTGCTGAGTGTCGTGAGTGGTTACCGAACAGTTTGCTACGATGCTGCATGCGTAGTGGCGGGCAAACTGCCATTGGAGCTGATGGCTGATGAAAGAGCTAGGCTGTACTGGCGTAAGCGAAATGCTGAGCAGTGGTATTGTCATACAATGGCAATTACAGAGGAGCGAAATCGGACCCTGGAGATATGGCAGCGACAGTGGGATGAATCAACAAATGGATGATGGACATACCAACTCATAGGTAACATCCAGGATTGGTGCAACAGGAATTATGGAGAGGTGGATTTCTATCTCACACAGATTCTCACTGGCCACGGTTGCTTCCGATCTTACTTGTTCTGTTTCGGGCTTTAAACAGACTCATCTTGTCCCCTCTGTCTTCCAGCAATGGAGGAAGATGCGGAGCATGAGTTTTTCGGGTGTCGGAGATTCAACAAGGAAAGGATGAGGCTGTAAACATATCTGCGAGGCAGCATTGCACCGGAAAGTCTGGTTGCGACTATGATGGCTTTAGCAGCCAACTGGAGGGCTATTGCGCTGCAGTGTCATAAATAAGTTGAGGGCTAAGGATCAAGAAAGGACAGCCAACGCTGTAGAAGAGTAGGCGTTCAGCCAGTCCACCTTCCCTGGTGGCGGTTCCGTAGGGAAGTTTACAGAAAAGGAATGATTTTGGTGTTTTTTTTAGTGGGTAGCAATATATCTTAACTTGAGTTTGAACTCAATTTGAGTCCCACACCCTAGGGTAGTGCATACCCTACCCCAGGTAGTCTATAAAAGAATTTTTCCACCTTTTTTGGCATTGCAAAACACACACACACACACACCTCGGCTGCACCAATAGCTCATTTTTCTAATGAAAATTTGACAAAAAAATTTTTTATATGAATGTTCAAGATCTAGACATTTTTCCATCTACTTGTGAAGGTTTTTTTTAAATATAAAGCAGTCAAAATTATGATAGGTCTTGCCCTTTAGCCTGTGTGACAGGAAATAGCTAGAAACTACACTCATCCCTGTTAAAATCAGAGACCACCATCTTGAATTTAAAACTAGTGGGGAGAATCTTACACATATGTCAACAACAAAAGCCCAAAGCTTTATACAAGTTACCTTAGTACCGAATTTCAAAACCAATTGGTTAATGCATTGTCCAAAACTGCATATACTTGTCATTATTAAATCAGTTGCCTGCCATCTTGTTGAAACGGAAGTTAATAGGATAGCATCTTACACATACATCATGTAGACTTTTCACAAAGTACCTTGATAATGAATTTAAAGTACCTGAAAAGAATCGGTCAATATGTTTGGCTAAAACTACTTAACAAACAAATACTGATCGTTTGAGTTGAAGCAGAGATCTCTCTTAGCTCAGCCAATAATAAAAAAATTCTAATGTTTAAGAATGAATTTTTAGGTTCATTTTATTTTACTTCAGTTTTATGGTTTCATTATATGTGTGATTCTTGTTATTTAATTATTTCCGATGATACAATGAGTTTGATACTATATTCCTGTATTATATATGTTTGCAATCTTCTTTAAGTCCGTATTCTTTACAAAATATTAAAAGTTGAATAAAATTTAAAACAAAACTTTGAAATGCTAATGTATGAAAATTTTAATGCTGATTATGATGGTGAAAATAATAATTTCAAAAAAAGGGTAAAATAAACACATTCTTTTTTTAAATTAGCTCCCATATGTCAGCAAGATTACATACTGCAATCATTTTTTTATATATCTACACAAACGGTATAAAAAGTAATACTGTGGAGATGAAAAAAAGAAAAAAATATTTATTTTTGTATGAATATATTATATTCCAGAATGGCTGAATTGAAAAAAATCCAAAAACCTGGATTTTTGTCTGTATGTGAACAACAGACCCATGACATTGAACAACAGACTCATGACATTTACAACAAAGCCATGACATTGTTGTAAATGCCAGATTTTGATTCACTTATCATCTAGACAACAATCTGTTCACATATCAATACAGCTTACTATTTTGTTCAAGTTTTCTTTGTTTTCAAGCCTTAAACTGAAAAATTTTAAAATTGGAAAATTTTTAAAATCAGATTTTCTGAATCAAATCCAACAAATTTGTTAAGTCCTTTAACGTATATATTTATTTATCTTTTCCTTCATACAAACATTTAGTTACATAAGAAGAACAGGGGGCGTAGAATGCCTGCACATAGGTTGGTCCTGCACATACATATATTCATGGACACAATCAAGAGTGAGACAAACCTCACCAAATTATATTATATACAACAAAAAAAGAATAATATAGAAAATTAATAAATAAATATAGTAGCTCAAATATTTTTCCAAATCAAACATAAATGTTTGATAAAGGGGGGGAATGTGTTCCTCCTAAAACATCTGATTTGGGAGTTATTGATTAAAAAAAGTGGTTCAATGTCTCAAAATCAGTTCATCTCATTTTATTCAACTAAAATGAACCATGTCTAGGCATCATATTTTGATTTCTGCTTATACCTGAACAGTAAAATTTAAATTTGGTACTATTTTCAAATTAAAATTTGATAAACCAATTTTTAAAAATTGGACTGATTTAAAAAAAAATATTTGTGGAAGTTTGAGCAATGCTTATGTACAGTTTATGAATTGAAGATTACTAATAACTTTTTTCATTAAACGTAAGCAATACATAGAACTAATAAATTCCATGAAAAGATTTCAAAATAACTAATTCATTATTCAGTACCCAGAACAGGTGATTCCTTTATCTTCTGTGACGATGTAGAGATTATAATTTAATTTAAATTAGATTAGAGTTATTTTTAATTGTGGTTTTTTTAAAAGGCGTTTTCCCCGTCTTTATTAGTTTGTGATAACATTATCTTTGATTATAGATCAAATTATGAGTGATAAATTAAATTAAATTTATCTAATATCTTAAATTATTGTTTCTAAAAGTCTTTAGTGCTCTAAATTTCAAAATGTGCTGGAATAATGAGCAATGTTTTCCTAGTAATTTTAATTTAAGGTGTAGATATTTCTTCAAGCATCTCTAATTTTTTTTAAGTGAATACTTTTTCAGCTGGTTAAAAAGTTTTGTGATTAGGTTAAGCTATAGGAAGTGCCAAAAAAGCTTGCTGGTGTAATCTGTGTGAACATTCAGGAGTAGTTGGCTGCATCGGGGGATTCTCGAGCCCACTAGTCAAAAGTCACCGTATATACAAATCAAACTTGCCTAGGTCTTTTATTTATACACAAATGAAAAATAGTATTGGGCCAATACTTTGGCCTAATTTTATTTGGCTTTTTTTGTAGTATGTTATAAAAGGGATATTTAATCCAGCTTGAATTAATGAGGTGATTACTGTAATAACTATGTATTCAGTTATATCTTAATTATAACTGCAATTAGTTACAGTTATAGTTAACTATACAATTAATTATAGGCTTATAACTGTAATTAATTATACAGTTATTGCATAAATTAATAAACAGTTTAATAAGCCATATTTTAACTTGTGAAAAATAACACCATATTCTATATTAAAAAATAGTATTGTTTCTGCTATTTGAATTTAAAATAATTAATACTGTAATTTTTAAAGTCAGTTGTTAATGATGCATAAAATTGTAAGTTTTCTTTGTTTGGACATAGCTTGCCAGTAAATTAATACTATATGTAGGCCATTCAATTACCCTTAAATCAAAAACAGTAGCAATTGCATAAGGAGGTAAAATAGGGAGGTGATTAAAAGGGAGGTCAAATGGGAGGTCAATATAAGAAGGTTAAAAAAAATAAATAATCTAATTAGGATATTACATTTTTTGTAATATTATTTTACACTTTATATGTTACAGTCATAAATTTTTTATAAAATTTTTACATGAAAAATTGACATAAATATAGGCCTACTACGAAATAAGACTAGGATTTACAAATATTTTGTAACTCTTCTTGGAACAAACACTAGAGAGTGCCAATGTTATCTTTGGGGTTGATATTTACAGTTAACTTTTGGTATCCATTGTTTATAATTTACAATTTACAGTGTTAATTTAACAGTTTTGTAAAATGTTGTAAGCCTATTTTGTTACACATTGTAAACACAATAACTGTTTCATCCCATGAAAGTATTTGTATTGTTGTCTGTTAATTTATCTTCATAATTCTTTATTAAATTGCATGGCTTGTTTTTACTTCAGTTGTGTGAAGATAAACAAAACATTATCTGTAATTAAAAAATGTATGGTAATCTCTCAGTTGCTGATTCCAAACCAAAAATTATGCAAAAAGTTCACATAAACATGTACTGAAAACGCACTTTCCCATTGGTCACCATTATGTCTTTTTTAACAAAATATTTTATATTTCTAAAACGGTACAACCAATAAAATTCAAACTTAGTATGTTTCTTTACTTGATAAAAGGCCTAATTGGAAACAAATAATCAAATTTACACATTGATTGTTTTTAAAATGTCTGATGTTTAAAACTTTTAAGTCAAAATAAATCAATAACTGTAAATTTCAATGATACATTTTTTTAACCATTTTCATTTCCTATCAAATAGCATAACTTTCAAAACTATTAAGGACATAAAACAGTACAGCTGCGAAAATTAGTCAGTCAAGGAATTACATTTGTATTTTATCAGATAAAGACACAGGCTAAGTTTGAATTTTTATTGATGAAAAAGTTTTGAGACATAAAATATTTTGATAAAAAAACAAAATGTTGCCTAGTGGGAAAATGAAGCGTTTTCTGACACTTTTTTATATTTTCAGGTATAGAAGCAGCTCCTGGGAGATTGTCATATAGTTTTGAATTACCTGTTATTTACTAATTTTACCCTAAACTGATTTACCTGATTTTACTTCCACTGTGTGCACTGTTTGCAACCAACATTTTTTTTTTAACCTTTCCAGTGATGTATGTTGATTTGATTTTGTTTTTTTAAATTATCATTAATAATAGAATCTTTTAAAGCATATTTTTTCATAATTTATTACATTTTTAATAAAAGTGATTTCAATAAAACAATGGATGCGTTACTTCCGTTTTGATTTTCTTAATAACAGCCATTACATTAATCAGTTTTCATATAGTATATTTACATTAGTAGATGTTCCAACTAAATTGACTGTAATATTTTAACAAAAGAAGAAAATGTAGTTATTAACTTAATGGACACAATTCTATATTAGACTATAAAGTTATTCAGTACTTGTTGAATTGAAGCAAGATTTTACTGCTTTTTCTATATTTTGATTGTCTGGAATTTGCTTTTTTGCTTCAATTTGACAATTATTAAATTCAATATGCACCAGTAATTTTAGTCCTCCCACTTTATGTAAGTTTGAAGTAATTTCCGTGGTTAAATTTTCAATTGTCGGGACACTAGAAAAAGCTTGTCGTTGCATACAGGAAAACTGAGCCGCAAAATCCTTTTGTTTACATTTTTTTGCTTCAGTTAGAATATTTTGACTCACAGTTGTTAATTGTTGTTGTAAGTTTGATGTTCCTTGTATCGTTTGTATTTTTTCATTAGCTTGTGTTAATCCTTGACATGAGGTAAGTTCTTCGATTGAATTTAAAATTGTATCATTTACTGTGTATTTAATATCATCCAAACAAGATAAAACAGCTGTAGACGTACTATTTGTGCTGCTGTATATACTAAGAGCTGTATTATAGTAACCATTTATAGTCGCTGTTAGGTTATTGATATATTCAGTATTTAAGTTTCCTTTCAAAGAATTTATAAGTTCATCTGTTGTACTGAGTATTTTAGCAGCTATCTGTACTTGAAGATCAATTTGACTCTTGAACAACTGGTATACATCAATTTGTGCATTGAGATTCTCCTGTAACATATACATTAGTTTGCTTACTAGGAAAATAAGTAATGAATACACAATAAACATTATATAAACTAAGTAAACAACATAATTTCAAAATATTTATTTTGACTTAAGCCTGGGGGTATGCTCTCCTAAGCGGGTGAAGAGAAATTTAAGGAGTGGAATGTTAAGGCTGTGCATTTCACTTGTAAAAGAATAAAATAAATGTCACACAATTGTCTTGCTGATATAATAAAAGCGAATTTCCAAAAGTGTTTTTCTCTCTTACCTTTTTGAATTTGTGATTTCACCATCATAATTGGCACTAAACTCTGCATACCTTAAGAATTTAAATTTTCAAATTACATTGAAAACACAAAAATAAAACCTGACCGCTGTTAAAAATTCTTAATTCCAACGGATTTTGATACTAATTTATGCAGTTTTTAATGCTGATTACAATGGTGGAATGTTGTTAAAAAAAATGTTAAGACTAAAAAGTTATTTATTTTTAAAGATTTTAAATTGCCACTAATTTTGAAAGTGTTGAATAAATTTTACTGGCTGATGAACTTATCTGAATTATTATCATAATTAAATTGTGTGCCAAGTTTGAATCAAATTGGACCAAAACTGTGAACGTGAATATACTAAAACACACACACACACAAACATATATATATATATATATATATATATATATATATATATATATATATATCTTAATATATAAAAGAATAAGTTCTGACTGACTGACTGATTCATAATCAATGCAGAACCAAAACTACTTTAGCTAGTGACTTGAAATTTTCAGGGTACATTTATGTTACTGTATAGGTGTGCACTAAGAAAGAATTTTGCAAAAATTTGATTTTAACACCATTAAACTACTTACCCAGTCAAAATTTAATAATCAACATACAGCCAAGATAACTAGAGACTTGAATTTTCAGGGTACCTTTTTACAACAATGTCAAGGTGCACTAAGAAAGAATTTTGCAAAAATTTGATTTTAACGCCATTAAACTACTTACCCAGTCCAACTTTAATAATTAATGTATAGCCTAGACTATAATAGATAAAGATTTGAAATTTTCAGGGTTACCACCACATGTAGGGGTGCACTGAAAAACGATTTTCCAGTATTCAACCCTTAAAGAGGTAAAAATGAGGTACAACAATTTTATTGGGAAATATGTTTTTCGTCTGACCTTCTTAAAACGTAACATAATCACACTTAAATATAAGTAATGAAATATATTTTTCACCATTTTCCAAAACTCATCCCCTAAAAAGATTGAAAGAGGGTAGAAAATGTGAAAAAGGGGTTTACAATTTTGCATTGAAAAGATATTTGTTTTGGATCGTTTATTCTAGATATATGCTATGAAATACAAATAATGAAACACATATTTCAACATTTTTCCGAATTCATTCCCTAAAAGAATAAAAATGTAATGGTAGAAAAAAACTGATTATATTGGAGAAAAATATTTTTATCGGCTTTTTTTAAAAGTAAACAAAATATTTAAAAACACAAATTATGATTCATATAATTCAGCATTTTACCCCGAATTCATTCCCTAAAATGACAAAAATATAAAAGAGGTATAAATGTTTGTATTGGAGAAAAATATTTTTTATCAGATTTTCTTAAATTCGAATGGAACACGTTTGAAGACAGTAAAACAACATATTCAGATTATAATATTTTTTCACATTCACTGTAAAATAATCATGAGTTTAGATGATCACACTTTTATTCATATATATTTTTTTATGTTTCTAAATTATTACATTACTGAAACAGTTTAAGTTTCATGATGGGTGAAGCCACAACAGGTAATGCTAGTGTATATATATATATATATATATATATATATATATATATATATATATATACATTAAATACTGCACTTTGAATTCTCAAAATCTGTTGAAAAGGAGAAATTTATTTTGACAAAGGTCAGGGTTTATTTTTGTATTTTTAACGTAATTTGAAAGTTTGTAGTGGTAATATAATTTTGTATATAATTTAGTGTATATATATATATATATATATATGGAGTGCCGGTTTATCTGTCTGAAATTTTTATTAAACCATATTTATTGATTCAAAGAGCACAAGAAGAGGTTCCTCTTTATTTATAATATCAATACACTCAACAGTTATGTTTAATAAATTACCCGCAGGTGGTGCAGACCAGCTGCACCTATTAAGAAGATTTAGACGAACCTTACGTTACCCGAGTCTAACACACAATTTCACTTGCAACACTCTACTTACGACTTTAATACTTTACACTCACACTGACATTTAGGGAGGTGATAATAGCCTTAATGTGCTTTTCACCTTAAAATAATAATAAAGAAAAAAAGTTTAATAAATTTTTTACTGTGTCTACTTGTCATTTGTGGAATTCACTTCCTAATTAGGCTGTTGACAACTGGGTCCCTTTTTTGAATGAAGTGTCCTCACTTTGTTGTATAATTGAATGCATTGTTTATTGTTTGCTGTATGACTGTATTTTTAGTTTACACAAAGTTTGGATTGCATTTTATATTTAGTTTTACTTTAAGATATTTTTAATTTTTATTTGTTTAATGATTTTATTACTGTTTTAATATGAAGCTTTTAGAAGCCTTATATGCAGCTGAAACATTATCTCTCACAACCCAGGGCCCACTTGAAAGGCTGGAGATCAAAGAATGGATATTACGAAAAATCTTAGGCCCCCAAATTCCGTAACAACCAATCACTCCACATCAGGAATGACACTCTTTACAAAAAAACTGAAACATTATCAGACACAATAAGAAAAAGGAGAATTGATTTTTATGGGCATATCCTCCGAATGGACAAAAATAGACTAACCAAAAAAATATTTGACTACTTTCACAATAAAAGAGCCAAACCACTTTGGTTTAGAGAAACAGAGAAAGACATAACAGAACTACAAATCACTGACACTATGCTCATGGACAGAACAGCCAAAACAATAACCAAGGACAAGAAACAACGGTTCCAAGGCAAAGTCAAATCCAAGCGAACGATCCAAATCTCTGACGAAGAAAGAAAAGCAAGATCACAGCGAATGAAACAATACTGGGCTACGAGGAAGGCACAGAACATTAAAAAGTGATTGATTTAGTGTACCCCAAAGTTGGGTAAAACAAATAAAGAAGATGAAGCTTTTAATATTTGTTTATAATTACTGAATATTTTTTTTTATTTTCTCATGTTGAGTTTCCTATTTTTGTTTTTTATTTTCATCAAGTCAAGTGGAAGAGAGGCCTGATGTTCCTAACTTTTACACTTTGAAAAAAGGCAAAAATTCAATACACTTTATACAATGAGGAAGTAAAAAAGAGGTAAAATTAGTGTTGAGATAAATATTTTATTTCTTTAGCACTGAAGATTTTTTACGTTATTTAAAAAAATTGTGTATATCCTTTAAAATAATTAATTAAATTTTATTACTTACAACTGAAAATCCCAAAATTAAAACCAGGCAAAAAGTTGACTTCATGTTATCCCAGAGGTATCCTTGCCACAATATTCCTCCTTTTCATTTTTGTGCTTTATTTTATTCGATTTTTTTAAAAGCATTTAATCTTTAACTAATTACTTCTTATCAACTGATTTTTATTGTTAACTGTCAACAAATTTATCTTTTTTTTTAATAGATTTGTTGTGTACCATTAGTTTTAACAAATTTTGGGTAAAACTCCTAAAGTGAATGATAAACAAAAAACTGTTTTAGGCTTTTGATAAAATTTTGTTTTAAGATAACGATAATAAGTAAAAGAAAGAAAATCAGACAAACTATCTTGTTTGAGAAATGCAGTAGAGTATTTAAGTTTTTTCTAAAATTATCCAAGCGATTCTGATAACATTTGGTTCAAATGTAGCAATTAAAAATACCCTAAACAAAATATACAAGAACTATTGTCCTAAGAATTAATGTTTGGAAGGTATATACCTGTAAAAACCGAAAACTTTACAAAGGAGGAAAACCAATTTTTTAGATCCACTCTTCTAAAACTAGTACTTCAAAGAACAGTAGACCTGGCATTAAATTCTTAATCAATTGTTTAGCCATTCTTCCAAATCTCTGACACAAAAATAACATTTTTCATCAATTTAATCAGTAACTGTAATTATTAAGAAAAATGTTATTGGACCACTTTTATTGGACATTTTATCTTTTTCTCCGTGAAGTGGTCAAAATTATGATAGGTCTTGCCGTTCAACCAGCATTACAGGAAACATTCAGCAACTACAATCGTCATTGTTAAACTGCCATCTAGAGATGGAAGTGAATGGGAAAAAATCTTACACATAGTCATTTGGGTTTTATACAAAATATCTTTCCATCAAATTTCAAAACAATCGGCCAATGTGTTTGACCAAAACTTTGTAATAAACACACAAACCAAATGCCTCTGATGGTTTTAAATCAGAGGCTGCCATCTTGAAACAAAAGTTAATAGAAAAAATCTTACACTTACACATAAGTTATTTGGGCTTTGTACAAAGTACCTTCTTACAAAATTTCAAAACTGTGTATAATCGTCATTATAAGTAAGAAGCTGCCATCTTAAAATGGAAATTAATGAGAAAAAAATCTTACACACACATATTTTAGGCTTTATACAAGGTACCTTCGTACCAAATTTCTAAATAGTCAGTCAATGTATTTGGCCTAAACTGCGTAACAAACACACAAACCAAATGCTGAATGATCGATATAAAAACCTTGCTTCACTCAGTCAAAAACTTTGTGCTAGTTTCACATTGATTTTGTATCTGTTCTAGTAACTCAAGAATATAATCATGGATAACATCAAAAAGAATGCCAAATGTCTGTTCTGTCCATAGGAATGATAGACATGTCCTTTATTTATTGTACAGTTATGAGAATTTTGTAAATCTCATCTGGCATGTCCAAACTCATAAAATAAGAATAATTATTGCAACACAAAGGTTTTCACTAACATGATGGAAGAGAATTACTAAAGTGAAATTCATTCTTTCATATTATTTCACCATTGTAATTGGCGTTAAAATCTAAATATACCTCTTTCTTTCATCCGGATCACCCACTTTGGGGTATGCCAAATCAATTACTTTGATGTGCGTTAGCTGCCCTCCGCTGTATCCAATACTGCTTCATTCTATCCGAGGCTGCCTCCCTTCTTTCATCCGAGACTGCCCCGCCCCTTTTAGATGTTGGTTTTTCTTGGAATCTTAGGTTTTCATTATGTAAAAGTTTTCGCAGTTTAAGTACATCGTCAATCATCTCATCTGATATCGCCAGCTCAGTTAAGTTTTCCTGGACCTGCCTGAACCAATTACTCTTCGTTTTCCGATCTCTGAAGAAAGCAAAGATCCGCCTAGTAAGTCTACTGCTGTTCATCCTACTAATATGGCCATAAAAACTAAGTCATCTTTTCCTCATGCTATCTGAGAGTCTCTCAATTTTGAGATACAGATTTTTATTAGAAATCAACTTTACTTCATTATTTCTAAAGTTTTGGCCCAATATCTTCCTTATTAACTTTCTTTCCTTCTTCTCCAGGTTGTCCAGTAATCCCTTATTATTGAGTGTAAGAGTTTCAGATGCATATAAAGCCTCTGGTTTGATCACAGTTTTATAATGCTTAAGTTTGGAATTCCAGGATAATGATTTCTTGTTATACACCTCTTTGGTTAATTGAAACGCCAATTCCATTTTACACATCCTGGATTCCAATGCTCTCTTTTCTAAGGCGTTCCAGCTGATCCATTCACCCAGATATTTGAAGTGGTCAACTCTCTTGATTTTATGACTACCGACTCCCAGATGTCGTGGTGCATTTTTAATATTCGTTAGTATTTTGGTTTTCTCAAATGAGATTCGGAGACCTACTTTAATGGCTTGCTTCTGCAACTCTTTAATTTGTAATTCTGCCTCGGACCAGTCCTTGGCTATGAGGGCCAGATCATCAGCAAAAGCCAGGCAGTTACACTTCAGTCCTTTGGTCCCCATTTTGATTCCACTGCCTTCCTTCAGATTTTGATTCCACTCTCTAACCACCTTCTCCAGCACACAATTAAATAATAGCGGTGATAAACCATCACCTTGTCTGACTCCAGTTCTGATCAGAAATGGTTCTGACACTTTTTCCATAAATTTCACTTTAGAATATGTGTCTGTTAAGGTGGACTTAATTATATTCGTAGTTTTGTTATCCAGGCCTAATTCCCTTAATATTGATATGAGTGAAGTCCTATCAATGGGGTCATATGCTTTCTGGAAGTCAATGAATGCTATTACATACGTTTTACTCGAGAGTTTACAATAGGTCATGACATGACACTTTTAAGGTTAAAAGTCTGCTCCGCACATGATCTACCCTTCCTAAATCCACCCTGATACTCCCCTAGTTGGCAGTCCAGCTGTGGTTCTGCTCTCATCAGTAACGCCTTCGAAAGTATCTTATATGTTACTTCCAGTAACGAAATTCCCCTATAATTGTTCGGGTCTGTTTTTGAACCTTTCTTGTGGAGTGGATGTATTAAAGCTGTTTTCCAGTCAGATGGTACCTCTTCTGTTTCCCACACATTTTCGATGATACCAACCAATGAATACTGTGCACTGATATTGGCTTTCCTCCAAAGCTCCGCTACAATAGAACTTTCTCCTGAAGCCTTGTTATTCTGAAGTTCCGATATTAGGTCCTGAATTTCATAAATATCTGGAGGCTGTGAATCTTCTTTATTAATGTTGCTAGTCTCGAACACAAATCTTTCTTCGGGTTCCTCACAATTCAACAGTTCCTCAAAATACTTAGCCAAAATTCTACAATTATCCGTATTATTGTGAGCTAGTTGACCATCCTTATCTTGTAATTGAAGACTCGGAGGATTATATTTAGCTAACTTTTGTTTAAACGTTTTATAAAAACTTCTTGAATTATTTTTGGCAAATTCCTCATCTATCTTAAGTAACAATCGATGTTCGCTTTGCTTCTTTATTAACTTTATCTGCTTATTGACATCCTTACGAATTTGGAGAAAGTTCCAATACTTGTCATCCGTTTTACAGGAACACCATTCCTGCCATGCTTGCTGTCAGTGAAATTTATGAGTTTAACGCACTCTTCATTCCACCATGCATGTTTTTTATTTTTCTTAAATGGGGCTATGTTTTTGGCTCAGCACACAAAATCATCTCTAATCTCTTCCCAATTCTTGTCCCTTAAGTCAGCCGTCATCTTCGAGAACTCATCAGAACTTAAAATTTTCTGTGTCAAATCTAATTGATCGCAAATTATTATTATTAGCATTCCTTTTCGGCATAATTTTAACTTTAATCTTGGATAAAAAGTGATCTGAATCCTGATCAGCACCCCTCAACACTCTGACATTTTGGATTTCCTTGTGAAATACTTTCTTAACAGCAACATGGTCAATTTGGAATTCCCCCAAGTTTGGGTTCGGGGATACCCATGTTTTTTGTTTACGAGGTAACCTTTTAAAGGCTGTAGACTTCAGTATAAGATTGTGGGCTCTGCAAACTTCAATAAGCCTTTCCCCATTTTTATTAGTCCTTTTATGGGCTGGATACTCTCCAACTATTTTCTTGTTCTTCTTTTCCTTTCCTACTTGGGCATTAAAGTCCCCCACCAAAATAACACTGTACTTATCCGGAATTTTGCAAAGAATATCATCCAAAGTCTCCCAAAATACTTCCACTTTTTCCTTATTCCACCTATTATCTTCATTTATGGGGGCATGAGCATTTACTATTGTGTATAGTTTATTTGTACTCTTAAAGGTTAGCTAAGACAATCTTTCACTCAGTGAACCAAAGTCAACTATCGAGTCCAGTATATTCTTATTAACTATAAAGCCCGTTCCTAAGTGTAGGGTTCTTTTCATGATTCGTGCGCCTACCTTACCCTTATAAATCCTGAAACCTTCGGAATCAAAAATATGTTCATCGGTGAATCGAGTTTCCTGTACTGCTGTGATCATGATATTATGCATTCTAAGCGTGTCTGTCAAATTCTTCAATTTACCAGCCTTCAGAGGAGAATTAACATTAAAAGTGGCTAAAAAGTTAGGCCTTCTGTACTTAATTTTATTAACGATTCCAAAATGCTCCGACTCATCCTTGTGTAATGCCGCAGACTCCCCAGAATCCAAACGTCTGCATGCGCACTTACGTGCGGTGGATTGTCCACCTGGGGCAATTACTTTATTAACATCACACATTCTCCATAATTGATAATTTTAAAATTGAGGTAAATTCAGAGAATTTACAAAAATACATCCAAGGTTGTGAGCCCTGGAGGTAGCTCTTCCGCCCTCTCTGCCGTTGGGAAATCCTTCCTCATCCGCCATTGAGACCGTTGGCCAGTTTTCACCTAGTAACCCTAGGCAGGGGCTTTATAGCAGGGTACTACCATCCGAAGTGAGATGGACCCTGGTTTTTTTTAACGAGGTTGTTACTCCTCCCCCTCCACTTTCCCCATCCTCCTGGACGGGCCCGGGCTTGGGACCGGCTTGCAGCAGTGTTATATATACCTCTTTATTATACTTAAAATCAAAAATGAACCCTGTTCCCTGTCAGATTATTTTTTCATATTTTCAATGGAATTTTTAAGTTCTGATTTATGCAGATTATGATGGTAAAATAAGTAGAAGAAATTATTATTATATTGTTATTTTCTGAAAAGTCAAATTTTCACAAAACTAAGATAAAATGTTATGAATTGGTTTAAACATTATAATTACCACCATTTTAGGACATTTAAACTGATTTTACCATATAATGTGCAAAAATATGTAAATTATTACAAAAATCTAGTTATGTACCAAGCTCGAATCATATTGGTTAAAACTGTGTATTTTGGAGTGCTGACACAAACATCCCAATTAGTACTATGATAGCTACTTCATTAGATTATTTTTCAATTGAAATTCACTATCCTTATTATGTATGTTTTGTTCGTACAATTCATAATAATTGATAAATAAATCCATTATTCAGGGTCACTACTAAAGGAGGTAAGTGAGATGATATGGCGATACATTCAAGGGGTTGCCAAGACGGACGATATTATTAAAACAATATAAATGACTTAACAATACAGTAATACATTATGTGCTTGGTGAGTATATGTACATTTTTACAACTTTAATTAATTCTTGAAGTTAAGTACTTGGTATAATGTTAAAAAGTAATTTACATTTTTGAGAATTTATGAGGGGGAGGATGATTTTTTAAACCCAGCCCTCGTTGATGCACACAGTGGCACCACCTATACAATAAACATTTTAAAGTATAGAATGTTACGCGAGTGAACTTCTTATAACAGAATTTATTATAATCATGGTTGTCTCGTTTATGTAATGGAAGCAACTTTCCAAAAAGTAACAATATAACAATAACCTTTTTTCATCTTTCACTTTTTTTAAATCTGATTTCACCATCATAAACTATGTTAAAATCTATACAAATCAGCATAATAAAAATTTTAAATTATAATGTCAATACAAAAATTAATTATGAACACTATTAAATTCATTTTCTTATTTGTAACAGAATTTCAAATTCTAATTTTTTAATGCAAATTGCGATAGAGAATTTGAATAAAATATAAAGTAAAAAGATTATAAACGTTTTAAGTTTTAAATGGGCGCCAATTTAGAACTCTTAAATGGATTTTACTGGATAAAAATCTTGTCCAAGCCAATATATGTTACAAAACCAATGTTTGTGCTAAGTTTGAATGAAATTGAATCAAAATTGTGAATATGAATATGCTACACACAACCAAACAAAGAAGTAAACAGAAACACACACACACACACACACACACACAGAAAGAGAGAGAGAGAGAGAGAGAGAGAGAGAGAGAGAGAGATATTTTAAAAATTTGTGATGATCCTTCAAAAAGTGTTTAAGAGGTATGATTCGTGCTCATTTCACATGATGGTTGCTCAAGTAGATCATTTCCCGACTGAAATCTGTTTTAGAGATAATTCTGCACAGCGAGTCAAAAGTACATTTTAACATTTTCAGAGCTACATTTTTTTACGCACTTAAGGCTTAATATATTTTATAATTAAATGTGATTATAATTGCAATTGTAGATAATTCTTAAGTTGATCCAATCAAAGATAACATTATCACAAATAAAATTGAGGAAAATGTCTTCTAAACAAACATACTTAAAATGTATTACATAATTTGCAGTTTGTTTAAAAAAAAGAAATGTCGTGAGCTTTTTGCATGATGGTAGATAAGATTATTTATACTCATTTATCCTTATTGACTTATTGGACTAAAAACAGTATTGCATTACTGTTTACACTAATATAGAGTATTATATTTTGGAGAAATAGTTCCAAGAGATTCTCTTCTGCTGCTGTAAAGAAAGAAATTATTCCAGTCATCTCAAAATTTGTTCTCTCAAAGTTCTAGTTTCAGTAATAAAAAATAAATAAATGTATGTAAAGACTATGCTCCTTCAAAGTGAATATTGGTAATGACCCTGTTCACACCGGTATTTGGGACTGATTTTAAATAAGAGTGATGACTTGTACTTGCCCCTCATTTGTCAATTTTATATTACCTGACAGATTCCAAGGCAGCAGTGCAGGCCCTATCATCATCAGCGGGCAACAATCTTAAAGAAATACATCAAATGTTACGAACGCTTCAAAAATTAAGCAGAAATATAGTGTTCCAATGGATCCCTTCTCATGTAGGTGTGCCAGGAAATGAGGCTGTAGATGAGCTGGCAAAGAAAGGTTCACTCATATCTCAACACAAACATTTGCCCAATCCAAATAAGGCAAAAGCCATGCTCAAAAGTACAATGAAGAAACAGCAGATGGAAAAAATGAAGAGCATAGGAGAAGGCAAACGCCGGGGAAATATAGACGAGGAATGGGACGGACTGAAGGAAAACCCAAGGACAGAGTCAGTGGCACAGTTCCGTCTTGACACGGGTCATGACTGCCTCGCCACCCACTTGAAGCACATTGGAGCCTACTCCTCTGAAATGTGCCCTCTGTGCCAAGAGATGAACTCAAATATGAACAAGGAACACCTGCTGACATGCCCTGGATTGAATGCTGATTCGAGATGACAGAAGAGCTTCGCTCGGCTGTATTGGGAGGCAAGGAGGATGATGGACTGGAGTCCGGGCTAGCCATAGGAAACAACAACAACGTATTACCTTACTCTCAATTCAGTTTCACCGCAACACAGATTTTGTTGTACTTGAGCATGCTAACAAAAACATTTCTATTTTACACACACAGTTTTTATGACAGGTCATTAAAGATCGTAAAGTCAGGCATATGCCCTTGTCCTCTGACAGGCAAATTACCACCTCGGTGGCCTAGTTGATAGTGTACTGGGCTTTCACCCCAAGGACCTGGGTTCGATTCAAGGCCAGGGCTTGGCATTTTCATATGCTATAAAGCATCCCATCATCTGCATTAGCCCAAGTGTGCACAATAGTCAGACGTTAAACACAAAATATATATATATATATATATATATATATATATATATATATATATATATATATATATATATATATTTTTTAGAATTTGGTTTTAGGCATTAAAACCTATCTGTTTATTTGTTTTTTATTAAGAATAAAAACATGTTACAAAGTGAATATTCTACAACCTTATTTACGTTATATATATATATATATATATATATATATATATATATATATATATATATATATATATAACGTAAATAAGGTTGTAGAATATTCACTTTGTAACATGTTTTTATTCTTAATGAAAAACAAATAAACAGATAGGTTTTAATGCCTAAAACCAAATTCTAAAAAAACATTTAGAGTAATTTCACAATAATTCTTACAAATGAAAAGTAAGAGTGCCATTGTGAATGTTAGGATACTTTGTAGAAGATTATTATTGTTCTTATTCACTGATTAAACTACCTTAGTGAAGTAAGAGTATTTAGCTCATGTATATAAAGCAGAACCTTGGAAACTCGACTTTCAATACATAGATACTTATAAAACTCACCACAGAATCATGAAGTGAAGTTACCATTGAATATGGTTTTTAAAATTTAAAATACAAGAAAAGGAGATTTGCTACTTGACATTGACCCAACAGACCCTGATGTCAAACAGCTTAAAGGTAAAGGTAAAGTTTCTTCCCTTAAATTTTACTAAACTTTCCAAGCCAATTTGTTTGGGGGGGATGCATATATGCATGGTGCATGCATGTGTGCATGTGTGTGTGTGTGTATGTGCGTGTGCATGCTTATGTGGTTATAAGATAACTGGATTATTGTTATCACTTTCTTTGATTTTATTTCTTTACAACATTGTCCCCTTTAATATACTTCCCTCAATGATCCTTACACTACTCCAAACATACTTTCCATCGGTCAAAACAGTGTTTCAGATCATTTTCCAAAAGCAGGGTGTTTATTGCTTTTTCTTTCACAGCTTCAACTGCCTGAAATTTAATTCATTTTAACAATGATTTCTTTTCAGGAACAAAACAAAGTCACTAGGACCAAAATGTGGTGAGTTGGGTGAGTGTTCCAACGTAGTTGTCCCATGCTTAGTCAAAAACGTCTTGACAACCAATGCAGTATGGGCTGGTGCATTGTCTTCATGAAGAATCCATGATTTGTTTTTCCACAACTCTGGTAGCTCTTTTCTTACTCGTTCATGGAGAATAGTTAGGACCTCAAGGTAATAATTCTTATTCAAGGTTTGACCTACAGGTACCCAATTTACATACACAATTTCACCGATGGTGAAAAACACAATCATCATGTGTCAAAGCGAATTATGTTTTTATACATTCGAGCTTTCTTCAGTCTCAGTCTCTTCCAGTGCATTGATTGGTGCTGAGTTTCTAGATTGTAAGTTAAAAAACCACTAGTAATCATATGTTTTTTCTTTCCAAGAGTTTAGTGTATTTTTTGATGGATTTGAAAGTGTTAGTACAAATATTCATTTGAGAGTCCTTCTGCTCAGGTGAGATTTTTTGGCACCACTCTAAACTCTTTTTCATGTTAAAATATTCATGAAAAATTTGCTGAACTGATTCTTTGACAATTCAAATGATCTCAGTGACAGCGCAAATGCTCAACCAGCAGTCTTTTTGGATTAAATTGCTAATTTTTTGGATGTTCACATCCGTCAATGTTCTCATTGACGTCGAAGGTCATCCTATATGTGGGTCATTATCAATCTCTTCTCGCCCTTTTTGAATCATTTAAACTACTCAAAAAAACCTGAGTGTGTCATAAACATTCATCACCTTACACTTATTAAAAAAAAGAGTTTCTTTGGCAAACATTCTGGTTAGCTTCACATTATTGCATTTCTCTTTTAAAATGCCATGCATTTTTCTGATAGGAAATGGATACATGATCGTTGTTCTGGCAGACAAACGAAGGCCACAGCCTTACTGAGGAGTTGGCAGTTGTATCAGCGGCAGCAGGAGAGAGAAGATATCATGTGACTCGGCAATATAGCTTTTGACCGTGACAGTTGTTTTTAAAAAAGTCAGTGCAGTTATTTTTTAGCTAAACCTTACATACAAGATGTACATTTTATTTGAGTGATCACTGTTATTTCTGAAACTAACATATTTTATGGAAACTTGAAAAAAGAGATATTTGACTTAATTTTTTTAGTGACTATAAAATACATGTGAAAATGGAATATCAAAATTTGTTTGCTATTTAAAAATAATAGCTGCTAACTTTTAAATTTCTAGTAGAACACCCTACATTTTTTGGTGATTTCAGATTTTACAAGCCATTTTATGATTTTTTTGTACATGACATAACTTTTGTTCATAACCATGCATGAGCTAGTTCGCTTGATACATTGAGATATGTAATTTATGGTCTATGTTTAAGCGACATTTTATAATTATTAGTAATTTTATTTAACAATTAAATAGAATTATTGTAGAAAAACTGGAATTTCAAAAAAAAGATAGACAAGTTTATTTTTGGAAATTTGCTTCCGTCACTTCAACGAAATAGCAGTGTGTGTGGTGATTATTTTATTGTGGTAATAACATTCAGGTGGTGATTATTTTAAAACTTCTTTTAGAAACATGAGAAACAAATTAATATAACAATATGTAGGTACTTTTTTTAATAACATGATTTTAAACTAGAATATACTTATTGTAGGTATTTTCAGTACAGTATCTTTTATTTATTTTGATTTAAGTGAAATTCAAAATTAACATTAATATTTTTTTGAAATAAAAATTACAATACATTTAATCAATTTTAAGCTGCAACCAAAACCTCTAATTTATGGGATTGGACAAAGTTATCCAATGTACATTAATATGAAACTTTATCACATCAAAATCGAGTTTGTCTTAATTTTACTCATTCAAAAGTTATTTGTTATGCTATCAAGTACAAAGAAAGTAATTATACAGGCTTAATAGGCTTAAAAAACTGATCCAGTTGTATTTAGAGCTACATTGCAGCTTTGATTTTAGAATACAATCTATCAAACAGGTTTAAGGGTTTTACCTTCTGCTTCAATTGTTGAAACATTTGAAGGATTGTTTTGGTGTTGTAGGTAGGTTCTAGATTTGATGATTCTGGTGTTGCAGATGTTATTGTTGTAGATTCTGGTGCTGTAGAGGCTGTTGTTGTAGAGCCTGATGTTGTAGATGCTGGTGTTGTAGATGCTGGTGTTGTGGAGGCTGTAGTTGTAGAGGCTGGTATTGTAGATGCTGGTGTTGTGGAGGCTGTAGTTGTAGATGCTGGTGTTGTGGAGGCTGTAGTTGTAGATGCTGGTGTTGTAGATGCTGGTGCTGTAGAAGCTGGTATTGTAGATGCAGGTGTTGTAGATGCTGGTGTTGTGGGGGTTGTAGTTGTAAATTCTGGTGTTGTAGATGCTGGTGTTGTAGATGCTGGTGTTGTAGATGCTGGTGTTGTAGATACTGGTATTGTAGATGCTGGTGTTGTAGATACTGGTGTTGTAGATGCTGGTGTTGTGGGGGTTGTAGTTGTAAATTCTGGTGTTGTAGATGCTGGTGTTGTAGATGCTGGTGTTGTAGACGCTGGTGTTTTAGAGGCTGGTGTTGTAGATACTGGTGTTGTAGATACTGGTGTTGTAGATGCTGGTGTTGTAGAGGCTGGTGTTGTAGATACTGGTGTTGTAGATGCTGGTGTTGTAGATGCTGGTGTTGTAGACGCTGGTGTTTTAGATGCTGGTGTTGTAGATACTGGTGTTGTAGATACTGGTGTTGTAGATGCTGGTGTTGTAGAGGCTGGTGTTGTAGATGCTGGTGTTGTAGATGCTGGTGTTGTAGACACTGGTGTTTTAGATGCTGGTGTTGTAGATACTGGTGTTGTAGATACTGGTGTTGTAGATGCTGGTGTTGTAGAGGCTGGTGTTGTAGATGCTGGTGTAGTTGTTGGTGGATTTGATGCTGTTGTAGATCTTGATGTAGTAGTTGATGGTTTTTGCGATGTTGACGTTACACGGTCACAACTACTAACTTCTAATATTATCTGTTGCTCCTTTTCTGGAATTTTTTTTCCTTCTTCATTTTGGCATTCAGAATATTCAATGTTTACGAATATTTTTAGTCCTCCAACTTCGTGTAAATTTGTTGTAATTTCATTATTTAAACTTTCGATTGTAGGAATACTATTTTCAGCTTTTTGTTGCATGCAGTTCAGTCTGGCTAACAAATCGATTTGTTTACATTTTTTAGCTTCAGTTAAAATATTTTGACTTGTAATAGTTAAGGATTGTTGTAACTCATCTGTTCTGTCCATCTTTTGTAATTTCTCGTAGGCTTGTGTCAGCTGTTGGCATGTAGCTACTTCTTCGAGTGAATCCAAAATTATATTTTCTATTGTGTATTTAACTTCTTCCGAACAACTCTGAACTGGTCTAAATTGTTGTACAGCTGTTGTAAAAGCACTTATGAGAGTTTCATTTAAGTTTCGACTAAAATTGTCATTGTTGTATTCTCTCAATGAACTGAAAATCAGTCTTGTTGCGTTTAGAATTGTTGATGCAACAAATACTTGTGTATTGATTTGTTGGGAAAATATATAATACATATCAATCTCTGCATTGATTGTCCCCTGAAACACAATATGAAAAATGTATTACATCATTGTGAGTTTATATTTACAATGGAGTTTCAAACAATGGCTGCAACTAGTTCAGAATTAAATTTTTTTGTATATAATTATAAGTAATTTGTAAATCACTGAAATTAGAAGGAGTAATGTTACCTAACTGAAATAATATTAATTAGATGTCAGCTGTAGATTATTATTGCTAAAACATCTTGTATAAAATTGTCTCTGGAAAATGAATACTGAATCTTGTCACTCAAATCTATATTCTAATTAATAACAAATTTCAGTTGAAAAGTGAGTTGTTGGAACAGCCATCATGATAAGACCATATATATATATATATATATATATATATATATATATATATATATATATATATATATAGCATAAAATAATATGGTAATTACATTTTATTAAAATTTATAATAATCTTTCAAAAAAATCTGTCAAAAAATATTCTAGAAATCAGGATCAATGTTATTTCACCATTGTGACTGTCCTAATAGCTCATTTCCCTTTGGAATTTTCCTAATAAAATTTCTTTTAAAAATTATTTCTCTAATAATTCATTTCACAGTGTGAAATAACAACAATTTTTAGTGGACTTTGTGACCTGAGATCTATAGTGTCATAATTTTATTATATAAACAAAAGTTTCAAAACATTTTACAAAAATCCAGAACAATGTTTTAGCTATTCCACTTGGTCGTTATTTTTATAATGTAAAACCATTTTCTTCTGGATTCTTGCCAGTGCACTATGTTACCAGCTGCAATATAGCCAAATATCCTGATCGTGAATTCTGTATGGGCAGGGCTGTATGATCGTGAATTCTGTATTGATTGTAATATAAGTATAGGTAGACTCTGTAGGTGACAATAGGGAAATTTGATTACAGGCAGCTAGGAAATCGTTAAATATTCTTCAACATTTTTAATGCTATTTCACTTATGCACTTAAGGCCGCCAAAAATATTTTCTAAACAAATATGATTCTAATTATTGCATTTGTGAATATAATTTCTAAGGTAATATTATCACACACTTACAAATTGAATAAAAATGGGTGTTAAACAAAAATGCCTATGCATTAATGTAATTTGTAGTGTATACTTACATACATTAAAATAAGTCTTATATCACAATAAGAGATAGGGAAATGATCTTACTCTATATATCCTTGTTGACTAACAGTTTAAAATATTACATTACTATTCACACCTATATAGTTCAAGACAGTGCTCTAAATAAACAGAATATATTTATTTAGAAAACAGCTCCATATTTAGAAAACATCATTTAAAATTCTGGTTCTATTTTAAGTAATCCTTTTGTTTCAAAAATTTTATACACCAAAATCACTTCATACAGCTGTCTTGGAAACGTGATAGAAGCGAATTCTAAAAGCATTTTCTTTATCTAACCCTTTCTGTAATTCTGATTTCATAGTCATAATAAGCATTAAAATCTACATATATTATAATTTTTAACTACCAAATTACACTGGAAATAAACCCTAATCACCATAAAAAGTTTGTGTAAGTTCAACGAATTTTGATAACAATGCAGTTTCTAACGCTGATTAGGTACCATGATAAAATTAGATTAAAAAAATTAATTAAAACAAAATAAATATCAATTTCTAAAAATTTTATGTGGCCGTCATTTTGAAACTGTTGACGAATTTTACTGGTTAACGAACTTGTTCAAATTATTACCATAATCGATTTTTGAGCTTGCATTAAATCTGCTAAAATTGCAAACATTTAGTCACTAACTCTCTCTCTCTCTCTCTCTCTCTCTCTCACACACACACACACACACACACACACACACACACACACACACACACACGCGCACGCACACACACACACAAAATTGTTAATGACCCTCTCTAGAAAGGATGATTGGTGCTAACTTCAAGGTCTCTGGTATGGGTCTTACCATAATGGCTGTTCCTAATACTGTTACCATAATGGCTCATTTTCCAAATGAAATTTGTTAGAAACGTTCGCTAGTCTCTCTCTCTCTCTCTCTCTCTCTCTCTTCTTTCTCTCTTTCTTTCTGTCTCTCTCTCTCTCTCTCTCTCTTTGTGTGCGTGCGCGTGCGTGCGCGCGCGCTGTGTGTATGTGCGGGCGCGTAAATGCAGCATACTGCCCATCAGGTTCATTTTGGTGTTTTCCAACAAATTTTTAAAAACGCAATCTTAACCAGCGCGGTCAGATTTTTAGAAAAGTAAAATAAAAAATAAATGTGTTTTTAATCTGAAATTTTGAAACGGTTGAACGGATTTTACTAATAAACATGTCCGATAATCTTACCTAAAATAAATGTCTGTACAATGTTTGAATGAGATCGCTTTAGGTTTACTAAAACACACGCGCGAATATTGTTTTTTCGTTTTATCGTTTTTTGAAATCAGTTTCCGTTGATTCCAAAAGCGTTTTTCCAACAACGGAGGTCAGGGTTCATTCACGGTCTATCAATGTAAATTTAAATTTTAACCCAGATAACTAGGATGATATTAAAATGTCAAAAAAGTAAAGTTGTGAATTTTATGAAGGTCAAATATATCTGTTATATTTTTATTTTGAATCCGTTTCCAATACGCCAGTGAAACGGAATGATTCTTTAGGAATCGTTTATGACGGTGATAAATTGCACTTGACAGTAATTACATTTTAATTAATTACATTTAATAGTTTACAAAACTGAACGATAACACCTGTATGAAACAATATAGTTTTTGCATATTTAAAAGCAATTATAATTTAGTTGTAAAATATAAAAGTCTTATCCTACAGACTCACCATTGACAATAAAAAAACCAAAACTAAACACGAAACTGAATTCATCTTGAATAGGTAAATCTGCTATTGATCTAACTGAATTGTTCGTAGTATTGGTTCTGATATAGTTCAATATCTCTCTTTATATAGAAGGCTTCGTTTATCGCCTCGCGATTAACAAATCATTTGATAACAGCATTTACAAAAGTAATGATCTTGGCAATTTTTGGATTTATTATGTACTAGATTGTTTCACTGAGAGATATTAACCCGCGGAAGATTAAATTTATTACGATAAATTACGATTTCTGCCCATTTATTACGGAACTATATTCTGATGTCCATTTTTACAAAGCGGCGGCATCTGTAGGCCTATATCCGCCGCAATAACACTCGTTACAAAGTTTAGTAGCTTTTACGGAATACTAGTTATAAAAACAACAAAACACCCAACAACCAAGTCGAGTTCGTTTGAGTTAGGAAATAAAAAAAAATATATTCTTTTTGTTATTAATAATACGTATTTAATTAATAGTTTAAACAATGAAACACAAACACACACACACACACACACACACACACACACACACACACACACACACACACACACACACACACACACACACACACACACACACAGAGAGAGAGAGAGAGAGAGAGAGAGAGAGAGATTTGATTTGCTTTGATGGTCTTTATTTGGCGAAGTTAAGACCACAATATCCTCTCTGCCATATAACCCTGTATCTGATATAATATATAAAAATACAAGAAAACATAAAATAAAATTGTATACATCTAATGAAATAAACAGTTTTTTATTATTTAGGGAAAGAGAAAGAAAGGAGAAATGGAGAGGGGAGACGGAGAGAGGGGGAAGAGAGGGAGTTGAAAGGGAAGGGGATTGGAGAGAGTAAGAGGGAGAGAGCGAAGGGAGAGAAAGAGAAGGAAAGGGGAGAGCGGGAAAAGAGGGGATGGGAGGGGGAGATTTTATGGTCTTTATTTGACGAAGTTAGAACCAGAATGTTCTTTCTGACACATAACCCCCCCCGCATATAACATCTGATATAATGTATACAAATAAAAATACAAGAAAACCTAAACAAAAATAAAATTAATATTTTTTATAACCTAATAAAATAAAATTTATTTAGAGTGACGTAGAGAAAAAGAGAGAGAGAGAGAGGGGGAAGGAGGAAGGGATAGAGAGATACAGAGAAAGAGAGAGAGAGAGAGAGAGAGAGAGAGAGAGAGAAAATAGATGGCTAGAAACCTAAGTCTCAGAGAACCCGATACTCGTACATTCGTAATATTTTCTTCTCTAGCCTATTCAAATACAGTGCAGTATTATGAAGCAGGATGTATGGTACA
Organism: Callitettix versicolor; assembly: GCA_022606455.1. Taxonomy (NCBI): domain Eukaryota; kingdom Metazoa; phylum Arthropoda; class Insecta; order Hemiptera; family Cercopidae; genus Callitettix; species Callitettix versicolor. The sequence continues at coordinate 24,787,158 of CM040189.1, forward strand.
TAAATTTTTGAAAACTGTAAAAATAATTGAAAAAAGTGTATGCCGAAATATTAAAAAAAACTTTCTTGCAATAATTCATTTTCCTGAAAAATACAGTTCGGGAACTATCGACAAAAACACCTGAAAAATCGGCTGAATTTATCAAATTCGCTTAAATTTGCCTCACATATAACGGCTTATAACACGGCTGTTTTAACGGCTTATAATTAATTAGGTTAATATGCTTAATTTTGTATAGGCTATGTTTAGAAATATCTTGTTTTGTTTAAATAAATAAAATACGTTAACATTATTTACATTAGACATTCTTTACTGTTGTTATAGTAAAAGATCAGTTGCTTTTCATTAATTCGTAGCGATCAGCAGATTTCATTGAACAGCTGATAGCCTATAGTAAATAGAATATTATTAACAATAATTATAAACGTTTGTATTAATTTCGAATGTATTATAACCGGTTACAACGTGCACGTGTTCTTCAACTAAGGAAAAATACCGAAACGAAAGGAACACAACGTTTTCATATAATGCTCATGAGACGAAATTCGTTTGCTCATTCGTTCCATATTTCCGTTACATTCTTCCGTTCGGAACACTTTTTTTCTATTCATGCCTCTCGCTAACATTAAAAGCGTTCATTTGTACTCTTAAGAAATTATTTTATGTTTAATAAAACATTTTTTTTTAAATTAAACAACGATACATATAATTAAAATGGCAAGTTAAATATGGCTGTCAGTTTACAAAATATATTTCTTAGATTATATTTATTATAAACCTTAAGTTTTATATTTATCAATATATTTATTATACATCCGCCATATTAAAGAGAACAGAAACGCTTTACACTTTAAATTGCAATTTCTATAACTAAGTTTTTACCAAATTATTCTTGAGATGCAAAAAAATTCAATGCCATTCTCCAAAAATATTATACATACATTTTTTGTAAACATAATTAACGATTATATAATAAAACAAAACGTATTTTAAACTGTAAAAAATAACAGAAACTGTTGGAAATAAACAAAACGGTATAGAAATCTTCATAGAAATCAGGATAATCATTAATTTCGTCTATTTCGTTACTTTTGTTTCTTTGATGGAGCAGTATCGTAGATACCATTGAAATTATTCAACACTTCTTTACGTAGCCTACACTTCTTGTATGCAGAGAATTTTCGAATGGTAGGAGAACTCAAATTCCCCTTTTAACTGTAAAAAGCCTATATATATATATATATATATATATATATATATATATATATATATATATATATATATATAACATGCATCGCATTAAAAAGGCAGTTAATAAGAAAATACCAACTATTTTAAAAGTCTGGCCTTCAGCCTTATGGATAGTCATTGCAAAGCTGGTTAGACAGGAAATTGATGCATTTGCATAACACATCCAGCTTTACTTTCGCTATTTTAATGCATGTGTGATGTGATTTTTGGCCTGAAAATTCACACGCAATCTTGGATTTAATTATCTTATTGTAAAGTTCAGTCACAATCAATCTTGCACAGTTGCAGTGTCCTTCCGAAGCATGCAAATTGTATTTTTTTAAGCTTCAGTTCAGTGGTGATAAGTCAGATATGTCAAAAGAATTAAGAAATACTAAAATAAATTGAAGTGCTCCTTCAGGTTTATCTTTAATGGAGTCAAAACTTTTATTTAACTTATATTCTTCTGGAAGTGGTTTTATAATTTTGTCTTTTCCTGGTATAAAAAAACCTTAAGTACACATGTTTCAAAAAAATCGTTAGAACTGTTTTCGAGATAAGTTGGACATACATACTTACATGCAGAAATAGCCCGTGTTTAATATTATATATATATATATATATATATTTAAACTAATAAATTTTAAAAATAAAATTCAGTCAAAACCTTACGTCAGCTCGATTAATTACCACAAAAAAGGTAAATTCTCTGGTGGGTCAGGCGCGCCTGTATAAGTTTTCATTAACAAAAAACCATGCTCTGTTTTGATCAAAAGTAGGACTATCAAAATCCGCTCCATGGGCTAGTTTTTGATGAAAATTGGCCATAAATACCCAAACAAAACGTAGCCTACGGATGGACCAAATATCAAAATCTGTTACAAAAACTTTTTTATATACAATAGTAATAATAATAATGTTATACATAAGCAGATATAATTGCAGCTTCATGTCAGTTCCCAATGTATTTTTTGTTTCTAATGTCGTCTAGTATTTATGGTTTTTAACTTTATAAATAATAATTTCATAAATGATTTATAACAATCATATTTATTTAAATTTAAATAATAGTAAATGCCTATCGAGCGAGGCTTGGTCAAGTTCGTATCTCATAAATTCTTTTACCAAGGGATCCTTTTAGCCCAAGTAATTATTTACTAAAATCTTAATGTATTCTTGAGTAAAGTAATCAATTAATTGATAGTATTTTTAAAAATTCTATAAACCTTCATTGTTTTACTTACAAAATGGAAAATATATTATGAAAATAAACCTCCTACCATAAGTTAATAACCAAGTTAAACAATATAAATTAGATTTCAGTTAGTTATTATTTAAAAAAAAAGAAATCAGTGAATAAGATTTTGCACTTCCAAACATCGTTCTAAACACCAACAAACGAGAGCAAAGCATTATGGTTAAAATATTGATTTTTTTCGACACAATAAAACGCAAAAGAGGCATAAGGTAAAAGCGCACATGAATTGCGGTTCTGACATGGAGGGGGTAACGCTTCCAGCTGACCTACTGCCTACAGCTGGCGCGAAATACAGTAAAAGGTTCACAGCTGATAGCTGAATCAAAGTATCGTACCATTCATTTCATACTTCATTTTCAATGTTCGTTAGTTCATTTTTGTTCACTTAGGTGCAATAATTGCCTTTTAGTTAGACCGTCTTCACTGGAGAAAAGTGGTGTTTATTACCTCAAATTTTATGCAGTAGTGTCTTTTTTCTTTGTGAAATTCAATATTTTCAAATCATTGAACAGTGAATTCCAGATAATGTAAAGATTGCTTTCAAGAAAACACAGGTTTGTTGTACATTATTAAATAATTTATTTTGTTGACACACAAAAGTAAACAAACAATCATACTACCTACCTATTGTTTTTCATATTTAACTAACAATTTTCATGTAGGTTAATTTATGTTGAAATTTCAAGTTGGAAGACATTTAAGAAGGCCATCTTAAATGTAAATTGATTTGAGCCTGTAATTTATTGTAAACCTTGGTATTTATGCAGTAAAATAGGATATTTGTGTCACAGGGCTACATTAGGATATTAGATATTAGGGCTGCATTGTAAAATTGAACATTATATGATCAAAAACTAGTTTTAATGTTACTGACTATGAAGAAGACAGCTTTTGATAATAGATATTTACAAGAAAAGTTTTAAATGTTTTTAGATCTAGACCTATAGAAGCCTGTATAATCATGACTATAAGTTAGGTTATTTATTCCATTACTCAAAACACGAATCTTACCCAACCTAACACAATTCTTTCTTTCAAAGTATTTAGCATGGGCCTGTGCTTACCATAATAATGCTTAACCTTAACTGATTTTTTCCTGAAAGTAAGGCTTCTAAGTCTGCATTAACTTAATACACCATTATAAAAACCGAGTACAACAATCATAGACCTTTTCTTTGATTTATAACATAAATGAATTGGTTCTATAATATTTAACTATCCAAAAACTATTTTATGAATAGGTGTATTGTACCATTATTTGAATTTGTCATGAAGAAAAATTTAAAACTAAATTCTTCCCTTCGAAACATTAAGTTAGTAGCATAAATAGCGTATACAAATTTTGGATTCGTTAATATGGTATAACCTAACGCATGATTGTCAAACTGAGAGCATGTTTGATTACTTCACTAATAATTAAATTATCAATTATTGTGATATAATAACCTTATTATATATTATTAACATTATTATGATATAATGAATGACCTTAGTCATGAATTTCGCAATATTTTAGTAGACATTTTTCTTCACATATGATTTGTATGTAGATGTATAGGCTTATAACACATTGAGCTAGATTAATAAATAACTCAGTAATAAAATTATGCAATTTTAAATTAAATTGTTATTTACTAAGTTAATACTGTACGACTTAAAAAAACATTTTGTAACACAAATTACTGATTACGTATTAGTTATATATTCTTTTGAGATTGTTTAGTAATATTTTTATGAATTATGTTATTCATTTATAACTATTTTTATTATGAAAATATTTGAATAACTAATTTTTTAGTTGTACTTACAACTTAATTTTAATAGTTTCGAGGAAAATTAATTCTGTTTGTAGGCTAAGTTTTGATTATTTATTGCTCCATGTAGGCAGTTAATTACTTCGAATATTGTGGACATAATTTTAATTGATAAGAATGGTAATTACAAAGTATTACTGTTTTAACTGGAAATGTTTTAAAATAATAAGGCCTAAGACTAGATATGAATTAAAAAAGAAAATACATTGTAGTCTGATAAATATTAGGAAAAAAGTGATAGATTAAACTTTAGATGTAATAATGCTTTCTGTACTATCTGTATGAGCATTGTTGATAATATAAGCTTTAGATTATTCAACCAGCATGTCAGGTTAGGTAAAACAGGTTTCTTATAATAAAAAAAAAAAAAAAAAAAAACGCTTTTATTTATTTTATTAGATACTAGCAATAGCTGGGCTGTGTTGTCTGTTAAATTAAAATATTTTTACTATGAATGCCCTAAGTAAATGGGTGTAATTTTTAGATAAATATTTAATTTAAACAAATCTAATTAGAATTTTTAAAATCTAGCTCTGTGGTGTTGTCTGACCTTCTGTCTACTTATGTTAATAATTTTAGATCTCTGCATGTCATAGACTTGGCTGTACATGACACAGATTAGAAATTTTGCGTAGTGGAAATTTGGTAAAAATTACTATAATAGGTACAACTAAGTTAGTTGTACCCCACAATGCTTTTAGCATTCACTAAGGGTTCAGTAGTACAATTTTTTCCTGATCATAATTTTTTCAAGACATTACGTGTCAAACATGTGTAACTAAACACATCTTCATTTACTACTGGTGTATTTTAAACTCCTTATTTTCCCAAAAATAAGTTAGTTAGTATTCATCATCAGTTAGATCATTAGCAACATCAAACACCAATTTTTGGACAGTACAAAATTATGATAAATAATTTTTTAGGGCCACTACTGAATATTGGTACGAATTTTCACGTTCAACCAAAGTCTAAGCAAAATCTTAGAATCGATTTTGAGATATTAGGCTATGTTTTTTTTTTGTGAAGTGATTTTTTTTTTTGGAGAATAGCAACATGAGTTGTGTTTTTATTGTGTTATTTAGATCTTTTTTTTAATTGTTTAATTGAGTGTGTAATAGATTTTGAAATATTATCATTCATTTGGTTTGTAAACTGAACGAATGGTGAATGATAATCGCTGTACATAATGTTTGTCTCGTTGATATGATGGAAGCAAATTTTTTAAATACTTTTTGAATTTCTGATTTCATTTTTTTTTTGCGGCGAAAAACCGTTAAGGTTATTATCGCCGTCTGATTTCATCATTATAACCAGCCTTGAATTCTGCTTTTTCACGAATTTTCAACTCATTTTTCCATTTTTTAATTCGTTTCAATTTTTATTCATTAATTTTGAATAAAAAATATTTTCAAACGGTTTAACCACTATGTAACCAACTTGCCTAAGCAAATGACAAAATCATTTTTTTTAAAAGTTTGAATGAAAGCGAATTAAAATTAATTGTTACTGCTATTACAGATAATGAATTCATTCATTATTTTCAAGGTTACGGGGTTAGGGATCTAAGTATTATTCTATCCTAATTGCTCATTTTTTAATGGAAATTTCGTAACAAGAAAATATACCATTTAGCTAGCTGTTCAAACACTCTTCTGATTATTAAGTAACTTCTTTACATCTTAAAAGAACGTCTTATCCAAACTGTGCGAGTACAAGCCGTTCTTGCTGCTTGCGGTTAGTATGCTGAAATTAATCTGTAAATAATAAGATGAAAAATAATTATGTTGTATTCTATCGAAGCTTTCTGGTGTCGTGATGGGAGCGAATTTTCAAAAATAGTCTGCATATTATTGTATATTACATGACATAATCGGACATTTTAATACAGTAGAAGGCTTGCAGCTAAACGCGTGACCCTGGCTTGAGGAGGATAAGAATTTATCCATAGCAAGGCGCGCTAAATCCACCTCAAGGGAAAGGGGTAATTCATGCACTTTCAAAAACATTGATTTTTTCGATACTACATGGAATCACGTTCAATGTTACAAACGATTATTAAAATAGGCTTCCTACTGGATAATAAAAGAACTATTTCATTATTTATTAGCCTGCAATTTTTGCCGTTTCAAAAACGCTTTTATAATTGTGTAACCAAAAGCCAATGTTTTGTGCGTGACTAGTACTTAGTCAAGGTAGCGCGCGTAGCTAAACTTCGTCAACTATAGAAAACTTGTAGCTAAGCGCGTGACGTTGTTCGGCAAGAGTGGTAACGTGGTATGCGATGGAAAAAATCATGCATTTCCAAAAACATTTACTTTTCTTTGTCGCTACTGCATGGAATTCTGTTTAATGTAACAAACGATTATTAAAATAGGCGTGATAAAACGTACTGGTAATAAAAGAGTTATTTCATTATTTATTAACCTGAAATTTTACCATTTCAAAAACGCTTTTATAATTGTGGTTACACAGTATGTACGTAACTAGTACGAGTTTAGTCAAGGTGACGCGCGTAGCTAAACTTTTCGGCTGTAGAAAACTTGTAGCTAAACGCGTGACCTTGTTCGGCAAGAGTGGTAACATGGTATGCGATGGAAAAAATCATGCATTTTCACAAACATTGGATTTGTTTATCGCTACTGCATGGAAGTCCGTTTAATGTAACAAACGATTATTAAAATAGGTCACCTACTGGTAATGAAAGAATTATTTCATTATTTATTAACCTAAAATTTTACTGTTTCAAAGATGCTTTTATAATTGTGATTACGCAGACGGATGTTTTGTGCATGACTAGTATAACTGTAATCAGAACAAGATCGCGCGTGTAGGTAAACTTCGTCAGCTGTAAAAAACTTGACGCTAAACGCGTGACCTTGTACGGCGAGGGTGATAACGTGGCTGGAAAAAATAATGCACTTCCAAAAACATAATTTACATTTCATTATCGCTACAGCATGGGATTTCGTTTAGCGTAAACGAGTAGGCTATCTTCTGGTAATAAGAGAATTATTTGATTACTTATAAGCCTGCAAATTTGCATTTTGAAAGTTGCTCTTATGATTACGATTAGACCGATGTGTTGTGCGTGACTAGTACAACTGTAGCTACATCAAGATCGCGCGCCTAGATAAACGCCGTTAACTGTATGCTGGTACTTTTGCATTTTACAAATAATAATATTAATAAACTTTGACCTTTGTAAAATTCATAACGTTTTTATCTTGCAGTCAACGTTAACGTTATGTGCACAGACTAGTACTACTAGTTCAAAGAACATCAGACCTCGCAGTATAATCTAATCTTAATTAATTTTCTGGCGTTCTCAACCTTTTCCGCCAATTTAACCGATAACCGTAATATTTACGAAAAATGTTACTGAACCAACTTTATTGGAAATGTTATAGTCTATTCTCCGCGAAGGATCAAAATTATGATAGGAAAAGGAAAACAAAATCTTACACGGTGAATACGTTTGGCCAAAACTGCGGACACTCATCGCGCCATATTGAAACGGAAATGAATGGGTAAGAATCTCACAATTCGTCGTTCGGGCTTTACACACGGTGTCTTCGTAACAAATTTCAAAACAATCGGTCGTTGCGTTTGGTCGAAATTGCTTAAATACACGAACTGCATGCTGACGGTCGAGTTAAAACGGGAGACCTCGCTTCGGTCGGTCAATTAACGAATAAAGTTTATTAGCAAATAAAGAATTATTGTTGCAGCCATTATGGTAAGACTCTGACTCAAGATCTTGAATTGAGCACCGATCCTGTTCTCTAGATCACTTTTTGAGGGATCGTTAAAATTATATATATATATATATATATATATATATATATATATATATATATATATATATATTATTTGTTTTGTGTTTGTGTTGTGTATATGTGTGTTTTACAGTTTCAAAATAGCGGGCATTTCAAATCTTTAAAAATTTATATCGCCGTCTTAATTTTAATGTAAATTTTATTTCATAATCATAATCCCCTTTAAAAACTGCATAAATTAGCATTACAATTTTTGAAATCGTTGAAATTAAGAGAAACAATTTTGACAGCGGTCAGGCTTCATTTTCGGATTTTCAATGCAATTAGAAAATTTATATACAGAAATCAGAATGCGGACTGTTTATGATAGCGAAATCAGAATAAAAGGGTTAGATAATAATTGGAAATTTGTTTCTATCACGTCAACGAGATGTGTGCCACGATTATGTTTTAAAATAACACTGGAAATTTGAAATTATTTTTTTGAAGTTGATTTCGGTGGGTGACACCCAGACTTGTGGACCTTTAAACGTGGTGTGTTTAACAATTATTATGATACTGTTACTGTTTAGAAATTCGCTTCCATCACGTCAGCATGGTAGCTGCGCGCTTTAATTGTTGAAATTATGACCTTTATCATGGAATATTGATTTTACCCGTCTCGCGTCAGAGCAGAAATCCCCAAACAAGTTTCATTAATGGAAATGCCATTCAATAACAGATTGTCAATATTTGTCACCCCTTCCTGACTTAATCTCACCCCTCCTAGTTCTGATTTTTACAAAGGTTCATACAATCGATGGATCTCTCTCATCATACGAAGTACGAAGGTAGTATATTGAAAAGAAAACGATTTTGAGTTTTATCGAATTTCAGTTTTGGGGATCACCGCAGATTATGATCCATATCAACAATCATGATCAACAGATTGGATCACAACAAATCATGATGCATACTGTTTTTGGATCACAGCAGATATGATCTATATTGTTTTTGGATCACCGCAGATTATGATCCATACTGTTTTTGGATCACAGCAGATATGTTCTATATTGTTTTTGGATCACCGCAGATTATGATCTGTTTTTGGATCACAGCAGATATAATCTATATTGTTTTTAGATCACCGCAGATGATGATCCATACTGTTTTTGGATCACAGCAGATATGATTTATATTGTTTTTGGATCTCCGCAGATTATGATCCATACTGTTCTTGGATCACAGCAGATATAATCTATATTGTTTTTGGATCACCTTAGATGATGATCCATACTGTTTTTGGATCACAGCAGATATGATCTATATTGTTTTTGGATCTCCGCAGATTATGATCCATACTGTTTTTGGATCATAGCAGATATAATCTATATTGTTTTTGGACCACCTCAGATTATGATCCATACTGTTTTTGGATCACAGCAGATATGATCTATATTGTTTTTGGATCTCCGCAGATTATGATCCATACTGTTTTTGGATCATAGCAGATATAATCTATATTGTTTTTGGACCACCTCAGATTATGATCCATACTGTTTTTCGATCACAGCAGATATAATCTATATTGTTTTTGGATCACCGCAGATTATGATCCACATTGTTTTTGGATCACAGCAGATATGATCTATATTGTTTTTGGATCTCCGCAGATTATGATCCATACTGTTTTTGGATCATAGCAGATATAATCTATATTGTTTTTGGATCACCGCAGATTATGATCCATACTGTTTTTGGATCACAGCAGATATAATCTATATTGTTTTTGGATCACCGCAGATGATGATCCATATTGTTTTTGGATCACCGCAGATTATGATCTACACTGTTTTTAGATCACAGCAGATATAATCTATATTGTTTTTGGTTCACCGCAGATGATGATCCATATTGTTTTTGGATCACCGCAGATGATGATCCATATTGTTTTTGGATCACCGCAGATGATGATCCATATTGTTTTTGGATCACCGCAGATGATGATCCATATTGTTGTTGGATTACCGCAGATGATCTGTATGCCATGAAGAGTAAATAATCGCAGCGCGCAGCTGTGTCGCTGACGTGATAGAAGCGAATTTCGAAAAGAATTCTTCTTTACCTTTTATTTTAACATTTTGATTTTACCATAATAATCAGCATTATAATCGGCATATATTAGTAATAAAACTTTGAATTAAATTTCTTTCAACTGATTTTCAAAAAATCAGAATAGTTTGTGAAGGTTTTAACGTTGATTACGATGGTGAAAGCAGAATTTCAACAATATTCAAGACAAAAATATTATGAATTTAAAAATATTTAAAATTACCGTCATTTTGAAACTGTTGAACGAATATTATTGGTTAACGAATTTGTTCAAGCTATTATCAAAATAGAATTTTGAGCCAAATTTGAACTATAAACTTTCAAATTACATTGAAAATACGAAAATGAATCCTGACCGCTGTCAAAAAAATTCTTAATTTCAACGGATTTTGAAACTTCAGAATGCTAATTGACCGAGCGAAGTAAACTCGACCGTTCGGCATTTGGTTTGCGTTTATTTGTTTCTTACGCAGTTTTGGCCAAACGTATTGACCGATTGTTTTAAAATTCGGTACAGAGGTACCTTGTATAAAGCCCAAATGACGTATGTGTAAGATTTTCCCCCATTTACTTCTGTTTCAATATGGCGGCCTCAGATTCAACGACGAAGAGTGTACGCAGTTTTGGCCAAACACATTGACTGATTGTTTTGAAATTTGATACGGAGTACCTTGTATAAAACCCGAAAGGTTTACGTGTATCAAGATGGCGGCTTCTGATTCACAATAACGAGTGTACGCAGTTTTAGCCAAACGCATTGCTTGTGTAAAGCCCAAATAAATATTTGTAAATTTTCCCCCATTTACTTCTGTTTCAATATGGCGCCCTCATATTTAACGATGAAGAGTGTAAGCAGTTTTGGTTGACCGATTGTTTAGAAATTGGTACAGAAATACCTTACATAAAGCCCGAAAGACATGTGTAAACTTTTTCCCATTCACTTCCGTTATAAGATGGCTGGTTCTGATTCAATGTTGAGAGTGTAGTTGCTGGCTATTTCCTGTATTACTGGATGAACTGCAAAACCTATCATAATTTTGACTGCTTCTTGGAGAAAGACCATAAAATTTCTAATAAAGTTGGTCCAGTGACATTTTTCGTAAGTATTACGGTTACCGGTTAAATTGGCGGAAAATGTTACGAGCGCTGTCGTATATTAATTAAGCTCTGTAAGTTATAGTAATTAGCGCCCTGTATATTAATTAAGCTCTGTAAGTTATAGTAATTAGCGCCCTGTATATTAATTAAGCTCTGTAAGTTATAGTAATTAGCGCCCTGTATATTAATTAAGCTCTGTAAGTTATAGTAATTAGCGCCCTGTATATTAATTAAGCTCTGTAAGTTATAGTAATTAGCGCCCTGTATATTAATTAAGCTCTGTAAGTTATAGTAATTAGCGCCCTGTATATTAATTAAGATTATACTGCGAGGTCTGCTGTACTTCCAACTATTCCTTGATGCAGTTTTTAACGCCGAACACGATGGTGAAATCAGATTTTCAAAATAATTCAAGACAAAATAGTTGTGTGAATTTTCAAAAGATTTTAAATGTCCGCCATTTTGAAACTGTTGAACGAATTTCACTGGTTAACGAACTTGTTAAAGCATTTTGTGTATGTGTGTGCGCGCGTGTGTGTGTGTGTGTGTGCGCGCGCGCGTGTATAGGTATGTGTGTGTTTTACGATTTCAAAATAGCGGCCATTTCAAATCTTTAAAAATTCATATCGTCCTCTTAATTTTTTTGTAATAAGTCTGATTTCGTAATCTTAATCCCTCGTAAAAAAACTGCATACATTAGCGCTGTAAATTTTCGAAATCGTTGAAATTAAAAAAGTAACAATTTGACGGCGGTAAGGCTTTATTTTTGGATTTTCATTGCAATTAGAAAATTTGTATACAGAAATATTGCGTGCGTACGGGGTGGGTGGGTGTGAATTTTCAAGGATTTGACATTTCCGCCATTTTGAAACTGTCAAACGAATTTCACTGGCTAACGAACTTGTCTAAGCTATTACCATGATCGATTTGTACGCCAAGTTTGCATCACGTAGTACTAAATTACGAGCGTGATTGCGAACAGTTTAAATAATTACGTTTAATAAACAGACAATTCCGTGGGCTTGGAAGTGGTTACTCTTGGTAAAACTGTAAAACAAAAGGTTCGCGTAATGCTCCATCAAAGTTGCTTGTTGACGCAGTGTAAGCGAATAGAAAATATTGACTCCAAGCTGACGGGGGGGTTTAAATGGTGTTTGCTTTTAGGGGCTATTTTTATTGTTACAAACAGCATTGTCCAACATGACATTTTACGGTACAGTTTATTGGAAACCAAGATCGCGCTGCTAGCTGGTCATCGGTGCATCGAATAGAATCGCGACACGCAACTGTTTCGCTCGCGTGATGGAAGCTAATTCCCTAGAATGTTTTTTTACATTTCTTTTTTGAAAATCTGATTTCACTGAACACTTAAATCCGCATATATTAGCGTTTTAAACTATCAAATTACATTAAAAATGTACAAAAGTGAACCCTGACGGCCGTCAAATCCGTTTTTTAAAAATTCGTTCTGTTAAAAAAATATCAAAATGCTGATTTGTTTGTAAATAAACGCTGATTACGATGGTGAAATCAAATTCTCAAAATTTGGTTGGTAGGTCTCCACTTCTGATTGGTGACTTCCCAATCAGTTTTTGAAATGCTTGCTGTGCTAATTCCCTTTCAATTTTTCTTTCTCTTAACTCGTATCACGTAGGTTGTGTCCGTTTGACCAGCTGTTTTATTACATTCTTACTCGTGGTGTTCACATGGCTAAAGGAAATTTGGTCCGCCAACACAGAGCCTCGCATTCATGGGTACACTGGTAGGTCGCCAGGTATCCGAGAGCTCCGTTTGATACACCATTAGGCCGGTGTCATACGCTCCAGCACGGATCGCTTTACACTTCAGAATTAGCCAAACATGTAGGGTAGTGAACGTGTGTGTCTTACGTAGATTAGTGAGAGTACCATGAGCTAGAGGTACGTTAAGCCTATCAACTGCCTTTACTGAATATCAAAATCGTTAGAGCTGTTTTCATAAAAAAGTGACATACATTAATTTTTTTTCTTGAAAAATTACAAAGATAGCTTGTTTAATATTATTAATGAGTAATATTATTGTGTATGGAGGCACGCGTGCGTGCGTGCAAGCGAAAATTCGTATGCTTCGATCTCCTGAAATTTTTAGCAACTTACATACGTAATGTCCACTATAGTCCAGCCTCATAGAAAACGGCCTGCGCGAGAAGTTCTCGTGCATGGATAATTTCCCTCCAACTGTCCAGTGACACAGCGTCTGGCAATCTGAGTTTACAAATTGTTACTCAGCGATAGTGAGTGTAGTGAGAGAGTGGGGACTCGACCTCTCACTCGCACATTTTTCTCTGTCCCACTGGTGTTCTTAGCGGCTCACATATAACCATACATTGAATTAATCCTCTCGGTGAGCTGGTTACCAGTATAGTAAGAAAACCGAGCTTCGTCCGAATAAGGCCGGGTGTCCACCAAATGCGGAGCGGACTACGCATTCAAACCTAACCTATTGTTTTCAATGTAAGTTCAGCCACTGAAAGCGAAGCGGACTCCACTCAGCTGCTTTCGCTTTCAGTGGCTGAACTTATGTTAAAAACAATAAGTTAGGTTTTGAATAAGTAGTCCGCTCCGCTTTAGATGGCCATCCGGCGTAAGAAAACACTAGGATACTATCCCGTCTTCCTATCCATTAGCGGCTAACCGCCGCACAACTGATCAGAACAATTGTTTTCATCTTAAGGCTCATTAAACACCAAAGTCGAGCCAAGCCGGACCGGGCGAAGCGATGCCAAGCCAAATCGAGCAAAATCTGCGATGCGTTCGCCCTCAGTAGGTTTTCTAGACTTGTAGTGAAAGGTGGTTTTATCCTTCCCAGCGGTCTCAGTTGCAACGTAGTGTAATAGTAATGTCATCAACCTTACTAGTAATGCCTTCTAGCATGAAAAAGAAGGCGATACTGGACTCACAGTCTCAATAAATATCACGAGAAAAGCGGACAGTTCGCAAATCTATACGAGAAACTGCGATTTTTTGTTGGGTTGATCCAACAATGGAGGTCTTTCTTGAATAGCACTAATTAGCAGTTCAACATCAACACTCATTGCTACACAATATTACTTTTTATAAATGGACAACAATCGAGTGATACAATATTACGCAATATTGCGTACAGACTCACTGGCCGGGACACCGAGCTAGGCTGAAAAAAATGCAGGCAGAAGCCGCTTGAAGTAGCGGAAGGACTGTTCAAAATCGCTCGGCCCCGCCCGGCGTCTTATTTGAAAGCTCCCATATGAAATATGGCGTACTCAGTGGTCAGGCGATTTTCCCCGGTTCGGCTCGGCCAGGAAAATCGTTGATCAGAAATTAAATTTTCCATAACTTTTTCCAATCTCCTACAGTCCTTACGTGAAGTACACAAAAAGCAAAGTACTGTACTGTGTATTGTGTAAGATTTAAAGGCGATAATGTTTCGATAACTTAAATAAAATGACTTTGCTCTGAAAATAAACACTAATTAATTGCTTTCAACTAAGCGAAGGCGTGGCTTTTTGACTCCACCCGTTCTTCTCGGCCAGGAAATGATTTCAGTAAATTTCCTAATGGCTTTGCGTTCGATGAGTCAAGACAACGGATAAAGTAAAGCTGAATTTGTTTACGTCACAGAACATTTCCAGAATTCGTTTAGTTTCAATACCACGGGGTGGACAGCGAAGATAGCGTCGCGCAGCTGTCTCGCTGACGTGATGCAAGTGAATTTCCAAAAGTAATTTTTTTCTTTTTTTTGAAACTCTGATTTCACCATCGTAATTCTGCATATGTTAGCTGATATTTCAGATTGCTATGAAAGTACGAAAATGAATCCTGACCGCCATGCCGTGATTATGTAACATTTAAAATGACCACCATTTTGAAACGAAAACAAACATGTTAGGCTGGGTAACGAAAACGCACAATTTATCTGATCCCTCGAAACTTGTACTAGAGGCTTTGATCGGTTCACATTTCCTGGTTCCGTTGAAGTTGAAATAATTGTCTGCTCCCTTACTACTATTGTGAGCATGGCAGTCCTGGGGATGTCATTGCAGATAACAGTTAAGTTTAACTTTTTGTACTTTTGACTGACAGGTAGTTTGATGTTTGTAGATCACGCTAAGGGATGGTTGGCAAATCTTTCGGTGTTCTATTTCTTGTTGACTCAAATGCTGACGGTTATTGCTGTGAATAGGCTACGTACTAATTAATAAAATTAAGCTACAGCATTAATTAATATGTTTCTTTAACGTCAGCGAGACAGTTGCGTGCCGCCATTTTGTATTTTCTTTTAATTGATAGTCCTTTTTGTTTACTATATTTACACAGTGTGAAATCATCCAGTCTTCAGTTACGCAATTATCCAATTTCTGTTGGCAATCCAAAAAAAAAAAAAAAAATTTTCTTACTGAATTTACATTGGAAAATGAACCATCATAGTAAAAACTAGACTCGGTACCTTAGACTGAGCGATGACTGATTTTTTTTTTTTTTTTTTTTTAACGTCCGACTATTGTGCACACTTGGGCTAATGCAGACGATGGGATGATTTATAGCATATGAAAATGCCAAGCCCTGGCCGGGAATCGAACCCGGTTCCTCGGGGTGAAAGCCCAGTACGCTATCAACTAGGCCACCGAGGCGACTCTGATGTCTAGATCGGTTTTTGAGGATTATTAATTTAAATCATTGGCTTATTTTCCAGGCTTGCTAGACTAACTGCGAAGCCCAAGCAAGTATTCATGGAAAAAAAAAATTAAGCCCAACAAAATAAAGCTGCACATATTCGTCGTTATTCCGAATATAAAAAGCGTTATTTTGATTGCAAAATTAATATTATTTTACGATTGCAGCATCACAGCTTCTATCCATTGCAGCATTACAGCTTCTATTTTACCGTAACCTGATTTACATGTCTTCGCAGACAGAAGCGAAGACTTCCCCCCATTATTAACTGACGGCATAACTACAGCAACAGCAATTGGGTTAGGAGGGAAATATGACATTTTAATACAACAGGTCTTCGCTTACTGTATAGCTAGTATAAAATTGCACGTAAACTATTCATGTTTGCTCGTTTAGTTTTTCTTGGTGTGCCGCGCTGATGAACTTAGTATACGTGTCACGCTTACACTAAGTGGACACTTTTATGGTTGCGGTTAATAAAACATGGGTGTAAACATTTGCTTTCGAGTCACGCTTGATTCCGTAACGCATACGTCAACAACATATATAATTGTTCTTGTATATATGTAGACTTGAAGTGACTACGTCTAAACAGCTGATTTTACACAACAGCTGTTGCTTCAGTATTATTTCAATTGAGGTTATGTTTATTGTTCTTGTTAATTTTAAAAATGTGTATTTTCTAAATTTTGTGTTTTTAAATTTTTTAACTAATTTTTTTTTATTTTAAGGCGAAAAACACATTGAGGCTATTATCACCTCCCTAAATGTAAGTGTGAGTGTAAAGTGTTAAAGTCGCAAATGTAGTGTTGTAAGTGTAAGTGTGTGTTAGACTTGGGTACCGCGAGGGACGTCTAAATCCTCTCAATAGGTGCAGCTAGTCCGCACCCCCTTATTAATATTTATATTAATAAGGTGTGTGTGTGTGTGCGCGCGCGCGCGCGCGCGCGTGTGTGTGTGTGTGTGTGTGTGTGTGTTTAAAACGCTTATGTTCGCAATTGTGGTACGACGTAATTCAAACTTGGCACAAAAATCGATTATGGTAATAGCTTGATAATTAAGCAGCAAATTTCGTTTAAGAGTTTCAATATGGCGACCATTTCAAATGTGGCATATTTTAAAAAAATCTAATTTTAGGAACGAATATGACCAATACCAATTTTTAAATCTCAAAATCATAAGTTAAATTATTATATTTATTATTATATTTAGATTATTAAACCCCTTCCTGCATGCATCTAATTTTTTATAAAAATATTTAATCATAATAATGAAAAAGTATACAGTCAGGCATGCCAAAAGTACTAGGGCCGTCACTTCTGTCGCCCATTCAGCACTGATTGTTCTGCCTCATAAGTCTATCAGCTGTTTATTGAAAGTATTGTTTTATTGTTAGCTAATTGTGATTGTGTTTAAAAGAATGTGTAAAATGATTTCTCCGTTGTCTGATTGAACCAAGGAAGAAATGCGAGCAGTGATATGTTTCCTCAATTCGTAAGGTGTGAAACCAGCAGAGATTATTCGTCAAATGCGGCAGCAGTATGGAGAGAGTTGTTCGAGTGGAAGCAAGATCTACGAATGGATTGATCGCTTTAAAAGTGGTAGGATATCTTTGTGTGATGAACAGCGGCCTGGTAGGCCTTCCACTTCAAAGACTAATGACACTATTTAAGCAGTTAAAGTATTCTCGATTTACGGAATTACAGTTGATAATATTGCAAATGAGTTGAATGTAAGCCATGGCTCAGCATATACAATCATTCAAGATTCCTTAAACTTTCGAAAAGTCTGTGCTTGCTGGATTCTACGTAAATTGACCAGCATTCACAAAGACAATCGTTTCAAAATTTCCCAGAAGCGATTGGAACGTTGCGAAGAAGGAGACTCATTTCTTAAGCGAATAATAACCGTTGAGACACGGGTCCATCATTTTGAACCAGACAGTAAGCGACAAAGTTTGGTGCGGAAACATTCTTTATCTCCCCAAGAAAAAAAGTTCAGAACTCAGCTGTCTGCAGGAAAGGTTATGATGACGGTATTCTGAGATATGGACCAGTTTTGGTTGGCTTCAAACTTAAACGTCAAACAATAAATTTTACTGTGAGCTACTGCGTTTATTGAAGTCAACAATCAAATCCAAAAGACGTGGCAACCTTTCAAAAAGTATGATGTTAAATCAGGATAACGCTCAACCTCATACGGCTAAAAACGTAGTTCTGTGCCTTCAAAATCTCAGTTTGTAGCTGGACCACCCTTCATATAGTCCAGACCTGGCTCCAAGCTATTTGAATCTTTTCGGTGAATTATAATTGCGAATCATATCGATCTGATGAAGAGGCCGTACAAACGGTGCAAAATTTTCTGAACACCAGACCAAAAACTTTCCAGGAAGGAATTGAAACGCTGGACTAAGTGCAGAGACGTAGGAGGGGATCGCGTTGAAAAGTAATGCTAGTATCGTTTATGTAAGTGCAATAAATACAGATTTGTTTCAATTTCATTTTACTTATTGACTTACCAAATAGCTTGGATATGTGCGTTATCCAGGAAAAGTCGTTTAGAAGCTTTAAAATGGTGTCCATTTCACATCTCAAAAAATATGCCTTTATCATACACTTTTTGAAAATCTGATTCCGCCATCGTAATAAGCGTTAAAATGTACATAAATTAGTAGTATACTGTGTTTTAAGTTTCAGTAAAAATACGAAAATGAACATGACGGCGATCTGGGTTCATTTTTCTTATTTTGCGGTAATTTTAAATTAAAAAAAACTGTTATTTAAACAGATTTTAACGCTGGTTACGTAAAGTTTAGAAAAAAATTGTTGGAAGTTCGCTTCCATCACGTCAGCGAGACAAGTGCGTGTTGCGATTGGCTGTTTGCGCCAGTCTTGACCTATTTGTTCAGACGTAATATTAAAATCAAACCTCGCAAAGGGACGCGCTATGGTTATTCCCGGAAGGATGGGCGTGTCTTATCAAGCTCACTTAATTCCGGTAGAATTATTGTTGATTAATGAAAGCCTTCTGTAGTTCCTCGCTACTCTCTACAGGCTGTCACGAAATACCTTGATGTATTTCCGTAATCTAGACATCAAAAGGAACGTAAAATATTCAGAAAATTTCTCAAATTTCAAACTTGAAAAGTCATAATAAACAGCATTCAAACTAGCTGACCGTGATAGAAGTCGATTTCCGAAAAGTAACGTTGTACGAATTTTATTATTTTACACTTTTTAAAACATCTGATTACACCATACGATTTGCGTTAAAATCTAAATTACAATGATATACTGAAACGAGCCCTGACCGCCGTCAAGATTCATTTTTGTGATTCCAACAGAATGTGAGATACGAAATGCTGGTATTTATTATATTAGTGTTTAATTCCATTAGTTCAGTAGTTCATTTCATTCACTAGTTCAACTCTACAATAGTTCGCAAACAAATGATTTAGTTTATTCTATTGGTTATTAGTTCAGTAGTTCATTTCGTTCACTAGTTCAACTCTACAATAGTTCACGAACGAATGATTCAGTTTATTCTACTAGTTATTAGTTCAGTAGTTCATTTCATTCACTCTACAATAGTTCGCGAACAAATGATTTAGTTTATTCTATTGGTTATTAGTTCAGTAGTTCATTTCGTTCACTAGTTCAACTCTAAAATAGTTCGCGAAAGAATGATTGGGTTTATTCTACTAATGTTTAGTTCGATTAGTTTATTCTACTAGTGTTTACTTCGATTAGATTAGTAGTTCAATTTGTTTACAAGTTCAACTCTACAATAGTTTACGAGCGAATGACTCAGTTTATTCCACTAGTGTTTAGTTAGATTATTTCAGTAGTTCATTTTGTTTACTAGTTTATTCTACTAGTTTTTTGTTCGATTATTTCAATAGTTATTCTCATTCATTAGTTCAATTCTACAATAGTTCTTGAACGAATGAGTCATTTTATTCTACTAGTGTTTAGTTCGATTAGTTCCGTAGTTCATTTCGTTCACTAGTTCAATTTTACAATAGTTCGCGAACAAATGACTCGGTTTATTCTACTAGTGTTTAGTTGATTAGTTTTGTAGTTCATTTCGTTCTTTAGTTCAACTTTATAATATTTTGCAAACGAATGAGTCAGTTTATTCTACTAGTGTTTAGTTCGGTTAGTTCAGTAGTTCATTTCGTTCTCTAGTTTATTCTACAAATTTTGTGTTCCATTATTTCAGTAGTTCATTTCGTTCATTAGTTCAATTCTACAATAGTTCGCGAATGAATGACTGAATTTATTCTAATGTTTAGTAGTTCGCGAACGAATGATTCAGTTTATTCTACTAGTGTTTAGTTCGGTTAGTTCAGTAGTTCATTTCGTTCACTAGTTTATTCTACTAATTTTTGTTCGATTATTTCAGTAGTTCATTTCGTTCATTTGTTCAATTCTACAATGTTTCGCGAACGACTGACAGTTTATTCTACTAGTTTTGAGTTCCATTAATTCAGTAGTTCATTTAGTTCATTACTTCAATTCTGCAATAGTTAGCGAAGGAATGATTCACTTTATTCTACTAGTGTTTAGTACGATTAGTTCAGTAGTTCATTTAGTTCATTACTTCAATTCTACAATAGTTCGCGAACGAATGATTCCAGTTTATTCTACTATGTTTAGTTCAATTAGTTCTGTAGTTAATTTCGTTCATTAGTTCAATTCTACGCTGGTTCTCGAACGAATGAAATGACCTACATCGATAATATTTTTCTCGCCGCTGGAGCCTTGTTATTGACTTTTCTTCAGTCACTGTTTGTATATTGTAGTATAATATTAAAATTAAATTTAATAATTAGTCCTACATTGAGCATATAATATAAATAGCTGCAATATTAAATATACCAGTCAGTAATAAATTACGTTAGAAAAAACTTGAAGTGGTTCTTTCATTGAACTAGATTAATTTTCTTGAGAGATTAAAGCGCGGAAGATTAAATTAAACACAAAACAGCCGAGTCTAGTTACATTATGGAATTCTTTTTTTAAAAGATATATATTCTTTCCATTACTAATAACACGCATTAGTTATTAAGGCACATTAAATTATCGTTTTAGCCTTTAAAAACACGTATCGCACTTTGGCGTTGTAGTCATTTTGAGATTATGTTTGTCACTTTTTTTTGTAACTTTCGCTTTTTAACTTTAACTTTTTTTGTAACGAATGATTCAGTTTATTTTACTAGTGTTTAGTTCGATTAGTTCAGTAGTTCATTTCATTCAGTTCAACTCTATTATAGTTCGCGAACGAATGACTCAGTTTATTCTACTAGTTATTAGTTCAGTAGTTCATTTCGTTCACTGTTCAACTCTACAATACGTTATGGAATTCTTTTTTTAAAGAAATATATTCTTTCCATTACTAATAACACGCATTAATTGTTAACACTCATTAAAAGATCGTTTTCGCCTTTATCGCACTTTGGCGTGGTAGTCATTTTAAGGTTATGTTTGTCACTTTTTTTTGTAACTTCCCGTTGCTTCCGCACTTTTATATTTTGGATTATTAATATTGGGCTTATAATGGTGCGTTTCAGTGCAAAAATTACCGAAATCGACAAAAGTCCTTAAAACTCAAGTTTTATCGCGATTATTTACGGTTCTTTTAACAAAAATATAAAAGCGTCATAAAATATATTCACGAAATATGATTATAAGCTTTGTTCATTTGTAGTCGGGTTATAAACGATACAATAAGCGTATTAAGGAAAAGTTATGCTGATATTTTTATACGACAGTCTTCCAGTCCTCGATTGCCTCTTAAAAGGCGATTTATAGAGCCCGGGACTGTGCCGTTTAATAGGTCAACGTTAATAGCTGCAGCAGTATCCGTTCAAAGGTCAAGATGTAACATTTAAAGGTTATATTTCTGCCGTTATGAAAAACATTCTGATTATGGTGTGGTAAGTACAATAAAGGGTAAAACTTTTAGAAATTAATGGTGTAAACGCTAATATGTCCTATAAAAGTCCGCCCGGAAAATCCGCGAGTTTTTCAAAGTCAGTTTGTCAGTTTTATATGAAAATTCATAAATCACTGTAACGAAGTTTAAATAATATCTACACTCGGTTGTCTCGCTGACGTAATGGAAGCGAATTTCCAAAAATATTTTTTATCTGATTTCACAGTCATAATCAGCATTACGTTCTTCATAAACTGTCATATTGCGTTGCGAATAAGAATATGAACCCTGACCGCTGTGAAATTAGTCGTGACCGTTGTCACGTTCGCAATTTCAGTCCGATTTGATTTTAAACTTTGTACAAAAATCGATTTTGGCAATACATTGGACACTTTTACCAGTGAAATTCCTTCAACACTGTAATGACAGCGAAATTTCAATTATAGATAAATATAGCTAATCACCTCAAAGTAGCCTATCATAAATCACCGGACCCTGAAATCACCTTAAAGGTACATAACGCCCATAGCCCATTTTCACTCGCAGTTCATAGTAAATTAAATATCGTATTCATAATAATATTGTAACCATATTGACAAACATACAAAAACCACCAAAAAAGCTTCAAGTGGGAGAACAATACATTGAGATAGTGAAAGAATTCAAATATCTTGGGGAATGGATCAGCTGGAACGCTCTAGAGAAAAAAGCTATGGAATCTAGGAGAAATAAAGTTGAATTAGCCTTCCAATTTACCTAAGACACATACAACAAGAAGTCCCTCTCCTGGAATACAAAGATAAGGCATTATCATACTGTAATTAAACCAGAAGCCTTATATGCAGCTGAAACATTATCTCTCACAACCCAGGGCCCACTTGAAAGGCTGGAGGTCAAAAAAAGAAAGATATTACGAAAAATCTTAGGCCCCAAATTCCGTAACAACCAATTACTCCACATCAGTAATGAAACTCTCTTTACCACAAAACTGAAACACTATCAGACACAATGAGAAAAAGGAGAATTGATTTTTATGGGCACATCCTCTGAATGGACAAAAATAGACTAACCAAAAAAATATTTGACTACTTTCGCAATAAAAGAGCCAAACCACTTTGGTTTAGAGAAACAGAGAAAGACACAACAGAACTGCAGATCACTGACACTATGCTCATGGACAGAACAGCCAAAACAATAGCCAAGGACAGGAAGCAACGGTTCCAAGGCAAAGTCAAATCCAAGCGAACGATCCAAATCTCTGACGAAGAAAGAAGAGCAAGATCACAGCGTATGAGGCAATACTGGGCTACGAGGAAGGCACAGAACATTAAAAAGTGATTGATTTAGTGTACCCCAAAGTTGGGTGAAACAAATAGAGAGAGAATATTATAACCATCATTTAGGCTTAAAATAGTTTCATTTAAAACCTAAATAAAAGAATTACCTCAATAAATGATCTATCTATAACAGCGGTATTCTAATTATTGTATATATAGGCTAATGCCGAAGCAAGACGGCGGTACCCGAGTCTAACACACTTACACTTACAACTTTAACACTTTACACTCACATTTACATTTATGGAGGCGATAATACCCCTAAAAAAAACCCAGCGCAGTATTCAAGCAGGGTTCCGCGGGCCCAAGTATTTCTTTATTGTCAATTTCTATTTAATCAATAACTATACTACGTTTAGAAATTCAACAATCTTCATAAAGAGGGATACTTATAAAAATAAAACCGTACTATAATAATACTTTTAAATTTTGCCTTGTAAATGTTACGTCGCAATCATGGAGCCAGCTGATCGGTGCCTCACTTTTGCAAATTGCAGCGACTACAGAGCTCGCAACTTCCGGAGTGGCCCTCGCCAATACCAGCCGCGTACGGAAATGAAGCCAACATTGAATAGTTTTCTTTACATTTTGATGCGCCTACAAATAACAAACAATTCACCGGATTTAATATATATGAAGCAAGGGCAAACAGGCTCACCCCAGCCGTCAGCACGTAGTCTGATTTCGTTTTATGTAATTTTGTCTATTTTTCGTTTAACATTGAATTTGTATTTATTTTGTGTACTGTTATAATAAATGGACATTTATTTATGATTATTCAACATTTCTTTTATACTAATTTTCCTTTGTAGCGTCCTAAAATTAACGTAAGTAGTAATTTGATATTATTTTTTCTTAAGGATTGCGTTGAAAAATATACAACCGTTCAGGGGTTCCGCGCCTATTTTTTTTTCCGGCGAAAAACCTTTAAGGTTATCATCGCCTGGGCGTGACATTAATTATTTAATACAATTTTTGAAAACAAGCAAACAAGTCAGATAAACATTTAAAACATTATAAAAACAACAGACAAAACAATAACAAAACAAAATACAATAACAATTATAAATAGTTTTTAAAACTAGTTAAGAATAATATAAATCTTAAAACAACATACACACAAAGTTATTGTAGGCTGTAAATTGGCCATACAAGATAAATAAAAGATATATTAACCTAAAACTAATTAACAAAATAAAAACAACTTAAAAGAAAATTAATAAATAGCAAATATGAACAAACTTTTAAGGGCTGTAAAGGGGCCCTACAATAAACAATAACACAAATATAAATTAAATTTTATTTAAAAAATTCAGACTATGAAAGAAGTCTAGGATCCGGGCCACGGCCGAGGCACTATCTCCCAACATCGTCTGCAGACTATTGCTCAGACCACACATAACACGCACATTTGAGCATCACAATCGAGCAATGTTTTATTGTAAGGTTTTCCCTACAGAACTCGCATTCAGGTGAGTCCCCGCCTCCTATCAGAAATCCATGCGTCAGCAAGGAATGACCAATACGAAGACGGGCGATCACCACCTCTTCCCTACGACTTGCATGTATTGACGACCTCCAAGGACGAACAGTATTTTTAATTACCCTCAGTTTGTTGTTATCCGTAACTGCCCATTCATTCTCCCAATACAGGAGAAGTAAATGTTTTGACAGACTCTGAAAATTCGATGGAGCATGTTGAGTGGCTGGCGGCAGCAGAGTTGCTTCCTTTGCCGCTATATCGGCTCTAGTGTTCCCAACTATACCACAATGATCAGGTAACCAGCAAAATGATACACCAACACCTCGTACTTCAAGACGATGGATACCGCGTCTCAAAATAGTTTGAAGACCACTGATCTATAAGAAAAATAAATATTTAATGGTTTGTAGAAAAATAAGGAGAGAAAGGTAAAAGAAGGAGAAAAGTTAACAATGAGGAATCATTGTAATCATTGTGACTTATGATTATTCTGGTACAAGGTTTTGAATTGAGAAACCAGTATTTTTTTAAAGACATAATTAAATATCATTAAGTAATTAACACATTAATCAAACAAATTATCACACCAACGTGGAAATATCCATTTTATTCAATATTCAAAAATTCCGTTTTTGAGTGTTACTTTTTAATTCTAATTTCGAAATTCCGCCAGTGGCTTTAATCATCAGACTGGAGGACGTAATTAATACAAAATAAGCTTATAAACTTTTTTTTAATAATCAGTGAAAATTTACAGACTTTTAATCTACAATAGCCTAAATTTAAATTCATTATATTTTATTAAATCACCTCAGATTAAATATAAATCTTAATTAAAATATAAATATAAAACATTAAAAATATAAATCACCTCAGATCTTTCACCTGCAAATCACCCAAATAGTTATTAAGTAAATTGAAATATTGTTAGCATGTTTTTAAAATTTAATTGTAAGAGTTTGTTTTTAGTAACGTTAAGTGCTTATGAATTTGAAAGTTAGCCCAGGCGCAACTTTTAATGTTATAAAATAAATAAACGAATAATTTTTGTAAATCATACACATACACATATCGTACGATTGAGTTTATTTATAACAGTTTCAAAATGGCGGCAGTTTCAGTCTTGAAAATTAATAATTTTCGTATCTTTAATGTTTTGATGATCATTTGCAATTATCGCCGTCGTAATCAGCGTTAAAAACTGCCATGAATTAGCGTTTTGAATTTTCAAAATTCGTTGTAAGAAATTCAATTTGACGGCGGTCAGGGTTCCGTTTTCCGTATTTTCAATGCAAAAGTTTAAAATGCTTTCGCAGATTTTAATGCTGTTTATAATTTTGAAATCAGAAGGGTAAGATAAACAAATTATTTTTGAAAATCCGCTTCTGTCACGTCAGCGAGACAGCTGCGTGCCGAGGGTATGAAAACCTATTGTACTTATTGTTTGTTGAAGTCCTCTGATGTGTCGACAAGCTCAGTGAAGTATTATTAATCGTCGATTTTAAACACGGCTGAACGCTTTGATTGAATCAAGTGAACTCGAGCTGGTTTTATTTAGTGCTCAAATGAACTGAACTCATTTCGTGAACCAGTTTGATCTAGTTGTAAATAGACGGGAAATAATTTAACGTCCTCACGTGTGTTCTGTGAAATCAGCTGATCGTTAAGAATTAATATAAAAGAATAATATAAATCTTAAAACAACATACACACAAAGTTATTGTAGGCTGTAAATTGGCCATACAAGATAAATAAAAGATATATTAACCTAAAACTAATTAACAAAATAAAAACAACTTAAAAGAAAATTAATAAATAGCAAATATGAACAAACTTTTAAGGGCTGTAAAGGGGCCCTACAATAAACAATAACACAAATATAAATTAAATTTTATTTAAAAAATTCAGACTATGAAAGAAGTCTAGGATCCGGGCCACGGCCGAGGCACTATCTCCCAACATCGTCTGCAGACTATTGCTCAGACCACACATAACACGCACATTTGAGCATCACAATCGAGCAATGTTTTATTGTAAGGTTTTCCCTACAGAACTCGCATTCAGGTGAGTCCCCGCCTCCTATCAGAAATCCATGCGTCAGCAAGGAATGACCAATACGAAGACGGGCGATCACCACCTCTTCCCTACGACTTGCATGTATTGACGACCTCCAAGGACGAACAGTATTTTTAATTACCCTCAGTTTGTTGTTATCCGTAACTGCCCATTCATTCTCCCAATACAGGAGAAGTAAATGTTTTGACAGACTCTGAAAATTCGATGGAGCATGTTGAGTGGCTGGCGGCAGCAGAGTTGCTTCCTTTGCCGCTATATCGGCTCTAGTGTTCCCAACTATACCACAATGATCAGGTAACCAGCAAAATGATACACCAACACCTCGTACTTCAAGACGATGGATACCGCGTCTCAAAATAGTTTGAAGACCACTGATCTATAAGAAAAATAAATATTTAATGGTTTGTAGAAAAATAAGGAGAGAAAGGTAAAAGAAGGAGAAAAGTTAACAATGAGGAATCATTGTAATCATTGTGACTTATGATTATTCTGGTACAAGGTTTTGAATTGAGAAACCAGTATTTTTTTAAAGACATAATTAAATATCATTAAGTAATTAACACATTAATCAAACAAATTATCACACCAACGTGGAAATATCCATTTTATTCAATATTCAAAAAAATTCCGTTTTTTGAGTGTTACTTTTTAATTCTAATTTCGAAATTCCGCCAGTGGCTTTAATCATCAGACTGGAGGACGTAATTAATACAAAATAAGCTTATAAACTTTTTTTTAATAATCAGTGAAAATTTACAGACTTTTAATCTACAATAGCCTAAATTTAAATTCATTATATTTTATTAAATCACCTCAGATTAAATATAAATCTTAATTAAAATATAAATATAAAACATTAAAAATATAAATCACCTCAGATCTTTCACCTGCAAATC
This sequence comes from Callitettix versicolor, assembly GCA_022606455.1. Classification (NCBI taxonomy): domain Eukaryota; kingdom Metazoa; phylum Arthropoda; class Insecta; order Hemiptera; family Cercopidae; genus Callitettix; species Callitettix versicolor. The sequence goes on from CM040189.1 coordinate 24,814,848, forward strand.
ACCCAAATAGTTATTAAGTAAATTGAAATATTGTTAGCATGTTTTTAAAATTTAATTGTAAGAGTTTGTTTTTAGTAACGTTAAGTGCTTATGAATTTGAAAGTTAGCCCAGGCGCAACTTTTAATGTTATAAAATAAATAAACGAATAATTTTTGTAAATCATACACATACACATATCGTACGATTGAGTTTATTTATAACAGTTTCAAAATGGCGGCAGTTTCAGTCTTGAAAATTAATAATTTTCGTATCTTTAATGTTTTGATGATCATTTGCAATTATCGCCGTCGTAATCAGCGTTAAAAACTGCCATGAATTAGCGTTTTGAATTTTCAAAATTCGTTGTAAGAAATTCAATTTGACGGCGGTCAGGGTTCCGTTTTCCGTATTTTCAATGCAAAAGTTTAAAATGCTTTCGCAGATTTTAATGCTGTTTATAATTTTGAAATCAGAAGGGTAAGATAAACAAATTATTTTTGAAAATCCGCTTCTGTCACGTCAGCGAGACAGCTGCGTGCCGAGGGTATGAAAACCTATTGTACTTATTGTTTGTTGAAGTCCTCTGATGTGTCGACAAGCTCAGTGAAGTATTATTAATCGTCGATTTTAAACACGGCTGAACGCTTTGATTGAATCAAGTGAACTCGAGCTGGTTTTATTTAGTGCTCAAATGAACTGAACTCATTTCGTGAACCAGTTTGATCTAGTTGTAAATAGACGGGAAATAATTTAACGTCCTCACGTGTGTTCTGTGAAATCAGCTGATCGTTAAGAATTAATATAAACGACAAAATAACATAGCTAGTTTTTAACAGCATAACCTGAAATTTATTATAGCCTGTCAGCTGTTCAATGAAATCAGCAGATCGTTAAGATTAATATAAACGACAAATTAACATAGCTAGTTTTTAACAACATAACCTGAAATTTATTGTAGCCTATCAGCTGTTCAATGAAATTAGCTGATCGTTACGAATTAATATAAACGACAAATTAACATAGGTGGTTTTTAACAACATAACCTGAAACTTATTATAGCCTATCAGCTGGTCATTGAAATCCGCTGATCGTTAAGAATTAATATAAACGACAAATTAACATAGCTAGTTTTTAACAACATAACCTGAAACTTATTATAGCCTATCAGCTGTTCAATGAAATTAGCTGATCGTTAAGAATTAATATAAACGACAATTTAACATAGGTAGTTTTTAACAACATAACCTGAAACTTATAGCCTATCATCTGTTCAATGAAAACAACTGATATTTTAATATAGCTACCAAAATTAAATTAACGATTCATTTCATATACTTAAATCACTCAAACTTCTTCGAAGTTTGCGTAGTATAATGGTTTTCTAGTACTCCTCACGCGCGCGAGTTCCCCGGTTTGATTCAGGACGGAAACAATCATTTTTAATTATAATCAATTTAATATGAGACTTGCGACGCGCAAAATATACTGTTATTTATCTACATAAACATGTTCCCGCAAAATCCATGACCTAAAACATGACACATGTTAAAATTATATACATAAATTATTGTTATAAGTATCTCAAAATCGATTTAAATTATGAAAATAAATCTGACAGCGGGCAGGTTTCATTGCCACTGAAATTCATAAATTTAAAAATATGATTTATGCAGATTTTAACGCTGATTACGATTGTGAAAACGAACTTTCAAAAAAGTTTGAAGATTTAAAATCTTTCTGCTCACTGCTGGTGGCATCTTGCGGCAGAGTGTTCAACTACGGATGGATAATAGTACTATTTTTTCAAACGTCTCCAGATGCTCTAGCAGCGTTCGTAGCGGCAGATAGTCTAATTACTTGGACTTTAACCGCTGATACCGAGCACGCTTTTTATAATGGCTGTACTCCTTGTCCGTTTCAACGGTTTCACGTAGAATCGAACTTGTCTGCGAAATCTTTAAAAACCAAAATCGATTTCCACGCCAAATTTGAATCAGATCCGGCCATAAATGTTGCATCGTTAATTTTCTAGTAATTTTACGCAGATTTTATCGCTGATTACGATGGTGGAATCTGGTTTTCGAATATTGTCAGATAAAATTGTCATGATTTTGTAAACGATCGCCATTTTGAAACGGCTGAACGTCCTTGTAGGCCTACATACAAGCTATTACCGAAATCGATTTTTCTGAATAGTTCGAATCGAACAGGAGCGATACGTGAGTATGCCAACGCACAAAAGCGCTCATTTCAAGGTCACGTGTCTGGAGGCATACCGTGATGGCCGCTCTAACATCTGTAATAAGCAATGTACAGATCCGGCTGATTAGACGACTGGGTCCAGTGCCAAGTGGAATGCAGGCCTCGTGTTTTAACGTGGTTTTCGCTAACAACAAAAGGCTATTTCAGGCTTAGATGTGTACAGTGTGCACGTAGCCTGTTACCCTTTCACGGTCAGTGTATAACGAATTGCATAGAGAACACGCTAGCGTGTGTTATATCCGTTCTCTGCGACAGTAATGGACGTGTTTTAACTACGTTCCGACTTAAATTCCTAACGGAATAAATCGTGACAAGCAGCTGTTTAGCTGACGTGATAGAAGCGAATTTACCGTTTTTGAAATTCATATTTCACCATTAAAATGTACATATCGGCGCTGTTAACATTTTTAATTTGCGTATTGCGTTGAAAATGAACCGTGACCGCCGTTAAATTCCATTTTGTTAATTTCAACGGATTTTAAAAATTCGAAATTCTGATTTACGGAATTCTAAACGCCGATTACGATGATGAAATCAGATTTTCAAAGATATTTCAGACTAAAAAGTTACTCGTTTTTACCTGTTGTGCCCGCCATTTTGAAACTGTTCTGTTGCTGGATAACCTGTCCAAAATATAACCGCAATTATTATTTTTTTGAGGTAATAATAATAAAAACTAAAAATAATAGTTTTTTAGCGAATTTCAATTGGAAACATCTAGATCATTTTCTGGTGGGTCTAGAGGTGAAGAAAATTCGTTAAACAGTTTCAAAATGGCGGCTATTTCAAATCTTTAGAAGTTCGTAACTTCTTTTGTCTTATATGTTTTCACCATCACTAGTCAGCGTTAGAAACTGCGTAAATTAGTATTTTGAATTTTGAAAATGCATTGAAATTAATAAATTTAATCTAACGGTGGTTATGGTTCATTTTCGTATTTTTAATGTAATTTGATAGTTCAAAGTGCTAATGTACGTAGATTGAATGACGGTGAAATCGGAGTTCACTAGAGTAAAATAAAGACAAATATTTTTGGAAATTCGCTACTATCACGTCAGCGATAAAGCTGACAGCCGTGATTATTAGTGTACTTTAATATGCCCTTGCATCTAGGTTTATGTTCTAGTTAGACTCTCGAGAGCGGATTTAATCGATACTCTCGAATTGTTTTCGTGTACACAAATGCCCGAACTAGAGATGTGGGCCAGAAATATCAGCAGTGGGAAGGAACTTACTAAATAAAAATATATCCGGGTATTTTCCCGAAGGTTGAAAGTTTCAAAAAAGTGGGAATTTAGGTTATGAAAAAAAGTGGCAGTCACATGAATACTTCTTATCACGGGTTATGGCTGTATATTTTACACCACAAAATAAAATTTATAGTCGATTTTCAAAATCATGAGTACGTTCATTTCAGTTTAATATATTTCTAAATACAATATTATATGATTTTATGGCTTTTTGCCAAGACATAGATTTTTGCTACTCGACACTAGAATAGGCTATAACTGACCATGGGAGAAGCACGGAGTCCCAAATGTATTCCTGCTACTCTTAATATCTGACCCTGTGACTTACTAATTGTAATTGTAAATGCCAACTTCAATGGAAACTGCAATATTTTAATTTGGAAAGGCAGGTTGTTTGGAATTATAAGATTGTTTCAATTAAAATCATTGCAAATGTAAGCTTATAAACAATAATGTTATAATAAATAATAACAGGGATTCAGATTTTTAAAACGGGAATACATCTATGTCCATCTCAGGTACCTAAACCATGTTCATTTTAAATTTCATCTTAATCGGTCCAGTAGTTAATGTGTGATTGAATAACAAACAAAAACATACACATAGGCCTAAACTTTCAAATTTAAAATATTATATTAAGAAGTATAAAATATTATTAAAACGTCACTGTTGTAGCCTACAGTTGCACTGGGTAAATAGTATAATGGCATTTAAATATTTATTATTCACACCTACCAATATATAATAACGTATAAAACGTTATTATACGTGTATTATACGACTGTGTAAAGTGTTACACAGTCAACACTTGCCATAAAACTAAATACTAAATAAAGTTGGACTGGGTAAGTATTATAATGGCGTTTAAAATAATTTAAATATTTATTATTCACACCTACCAATATATAATAAACGTATAAAAACGTCACTGTTACACAGTTAACACGACACAAAACTAAATAATTAAGTTGGACTGGGTATGTAATATAATGGCGCGAACATACAAGTTTTCACTTCAAAAATACATTTTAAAACAATATATATATATATATATATATATATATATATATATATATATTATTATTATTATTATTATTATTATTATTATTATCTGCGCATAGACCCTGTTGGATCACGCAAAGCACTCCGACTCATGTCTTGTTCCTTCTAATCCTCCACACCTCCCTCATCCTGTCCCCATGGATCCTCTTCCGCTCCGTCCATTTTACCCCTGCTCTCTTTGGGATTTCATTCTCTGGGACCTTCCAACCGAGCATCTTTCTCCTGTATGCGTGTCTATCTTCAACATCTGTTGAGTCTATTCCTGCGTCATGTAGGTCTATTCTGACTTGTGCGATCGACGACGTTGTTGGATCTTGTTGGATCTCTTATATATATATAAGAGCGTGATGCGTGACGGCAAACTGAATTTTCCCCGTGCAAAACATACATCCATACCCCGCCATAAGTAGTCACTTCAAAAAGTTAGATATTTGCTAGGTTTCAAGTATTTTGTCAATTTTTACTTCTAAATTAAAATTGCGCATTAAAAAAATAATAAAATTGCTTAGGTTATACATTTTATTACAGACCGAATTAAAAATTTCGATTTATGAATTCTCAAGTACAGTTGGCACAATGAATTTAGTGTAATCTCTAGTCTTCCTTACTGAAAAGTATTAACTTACTGCCTACTGACTTAAAACAAAGTTCTTATTTAATAATTCTAATTTAAGTTGTAGGTAAATACCACAGTCTTACATTAAACATAAGCCATCAAAATTTAAAGCAGTGCAGCCAACAACAAAATTTAAACAAAAATCAAACGGTATTGTTAAGTTAAATATAAGATGAGAAATTACAAGATCGTTTGTTGTATTTTCTTGATGATTTTAGCTTAAGGCTGGGCGGCCACCAAATGCGGATGCTGCACGAGCGAAGATAAACGGCAACAGCAAGCGGAGTTCAGTCAGGTTAAAGAACGCGTTTTTATTTTTTAAATCTAAATATTTAGGCCTACTCTAACGGATTTACGAAATTACTATGTTTAAAAACCGTAACCTAGGTAACAAGAAATAAGTTTGGAGGCGTGGTCAGCATGTTGGGGGAAGCTGATTCAGCTTCAAAACCGATTCTAGACAGAGTCGAAGCTACGCGGAGCGGACTTGACTGCGCTCAGTTCCGTTTCGCTCTCAGTGGCCGCACTTACATTAAAAACAATAGGTTAGGTTTTGAATGCGTTCTAACAGATTCTGGGAAATTACTATGTTTAAAAATCGTAACCTTGGTAACGAGAAAATATGTTTGGAACCGTTGTCAGCGTGGTGGGGGTAGTTGAGGCAACTTCAAACCGAACTAGACTGAGTCGAAGCTACGATGAGCGGAGTCCAGCGACGCCGTTTGACTCCACTCAGCCCCGTTACGCTTTCAGTGGTCGCACTTACATTAGCAATAATAGGTTAGGTTTTGAAGTCGTAGTTCGCTACGCTCAGCGTAAATCCGCTCTGTAGTTGGTGGCTCCCTGGCCTAAAACTTTAAACAATATGATTTGTTTTGTTTGGTCCTATTTCTTCTTTTTTACTTGGTGTTTTAAAAGGCCTAAAATCCTTCATCCTGTAATAAAATAAAATGCTTTGTTAACTGTAATTAACATTTTATGCAATTACCTGGTACAAATACGGTACTTTTATATTATTAAATCTTTAAGAATTAACAGTAGAGTGAGTAAATTCAGGCTTAATTTTTTTTTATTTGATTCTGGACTTGGTAAAAACAACTTTCACGACTAAAATAAAAGTGTATTGCTTTTTTTATTAATTCGTTTATAATGAATAACGTTAGGTGCGTTTTGTGGGCCTATGTGCCAAAATAAACTTAAATTCCTGGAAATCAATAGCTTTTGGGATATTGCCGGCAATGTTTGCAGGGAATTTTTCCACGAGTTTTAATTTTTCGGGAATTTTACAACGCTAGGCAGAACAAACAGCATGAATATTCCGTCATTAATTTACAAACAAAATCGACATCAGTGTTAAAGCAACATTTTTTTGCTTCGGAGAAACCCCTCTCCTTTCAAACGACCTTGATGAAACCGCATAACAATCGTACTAGGTGTTTTCGATTCTAGGTATACCTGTTCCAAGTACGTAGACATACCTATTCCAAGTACCTGTTCTACAGATAGCACCTAGCGTTTACGTTACATATTCAGTGTTGAAAATATTAAATAAAATGTAGATCTAATACTGTAATAATTGCACTGAAAAAACTAAATAAAAATGCACGGCTTGTTCAATTTTAATTCTTTAAATTAGGTTTTGGTAAGATATATTATTTGAATTTCTAATTATACTTCAATATTTTTTTTGTGTTTTTAACGTCCGACTATTGTGCACACTTGGGCTAATGCAGATGATGCGATGATTTATAGCGTATGAAAATGCCAAGCCTTCACCGGGAATCGAACCCGGTCCTCGGGGTGAAAGCCTAGTACGCTATTCACTAGGCCACCGAGGCGGCTAAACTTCAATAATATAGTTTAGGGTTTACGGACAGTTCAATAATAAAAAGAGATAATATATGTGTACCTTTATATTATTTTTCAATATAATAATAGCCTTACAGAAAATTCTCTGCTTGACCAAACTGCTAAGATAATTACCAAAGACGAAAGAATAAGATTCCAAGATAAAACCAAAATAAAACCTAAACCTATCATTTCAGAAGAGGAGAGGAAAAGAAGATCAGAAAGAATGAAGAGCTACTGGGAACAAAGAAAAGTACAGCGCGCAAGAAATGATTAATTCAGCGTACCCCAAAGAGGGTGAAACGAAAAGAAGAAGAATAGCCTTAGATGACATACGCGTATTATTATGTGTTAATAAAAAAAGATATGCCAGTCTGAATTTATACGAGGTCAAGTGTACTATTACATTTGCCAGCAGTAGTGCTAATCAAAGATGGCAGGATTTCGCACCTAATATTTCTTAAAGAGTACTAGGCAGCCGCCTCGGTGGCTTAGTTGATAGTGTACTGGGCTTTCACCCCGAGGACTGTGGTTCCATTCCCGGCCAGGGTTTGGCATTTTCATACGCTATAAATCATCCCATCGTCTGCATTAGGCCAAGTGTGTACAATAGTCGGACTTTAAAAAATAGAGTACTAGGCGAAAAGAGTGGGGAGGTATCAAGTACGAAATAACGTTACGTAGCAAGCAAAGCATTACCATCAGGACGCATGCGCATAACACCAAGTATTCAGTATTCCTAGTATTTCAGGTATCCGTACTAGGTACATACTACGACTGAAAAATACGTATATAAATACCTGTTCCGATATATACGCCTCATGACTACCGAAAAGGAATCATACCGGTAGAACTGCACACAATCACACTGTATATAGATAAGTTAGTAGACCTTCTGAGATAATATGTTTAGTCATTTCCTAGATTTAAACAACTCTTATCAGTGCCGTAACTTCAAACAGTGCGATTTCCTTTATTTCTTCCTTATCACTGCGAAAATAACTAAGCTTATGTCATGTTGAATGTTATTAAATGTACGTCAACATTTGAGGAATTTTGTAGTTTCGCAACCAAATATTGAACTTGGAGTAGCCTAATTTTATTTGCGAATTCTTTAAGGCTTTATCTACTGCACTTATTTACTTTAAGGCTCAAAGTATTTATTGTACTGTAATAAATATAATATTCGCAGCACACAGTGTCCCACTGACGTGATGGAAGTTAATTTATAATTTTTAAAAAAATTTACAGTAATTTTAAAAAATAATTTCAATAAAATATATTTTTAAACTGTAAAAAATACATTCAAAAGTATGAAAATGAACCCTTGACCGCTGTCAGAGACATTTTTTGATTTCAATAAATTTTGAAAATGTTAAATGCTAATGTAGCAAATTTTTAATGCAGTTTTACAAAACATTTTGAGATAAAAAGGTTGACTTGTAATTCAGAAAGTCAAGTATTTGAATTTTTTTTCAATTCATCCTACAACTTCAATTTTCTGTTACTTGAAATTCGTTACACAGATTTGAATTATTTATTATCGCAAATTTTTTAGAAAAATCTTATGAACAGATTCTTCCAATTTTCCAGTTTTTCAGATTGACATTTTGGGGGAAATAATTGAATGCAGAGGTAGCCCACTCAATGGGGTGGAATAATTTCTTAGGGAGATTTTATCTTTAGCAGAAATTTTGAAAATATTTTTTCACCAGACATGTTTTCCAGTTTGTGACACCTCACAGCCATGTTATGTTTTTGCTGTATCTTTGATTCTCTCATTTAGTATTATTAATAAAAATAGTAATGATATGTTTATTACATAGTACAACGATGTTAGTTGAGGTTTGTTTTGATTTTATTTTTTGTATTGAACATTGCAATTGATCTAAGTGTCTGTGGACTCTATCGAATGTATTTAATCTATTCGCTAAAAGACATGTTAATTAACGATACAGATTATTATGCTGTTTTCTAAGATAAAATTATGTTTGAAATCTCATTTTGAGGTCTTATATGTGTCCATTACATTTTGTATATTATTTTTTTGCATTGCATTTTTCCTCCTTCATCTTTAAAAGCAAAAAATATATACAGGTTTAAAAAGATAATATTCCCATGTTCAAGACCTTTAAAATGAGATGTAAAAACACAACTTGAAAATAATCAAACAACTGAAATACTAGTATTTCATAAATAAGTAATTTTTAATTTGTATTCTTAGTGGTTGTTTTGGTGTGGTATTTTTTTTTAATATATATATTTTTAAAATAAATATATTTTTAAAATATATTTTTAAAATAAATAGTTGTTTTTTTCATAAATTCTTTCTACAAATTCAAAATATCTGTTTTATAGTTAGTGTTGTGTGTATGTCAAAAAACTAATTTATTGAGCCAAGTGGGGATCTCTGTGTCAACTCGACTGTTTGGCATTTGGTTGTGTGTTTGTAACACAGTTTTGGCCAAACGCATTGACCAATTGTTTCGAAATTCGGTACAAAGGTACCTAGTGTAAAGGCCTGAACGATGTATGTGTATGATTTTGTTCCATTCACTTCTATTTCAAGATGGCAGCTTGTGATTTATAATAACAATTGTACACAGTTCTGGCAAAATGCATTGACCGATTATTTTTAAATTTGATACGAAGATAATATAATGTCTGAATGTTCTATGTGTATGATTTTTGCCATTAATTCCCGTTTGAGTTTTCTTGTACCTCCTCTATTTTTGCTTGTTACGTCAGAAAAATCTCAAACATTTTATAATTGTAGTTTTGATCAAAACATGATACAGTTTTTCAGGGTTTTTAAAAATTTACGTATTTATGGACGTTAGCAAAAGTACATTTTGAAAGTTCAACAACAACTTTATAAGTTTTTTTTACACCGCTTGACCTTTTATGGTGTTTGTAAAAGTAAGTAGGACTTATGTTTGTATTCATAAGTTATTATTTTGTTTGGAAAATAAATAAGTTTCAAAATTAGCATTTAAATTGTAATACTGCGTTGCAGTGTAGACAACACGGAAATCAGTTGATTTGTTCTTGATAATATATGTAGATTATATTATATTATATGCGCTTATTGACCCTCAATGTCAATTCATTTATATTCATCGCGAACAGTGGCAGTAAACAAAACCTCAATTATTTAAATAGTATTATTGAAGGAACAGCTGTTTTACAAAATCAGCTGTTTAGGTTAACACCTCCATCTCTACATCACCATAGTGTAATAATCCCCGTTGTATATTAGACCTACAGTGTTGTCTTTAAATTTGTAAAGTAGATTTGGCCAAACATTGTATTTCATCTACTACTAAAACATAAGCTTATGTGGTATTATTAAGTGTTTTTAAATTTATGTTTCAGCTGGTGTACAATGAGCAGTTATTTAAACACACCAAGAATTTTGTTAATACATAATGTATGTTTCCTGATCTCCTGCATCCGTCCAAAATCGGATGACTGCACCACCGCTGCGATGGCTTCATGACAATGTTCGCAATCGTTCAATCTATGTCCTCCTGCCTAACCTTTACCACTACTGGCATTGGTTAAAAGCAAATATCAACTCGCCATTTTGATTTTAACAATTAATTTTTCAATAAGATATTACATTTCTGCTAGTCATTCTTCCAGAAGCTATTGGACTTAAGTGTTGTAAATTTATTTTATATAAGCACAAGTATATTTTTATATTATAGTTACCATATTCGATAAAATCTATTCTTTTGTTATTAAATGTGTTTCAAAGTGATAGATATATTTCATTGTAATCGTATTTAAGAAAATAATTTAAGAAATTATATTAAATCCACCGTATCTTTGCCTTAAAATATTCATAGGTAGAATGTATATGTAGACAACTATTTGGTGCTTTTAATGATATTTTTATAATTAATTATCTAGAACAATATAATACAGCATAATCATGACAGTTTTGTTGTACAAAGAGTCTTTGTAAAGATAAGAGATAGTTCATTGTAGTGAAATTGTAGTCTATTGTATTTGTGAATAGCTTTAGGTACTTAGTGTTTATATTTTTTTGTGCTTTACTATAGAATCTCATTTTAGTTTTCTATATTGTTTTTATATTTCCCGATCTCTTCGACACTCTTATGCTTTCTAGAATATTCAATGCTACATTAGATTCGTTTACTGTTTTAAAATTATTTAAAAGATGATAGTCGGAAAGCGTTTTATTTCTTGATATATAGAAATTAAAATTCTAATGTCCTCAAGAGTGGTATTGAAAACAGAAGAAGGAATAGAAACAGAAAACAAGGAACAGGGCACAAGAAAGGAAGACACACTTAATCAGCTTGGCAAGGATTTGAACTGTGCTGACCCGATAACATCGTGCGACACAAAATCACAAACTACCAGTCTTGCAACTTTACCCAAACAAGGACTTAGAGAGAGATTTTCAACTGTAAAATCATTTGATGGAATAAGTTCAACCGATTTAGAGAAGAAAAGTGAACGACTAAGGAAACAAAACACTATTGCAAGTGATGTTTTTAAATTGTACAAGTTACCTGATAGTGTCGGTGTGCATCGATCAAATTTGGAACAAAATGATAATATTTCAGTTCCTCGTGTAGAACAAAGTGATTCAAAGAGTGAGTCGGATATTTTGAATGATGAAAATAGTACACCGTGTAGTTCTAGAGTTACTTCAATTGATGGCGAAAGCCGTGGTGGAACGTCTAGTGGTGTAGGAACGTCGTTAGTGTCCATTAGTGGTGTAGGGACATCCAGAGATGGAACAGGGGAAAGGAACGATTTCATTGCTAGCTATAAAACCAAGAATAGTGGTGCAGACTTTTGGAATCAGGTGATACAACAAGTGTCTTTCATTGACAGTTCGGGTGGAAGTGCTCGCAGTTCTCTCTTACTCAGCTGTAGCCACCAGATACCTCCTGGAGTGAGTATAACTAATTAACATAATTTTTGATAATATTTACTACAGATATTTTTTTAATTCTAATGTATTTACAAAATTTAAAAAAAACTAGCAAATTATTTTCCTATATCTTTATATTAAGATTTATCTTTCGTATTACAGAACACCATTTGATCCATATTTGAATAGACCATATAATTATTTTTGGGTGCCATCATCATTGTCCCATTTGACAGCTGTTGGCAAGTAATTGCAAACTACAGTCAATAAAACCAATATCCAATTTAGTTTATTACGTTCACTCAAAATTAGCTTCATTATTCTTTCATATTTCTATTTTTTTCTTCTTTTCCTCTACATATTTAATAAAGCGCAATTGCCCTCTTGATTTTGTTTCTGGTTTTACTCAAATAATATGGACAATGTTTACATTTAACCTGAAAAATCTAGCCAAAATTTTCTAAAAATTGATTGTTTTTGCTGCTGTCATATAGAAAAAAAATGTTCTCAAGTTTGTGTGAAATTTTGACAATTACTTCCCTGTACTTTACTCAATTTGAGTGAATTTCAGATGCATTTATGTTGTTCAGCGTAGTAGAAATTGAATAACTAGCGGGGAGAGTCAAAAAATGATTAGCAACTATTGCAGTTAATTTGTTAACATGTGCACTGCTTGTTTTATAATGAAAAGAGGATTTCAATCAGTGGAGTGAGCTAGGTAACAGTGCTACCAACCTAATTGTGATGTTTCATTTCAGTTATACAATTAGGAATCATGAGCTTTATTGGAGAATAATTAGAAAATATGTTCGTATTGGAACCTCCATTAATTAACTTGTGCAAAACCTTTATTGAAATTGTTTTATTTAGTCTACTTAGGGAAGCTATGAAAACCCTTACTTCTAAAATATTTGTCAATCTACCGTAGGGATTCTAAAGTCAAAATGTATGCTTGAAGAGCTCACAACTGATTTTGTTCCATCACAAAATTTTTCTGTATAAAAAATCAAAAAAATCTAATAATAAGTGTATTAGGATTTCAATAATTTATTAGGCCTAGCGTTGTTGATATAAAAATTGCTAAATTTTATTTTGGTCCTAGGTGCCTCCTCCCACACCTCAAAGTGTTGCAACTGTCACAGGAACATACGACTATTCTCCAGGATCTAATTCACCAACATCTCTCACATCTTCCCCCATCCAGCACCATCCTCGACAGCTACAGCGACTTTCATTCCGAGACCAACCCCGACGGCCTAAATTGAGTAGGTACTTCAGTCAACAACAACCAGAACCGGAGAGCTCAGGTAGGTTGTCATTCATTAGGTTTATCATTCACGCTGCGCCAAATTTTGTTATTATTTACCATTATGTTTTAAAGCTCATATTATTAATATTTACTAGCGTATTCCTACTGGAAAACATAAACTAATGTAGGTAAGAGGATCATGAGATGTCTTATGTTAGCACTGCTTTTGCAGTTTTCAGAATTAAGCTGATTTTGTTTATTTATTAGTTTAATTACTTTTAACTGTATTTAACAGTTAAGTTCAAGTTATGTATCATTTTTAGACCAATTTATTGTTATAAATCTTATACTATAACTGTGTGATATATGTAATGTTGTAGTATTGTAGCTATCTATCCAGGTATTGCCTAAATTTATGATTTCAAAGATAAATAAACATGTTTTCAAAAAAGTTTTTGTCGAAAAATTTATGAAGTTTTTCAAGTTAATTTTGCTGGGTAAAGAATTTTTACAATGTATTGTTATCAAATTATTTTTGTTAAGAATGAGTAAAATTGGACTAAAATTATTAACGTGAGAGTGCTTATTTTATGTATGTATATACATAATTATATAAAAAATATTTAATGATTTCATTATTTATTGCAACATAGCCACCAGACCTCATATTTAAATAATTAGGATTATGACCTATTTTCTTTTGTCTAGTGGTCTTTTTTACTCACCTCATTAACGCTACTGCGGTAGGTTTTGAAACCTCACTGTTTCACCTTCATTCCATAATACAAAATGTCAAATCACTGTCAAGGTCGTCACAAAATTAACAAAACATTCAAAACACATGTCACTAAACACAATACACAATTTTTATTAAAATGCACTTGATAAAATTTGGTTTGGCAAACATTACGTGCAACCTGTATGTCGTTACATTTCGGAATGTACGAATGTGAGTCTGAAATGAAACGTAACGACATATGAGTCGCACATAGTGTTTGGCCAAACCAAATTTTATTGTCATGCATTTCAATAAAAATCGTGCAATTGTGTTTTGTGTTTGTGATGTGTTTTTTCAATGTTTTGTTAACTTTGTGATGACCTTGACAGAAGGATTTGATATTACGACCTGAAGATTAAATAGTGAGATGTCGAAACCACAGTAACCTTTATGAGGTAAGTAAAAAGAATCACTAGACGGAAGAAAATAGGTCATAATCCTACTTATTTAATGATTCTTTATATGTGTTCTGGAGGAGGTGATTGATGCTTATTTCACACTACCTGGAACTGTGTTTTGGGCGATGACTGACAGTGTTCCGATAACTCATTTTCTGATGTTAGTACATGAATAAAACATCCCTTATCTCTACAGTATTTTTTTTTCTTTGTTCAGGTGTTAGTGTTGAACTAAGAGCTCTGCAGCCATTGTTAACAAGTTCTGAAGAGTTGCCTTGTGGCCCATCTACGTCCTCACCTGGTCGTAATTCTTTAGCCAATGTATGGATGAAACCACCGGACTTAGCGATCAGACGCAAATGGCAGAAACCTATGAGAACATTGAGCAGTGCTAATTCAGTGAGTTATTATTCTGCTATAGTAATAGTTAATATTTTTATTACTATGCACTAGATTATTTCCCCTGCAGTTCCCTTTTTCCATTCTATATAGCCTATACATGATTTTTCTGTGGTATAATATTTCAGGTTTGACTGCCCAATGTTTGATCTCTGGGAGGGCTTTTACTTCTAGGCTTAATGAGAAGTAGCCTTTGCTACTTCCTTTATGCTTTTGTGCAACCGATAGATGTTCTTTTGATTTGAGATATGCTGTCATCTTATTGATTTATAATGTTTGACCCCATAACTCACTTCTTCCACCGCAGGTTAGGTAGGTTCACCTTGCGTCTACCGCAAATCACTGTTTGTGGGTTCCATGGTACAGTGTAAAAGGATAATTCAGCCCCAGTTTCTTTCACTTTTATGCTATTTTCACTTCTTATGTTCACTTTTGCCAGTTCCCGGTGTTTTGTGGGTTTTTATGGTTTTTTCCAGCTATCAGAATCCTACAAATAGCTAGGGCAATAAAATGTCCACACACATACAGAGCCCCAGGTAAGGTTAGATTTAAAATGGAGGTCGTTTGCTATCCAGAGTCTGTGTATTTAAACTCCTCCTTACGTCTTCAGTCATATGATGTTCCACCTTGGTGTGGGATGAAGGGATCTAACCCAAAAGCAGATAGGTGAAGAAAGGTTAGATCCAGCTAGGGCACCTTGGGATTGCCAAACCCGTACTCACAATTTGTGAGCCCCTGAGGGAAGCTCTTAAGTTTACAAGATTACCCTTATCTCAGTGCCAACTTGGGTTGTGGAGATTGTTCTATCATGTCAACATCTTCACAGTATTTTACTTTATTTTCCTCTTGAACCTATACATATTTAACAGAATTCATTATTACCTGTTAGTTGCTTCTAGTAACAATTAAAATTTCTGTATTTTTGTATCAGCAAGGCCTTGTATGAGTATTAAGATCTAACCTTCTGCACTGTAATTCATCCACTGGCCTCAGCTTTCATAATTAAGTTCAGTGTTCCTTTTCCTAGTCTAAGGCAAGAAAGTAATAAATGGGAAAAACACAAAAGATTCCTCAAGCTTTCATTTACTGTAAATAGTCTTTACGATCAGAGAAAAAATAATAGTTAAGGAAGAAAGAAATAGAAAAGATTAAATGGAGTGAGTATAACCAAAAATAAGTTTAAGAAGATTAAATCCACCTAGGGTTCCTAGAGGTTTTTTTTCCTGTACTCACAAGATTTGAGCTCCTGAGTGAAATATTAGTTACTTCCATAGCACTGTAAAGTGATCTTGTTTTTTTATTATAGAAAGTAGTTTTTTAGCTCGTGGACTATTCTTACGAACTTTGAAATATAGTAAGTGGTGGTTATTCCAAATGTTATCAATTCCAAATTATTTTATTAGCTGTTATCAAGTTTACTGAGGTGAACAAATCAGCTGTTATTTTCTTAAAACTGAAATTTAAAAATTTTCCAAACAGTAAAAAGACTGTTTTAGTCTGACAAGTTCATATTTATTATAAATAAATAGCATTACGTAACATTGAACGTATAAACAACTACAGTGGTATCCTGGTTAATTCGTTCCAGAATTAAGACTGTTATCTGAGCAGACTGCAGTGCAAGTCAGCGTTTACAATAGAGGCTTATGGCAAACATTTTAATTTGTTACTTAGAAAAAAATAATTAAGTACTCATTCATATGATGAAGAATGAAGAAAATTAACAGAACATAAGTCACACTTTATTTTAATTAAATTCATAAAAATGTAATTATGTCACCTATATACACATAGGACAAATCAATACTGTATATTTTTTTAGTTCAAACTTTAGCTTTTTTTGGTTCAATAATTTGCCTTTTATTTACAATACCACAAGCACTTCTTTTAGGACTCATTTAATTAATATGCACAAATAATTGAAAACAGGATTTAAACAACAATTTGAAACTTGTACACAAAGACACTTAAACGTTTTGTTAAATTTAAAAATAAAAAGTATGTAACACGATAATATTACAACTGTTTACATTTTTTAATAGGCTAAAACAAATTAAACACACAGGAAATGAGTTGATGACATAATAAGTAAAATTAAGTAGGATGACAGAAAAGGGAATAGGAGTGGGCATTCTGAGAAGAGATAAGTAAGAAATATCATTTATTACTGCCCTAAAAAAATCAAACACCCATAAATAAAAGGCTTGTTTGTGTTAACTCAGCACAATGTTTATTTCTGTAGCACAGCAGAATGTTTTCTCTGTATTTACACATCTGCTTAGATATAATAACAAAATGAAAACACTCCTATAATATGTTCAGCCCTTTATCTGAAAAACTGTTATGTGGGTCATTTTTCATTCCATGAATTAGACATTGTCCTCATCATCCAGTTGACCTTAAGCTGTACCAATGTATATGTTATTTATTTCTTGTGTGATATATTTGTATTTTCCTAATATTGTGCATTTTTCTGTTCACAGTTTGCGAACCCTACTCGTAAACGTAAACAGAGCAGTTGGGAAGAAAGTGTTTCTTTACAAAGACGACGTAGCATTGCATCACGTGAAGAGCCGCGAGAATGGCGTGATAGGGTCTTAACCAACAATGTGCCTCCATCACCTAAAGAAGACATACCGCCTTCTATTGATAAAAAGGACTTGCGATATTATTTCCAACACCCTTATCTACGTTTGTTTTCTACGTACTTTACAATATTTTGTAATTTCTTACTGTTTGCCGAAGATCCTATATCCCACAGTCATGCAGGTGATTATCCTGATATAGTAAACATTTAATTGTACACAGTTAAGTTTACTTGTGATAAACAACTGTCTGCCTGACAAAATAGGTGTGAATTTTTGAAAACAACACTTTGATAACATCATGTAAATGAAAATTTTATTGTACAATGTTTTTGTTAATTTATTATAAAATATCAGTAATTTAAAATGTAAGAAGAACGAACAAGGCAATTTATATTATCACCTTGATGATGAAGGGTCTACCCTGAAGACCACACAGTCTTTTGGAGTGTTCCAGGTCTGGAGACCGGGCATGATTATTAAATTACTTTATATGGCAACAACTCTCCCTTCACCACTGTTTTCTCAAGGGTAGAGTCTTCTAAGCCATAAGTGGTATGATGCCTCAAAAGATGCCTTAGAGATACGCCTTTTAAAGTCACTTAGTGCCTGCCCAATCCCAACTTTTTCAGGAAAAAGTGAACTAACGCACATCTCCAAGCAAAAAAGTGACAAATGTAGTTCTGTTGAATAGGGTTCAATACCTTAGGTTCAATACGTTCAATAGCCTTAGGGGTTCATACTTACTGACTATGTACAAATGTTGGCTAGGGATATTTATTATTCTCTCACAGTTCTGTTAACTGAAGAATTACTGCTAGTTTTAGTTCATTTTAGAAAATCACAATGACCAGGCACAACGAAATAACCGCCAGATCCAGCAGTTAATATCTGGCAGAAATTCATAGACTGCCAATACAGATCTTACAATCAAATGAAATTTTTTTTTTTACTGTAATTGTTTTTGAAAATGCATCATAATCATAATCAGCATTTAAATTGTATAAACTAGCATTTAATTTTAATAACTGGCATTTTAATTAAAGATGAGAAAGTGAACTAAAACGATTATATTTTCTTTGAAATTTAGTGTAGATTTTAACTTAATTACTTATGAAGAAATAACATATTCAAAAAAGTGTAATAGCAAATTTTGTTTTTTAATATTTTGCTCTTTTGAAACAAACATATTTTCTTGTGTAATGAACTTTTCCAGCCTAATACAAATATAAGTTTTTATGCCATATTTGAATCAAATTGGATGAAAAATGCGAACCCCGCAGGGGGGGTGCAGACTAGCTGCACCTATTGAGAAGATTTAGATGTCCCTTGTGGTACCCGAGTCTAACACATACTTACACTTGCAACACTTTACACTCACTCTTGCATTTAGGGAGACTATGATAGCCTCAATGTGCTTTTCGCCTTACAAATGCGAAGCCTACAGTGCTCTAATACACTTATAAAAATGCACTCTTGTGCGTGTAATTATGGTTTGATTTTAGTTATGATTTTTTTCAAACTTAGAATAGCGATTTTGATATGAATGAATTTTACTGACTAAAACTTTGTCTAAGGTTTTACAAAAATCGTTATTTGTTCCAAGCTTTACTTTTCATATCGAAATGTTTGTTCGGGTGATGATATCTAATGTTGTTAAAGTTGGAGAATTTGTTTCCATTTTGTTAGTGAGGCAGTTGTGTGCCAGTGTAATAATTTGTTACACTATATCTTCCACTGCTGGTGAATACATTGCTAAAAACCATTTTTATTTCTTGATTATTTTTAAGTTTATTAGTTTGATGATCATGAAATAAGTTAATCTTGAAATTTTGTTGATTATATCTACCTTCAGATGTGAGGTTATGTTGGGCTTTTCAGTGTCATGGACACTACCATAATGAATATTAATTATGAGTGTTCATATTTATCACTCATTAAGTAGGACACCTAGATGCATCGGTGAGAATGCCTGCAGGGGGTGCAGACTATCTGCACCTATTGAGTGGATGTAGATGTCCCTCGCGGTACCCAATTCTAACAAACACTTACACTTACGACTTTAACACTTTACTCTCACACTGACATTTAGGGAGGCGATAATAGCCTCAATATGCTTTTCGTCTTAAAATAAATAAAAAAAAAAAAAAAAAAAAACAGATGTGAGTGCATAAAAGTGGTTTTTACTTGGATGTCTGTTTTTGTTTAAATTTCTGATTACTAAATTGTATGATTTTAGTGAAATTTGACATATAAGTATAGTTTGCTCATAGCACAGAATTTTTTTAAATTTCAAAACATTTTTCAAACTTTGAAGAACTAAAAAATTCATTTCAAAAATAAAAAACTTCCATTTTTCTAAAATTTCTTGATTTTTTCATCAAAAACCTGTTATACAAGGTACAAAAAGTAAGTTCCATTTCATAATAAAAACAAAACTAGTACAGATACAGAAAAACTATTTATTGCAAAAATTTTACAAATTAAAATAAAATTACTTTTCTACATAACTACCACAATTTTGTCAGGCACTTACCATAGCATGATATAAAGATTTTACCTTTTATGCCTTTGTCATAAAACGTTGCCACCTATGTGGTCAAGTATGTGGTAACATGTTCTTTGAGTTCATCATCGTTGTTGAAGTTTGACCACCAAGGAAGGATTTCGGGTGTAAAAAGAGATGCAAGTCGCTAGGGGTGAGGTCAGGGCTGTTTGGGGATCCGTCAAACTGATTCTAGTTAAAGTCATGTAAGAGTTATCAAGTCACACTAGCAGTGTGAGGTCGGGCATTGTTATGAATAAAAGCAATATTGCTTGTGAACATTTTTCAACCCTTATTCTATATTGCACGACACAGTTCCCTAAGCTGTAAACATTTGCATTTATTATTTTACCTTGCAGTAAAACATCCACCAATAGAATGCTGTGTCTATTATAACACACTGTGCATATGTTTTTTTGAGTTGCCTAGATTTGCTTGGTATTAGTCTTTAACGAAGATGGAAGTTTGCCTCCATTCCACTGATTGTCATTTTGATTCAGGGGTTTCATAAAGAACCCAAGTTCATCCCCAGTCACTGTCTGATTTATAAAGTGATCACCGTCTTTGTCGTAATGTGTCCAGAGGCAAGTGCACTGCCCTGATGCTGTTTTTTGTGTTGCTTTGTAAGAGTTTTTGGCATCCAATGGGCCTACAGTTTTTGAAAAACAGTTTTATGGAAACAAGTTTATGAAGAGACCTTGAAATTTGCAAAAAAAATTTTAGTAAGAGTAGAAATTTTAAACTTTTTGATTTTATTATACTGCATAAACCAATTCATCGCCAACTAAAGATGAACACCTACTTTGTGCACTTGATCACATCTTTCATTGACCTGTCAGACTCATCTTACTATTAAATCACTCGCATTTTCTGCAGAAACTTGGCAAATCTGTCAATGAATGTCAATTTAATGTTCTTCGCATTCAAAAAATGAATTACCGATCTAATCTCACAAGTCAGGATTTTCCATCAGCTTCACCATTCTACACAAGCGCTACAAAGCGTAAACAACAAATAGTAATGTCAAAGTGATGTTACTTCTTTCTGCTTGACCCAGAGTAACTACTGTACACGTACTGAACTGGGATCGCAACACTACTGCAGAAAAAAATACAAACAGAACTTACTTTATAGATGTACTTTGTATTTTAATAAATACATGTATTTTAAAAATAAATAGACTTTTCCAAAATCAGCTATAACAATTTTTATCAAACTTATTTGAATATATTTTTTAAGTATCCCAAAAACATTCATTGATCACTATCTCAAACAAAATTTCAGTTTGGAGGTATTATAAAAAAAAAAAAAAATGGCCTATTTTTGTAAGAAAATCAAATTTGTGTGAAGAATTATAAGCACTTAAATCCTTTTGGATTAAATGAACAAAAATAAACCTTTACTACTACCATTAGGATAGTTATAAACTGTTCTTTTGTGGGTAATAGTAAAAGTATGTTTTAATTGGAAGTCTAAATGTTTTATTTAACCTTGCATTGAATGTGACACCTTTTATAGAAAGTTTATACAATGTTATGCACCTTTTATTATTGAGAGATCTGGTGTTCCATATTTTATTTTTAAATTTAAACATGGGAGATATTTTTATATAGTATTATTTATGTTACAGAGTCTGTGATCCCAATGGTGGGAAATGTGTTCAGCTTTGTCCTTACGAAGTACCCTCCAGAATGGCGCTGGGCTCTTATTAAGGTATTGTATACATCCTTGATAACACATTTCATTAGACAAATACCACATTATTTTTGTATCACTTCTTATGTTAGAAATGTTATTTTAAATCACTCTACTTTTTTATAAGTAACTACTGAATAGAGAAAAACACTGGTTATGAGTCCAGTTCTCGTAATGCAAGTTGAATTTGTTCCTTCAAAAGTAAATTTTCATTTCATAAACATTTCATTTCTTCTACAGATGCATTATTTACAACGATATTTGTATTAAAATTACTGACTATGGAAAATGGGTTTCATTTACAGAATTATGCGTTACAATTGCACCAACGTCATTTCAATTTATAAGTGAATTTTCTGGTAGGTTTCCATCAGACTCGTCAATAAGTTTTTTTAATGTTTCTTGGTTTTCACGTTTTTTAATCCTTGTCACTCGTTCAGAATCAACACATTTATTTTCAACGGTAGAAATGTTAAAACGTGGAATGGCACCGGATTTCACAGATGTTGTATTTAATAATTAGGATTTAAAATCCCTTTTGAAATCATTGTAATTAAAATGAAGTTAACAGACTTTAACATTATCAAAATTAAAATCTGCTCATTTACACGCATGAACCCACACTTTTCTCAAGCCTTCGTCTTTAGGAATTCTATGAAATGTAATTCCTTTCCCTTTACAATTCTTATTATTATTATAGCAATTGGCAATAGCGCAACCAGGCATTGTTATGCATACACTATTATACAATACTAAACAAAATACATTATGTATTTTTTAGGACTCAAAACATACTTAAATCTTTTCTTATATTTATTAAACCTCGAAAACAAAACACAATTATCGTGTAATATGTTGACATTTTTTATTTAAAACACAACACCTACAGATTAAATAAACACATCGAATCTCCAACTACATTTACAGAACATTGAATTGTTTAGCAGGAAAAAATATACAGTAGCAGTGAAGAGTTTGACCCAGTGATGCGCGCAGTAGTCTACTGCACATACCCACCGTGTATTCTATTTACCGTGGTTTAAACTTTTGCTGGGAACTCACCTCAACACCATACAGTATACAAATTGAGAATATAGTAGAGAATATATTTGTTATTTAAATACAAATTGCTGTTCGTTCAGGGCACCCGCGAAATTGCATTGTTTTAGTTATAATTTATCACTAATTATAAGAACTGCCATTATCTTGTTATAAATAATGACAGTTTCATATTTTTTCAAATATTTATTATTTCGTTACTTTTAAATGCTATGATTTATTATTTTCTAGGTTCTGATGTGGCTTTTGGCAATTCTCTGCGGTCTAGTTTTTGGTAAACTGATTGTACACAATATTTTGTGTGGAAAAATCCTTCGACTTAAAATGTTCAGGGATGAGCAGGTAAAAACATGTTTCATTAAGTATTAGTTTTATGATAATATTTCATCATTTTCTTCAGCTGAAAATAGTCTTAAAAATATTTCTGTTACATGGATTGATTTTAATTTTAATTAATTGAATATATTTGAGCGATCAAACTAAAAAAAACTTTTATAATGAATAACTTAACTTTCATGAGATACTTCGTAAATTAAAGTGTTTACATGATTTTAAGGTTTGTTTTAAAGGATAATAAATAACTAAATTAACGTCAAAAATATCTTTATTGTAAAATTTTATTATAAAATATCAGAGTTAAAAACTTTTTTGATTTTATTTGACGTTACGAAACACCCATGTTTATATAACAAAATCACAGTATTACATTGTTGACAGAAACACTTTAACACTTCTTATTTTAGAATAGCTTATATCACTTGATAAGCTGGCAAAATCGATATTTTACCAGTTTCAAAATATTGATAATTTAAAATAGGATTTCATGATCATAATTGGGATTAAAGTATGAAGAAATCAGCACTCTAAATTTTCAAAATTTTATTGAAAATATAAAAATATAACTAATAGCGGTCAAAATTCATTGTCACATTTTTTAATATACTCAAGTACTGAACTATTCTCACTTATGAAAAATTGTTAATTTTTGAAATTTGCATTCATTAAGTCATTGTGCTGTGGTTATTTCCATATTAAATCTAATATATTACCAATTCTTTCTGTTCAGTTAGTCAATAAATATAAATAAATTGATTGTTTTAAATTTAATAGAGGGTCATTCAGAAAATAAAGAACATTTTTTCTCTTGACACTTTTTTATTAATATCAAGTAAAAGTTATTTTGTAACACATTCAATACCTGAGCTATTTTTCTACATAGTCGCCATTTAAATTTAAACATTTGTCAGGGTTTTTCACTAGCTTTTTTATGCCTTCTGTATACTCAGTTGCCACCAATTTGTTGAACCACTCATGATGCTCTCTTTCAGTTCGTTGTTACTTTCATGGAGGTTTGTGCCTAAAAAAATCTTTAATTTAGGATAAAGATGGTTATCACTAGGGGCTAAGTGGGGTATGTACAGAAACTTTGCACTTTAACTGCTGATGCAAGTTTATTGTCATTACATCAGCATGTAGAAGGTCGGCTTGAGCATTCATTATCGTAAATACCTGCCCACTATTAAACATGATACACTATTTTCAGACTTAAGCATCGTTTCTCATGTTGCCATAAACCTTGATTACCTGTTTGTTAATTTCGTTAAGGCAGAATTTTTTTTCACATTCAAAAGCATAATACACTACAAACCTCACACTTGGGATTGTTAATTTTGTCATGCATTTTAAAGTTGCACAAATAAACATTTAACAGCTGTAGTGGCTCGTTGTTAATGTCAGATTGGTGCAAAAGTATCAAAATCCTTATAACAACCTTCAGTAAAAAAGTATACTAGATTAAACACAAGATTGTCCATTTTCAGTTTGTTGTTATTTGAGTGGAACTCCCAGTTTTGAGGTTTATAATCTCTTCTTGTTCATACTTAGACATGTTTGATTCTTCTCGAATTTTGTCCACTTGTCAAATTCTTAAATCTTTATATAAAAATATATACAATATATGAAATAAACAACAAAAATTCGTAACGCTTAAACTGTTGTTGTTTTCCAATGGCTTCCGCTGGCTCACACCATCTTTGATTTTGCTTCCAGTAGAGGCCAGGGAGGTCTCCTCTTCTCTACTTCTCTTCATCTAATTTTCTGCAGACCAGGAGATGGTCCTTGTTCATGATGGTGTCTGGGCATTCACACAATGTGCAGTTGTCATAGTTTATTATCTTAATTTTCTTCAGGTGTTCATTCAGACAGTCGTGTCCGCCAAAAGACCGCGACAGATGTCCTCCTCTGGAGGTCCTTAACCTTCCCATACAAGTCTAATACATTCTCATAAGGCTTGTTCTTTATGTCTTCCTTGACTTAGTGAATTCAAGATAAGATGTTCGCTTCAGTGCACTAATCCGAGCCTCCAGTGTGAGCATTCTTTTTGGTTTCTGCACTATAAGGGTTCCTTGTTTGGCCAGCCTGTCTGCCCGCTCATTCCCTTGTATGCCTACATGTGACGGGATCTACTGCAGAACCAATTCCTTGGTAATGTGTTTAACTACTTTGTATTTCTTCTGGATCGATTCTATCATAGAGCCTGCAGATGTGTTGTCAGCAATTGCTTGTAATGCCAATTTAGAGTCAACTAATATCACTATGTTATTATTCAACCATGGCCTCGTTATTATTTGCCTCAATGCCTCATCGATTGCAAATAACTCCGCCTCAGAAACGGTGGCGTCCGAGCTTAATGCAAAATAGTGAGAAAAATGCTCACAGAATATTCCCGCCCCTGTTTCACCTCCGATTTTAGATCCGTCAGTGTATATTCGCAACCAGTTGTCTGATGGGTATAGGTTGTTTATAGTCTCCAAAGTAATTTGTGCAACTGTGACTGGGTTGTCCTTGGCTTTATTTATAGTTTCCACAAGTTGAGTGCTTATGTTGTACCTGTCGTAGTCCAGAGGACTCTTCAGCTGTGTAGGCTCCTCGATCACCACACCACTTGATCTCCATTTAAGCATAAGGTGTTTGAAACTTGTTTGTGTTTTTAATGTTTGTTCTGCTGGTGGTTCTAGGATCCATGGGTTATTGTACTTCCTGTGAAGAATCTTCTCATTTGTTATCATAGCTTTGCACCTGTATTCACTATGCAATTGTTGGTATAGGCATGCATTGCTGCAATTGGTGTGGTTTTCACGGCGTTCTCAAAGTAAAGCTTAAACTAAGAAGCACATTTTAATTAGTATACCAGCCCGCACAAGTAGATGAACTTTGAGAACAATCAAATATATGTATGTAAGGACCAGAAGATAGTATCTGACCTATTATAGTGAATATTTTCAATATGGAGGCAAAAAACAACAAATGAATTAGCATTGCTCAATGTTAATTTGTCTGATAAGCTACAAATACAATTTTTGATGTTGTTTTGCAGGGCTCTTGGATCGCCATGTTCCTCACTGTTATCATCTCGTTGTACGTTTTCTCGCACGTTTACAATTTTCTCATGATGTTGTTCTACAATAAACCACACTATCATATAGACAGCAGGATGGGCATTACATACGCAAGGTAAAATTAACGTTACTATTTATAGTGAAAATAATGTGTTCATGGAATGTTAGTTTTGGGGATAAGGGCTGATGTGTCTTGAGGTGGTCAAAGGTGGATCAATCTACTGCATCTACAAACTTACACACTTCAAGGTTGTAGGTTCGAGATCAGAGTTACTGACATAAGCTTTTCTTTCGTCATTAACGCCAATCCCTCATCTTCCATCGTCTAATTGGTATAAAGTATGGATGTTAAGCAAATTTTATATTCTTCATTAATGTATATTGTAAATAGTATTTTATAGACATGTTTGTAAATAAATTTTAATAGAAAATAGGAATTAAAGTACACGGCACATTGAGTCTTGGGAAGGGACATTTAACAGGGATAAACAGAAAATAAATCAAGGTTTTTCTTTGATATAAAGGATTCACAGGACAACCAGAACAAAAAATTGCAAGCGTCCTGCTAATACATGTTACTTCTGCTGTTCTCTTTTTTTTATTTTTTTTTTTAAATTTAAGCCCACATTGGAGCACACACAGTCAATTTAATTAAGTCTTTTGGTTTTTCTGCGTTCTTCCCAGTATTTTTTTAATCTTATTGATCTCTCAAGTCTGAGTTCTTCCGAATACACTACGTTTCATGGACGTTTTTCCCTAAACTGTAATTGGGTTTCCTGACTTTTTAAGATCGCTTTTTCCCTTCTTCCTGCCAATTGCTCCTTGGTTATTCCCAGTTCCTCCAAGTCCTGTTCCACCTCCTTCAACCAGTTGTTCTTAACTTTACACTTCAGTTGGTAGTCCAATAATCTCTTCATAAGTCTACTCTCTGGTAATCGACTTAGGTGTCCAAAGAATGCCAATCTTCTTTTCCTAAAAATGTTAGTGAGCTGCTCGTTGTTCCGATACAAGACCGCATTCGGCAATAGTCTGTACTGTCCCCCCACCAAATGTTTCTTATTAATAATTGTTTGGAGTACTACTCTCCTTTTCATTCTCTGGAGCTCCTCCATTCTATTTTGGTTCTTTAGATTAAATAGGGTCTCCGAGGCGTAAGTTACGTTTGCCCTTATGACCGCGTTATAATGCCTAAGTTTAGATTTTATAGAAAGCTATTTTTTTTTGTAGGTGTTCTGGGTCAATTAGAAGGCAGATCTTAATTTAGCTACTCTGTTAAGTATTGCTGTCTCTTTTACCTTATAGTAATAAATAATAAACCCCATTAATATATGTTTAACGAGTTGCTAAATTTGTTTGTTGTTTGTTTTCCAATGGCTTCCGCTGGCTCACGCCATCTTTGATCTTGCTTCCCAGTAGAGGCCAGGGAGGTCTCCTCTTCTCTGCTTCTTCATCTAATTTTCTGCAGACCAGGAGATGGTCCTTGTTCATGATGGTGTCTGGGCATTCACACAATGTGCAGTTGTCATAGTTTATTATCTTAATTTTCTTCAGATGTTCATTCAGACTGTCATGTCCAGTTGTCAGCTGAAAGACCGAAAGCCGAAAGTTGCTAAATTTTAAACCTTTATTTAATCTTTTTTGAAATGTGTAGTTTTTATGTATGAATGTCCATGTATTATTTTAAAAGAATTAAAATTTATAAACCTTCTTAACTTACATTACGATTTTTTTTTGTAACTTAAAGATTTTGGGGTAAAAGCACCAAGGCAGTAATGCGCTCATTCAATGACAGCATATGTTTTATAACGTTATTTCATTATCAGTATATCAGAAACCAATTACTTTTTAACAAACAAAATTTGGATAATATATAGGCAGTCTCTGAATAGTTTGTATCATATATGTTTATAAAATCTGTCGTATACAGTTGATTTGAAAAAAACTTGCAACATTGTCCGATATCTATCTCAAATCCTAACATATTCTTCTCTACCAGTCATCGCCTTCTTGATAACTAACTTTTCTTTGTTCTGTGTAATTTTCAGTGTTCCGTTACTACATAACTGCCTTCTTTGGAAGTCTCTCGTCAACCTGTTCTTTAAAGCTGTTTATACCTCATTGATTACTGTGCCTTCCAATTCTTTTTTTTTTCATTTCTCATTATGTTTTTCGACACCAGTCAGTCTGCTGCATCACTGAACTTGTTTACTTCGAGGTTGTAGGATTGAGATTGCAGTTACTGCTGTTTTGTTTTGTCCCCTACGTTAATGCCAATTTTTTATCCTCATTAGTCTAACTGGTATGAAGTATGGACGTTAAAACAAAAGAAAAATATTTACCATTTTGTTGATATCCATAGAGACCTTACAGTGTCGCCCCATTTCTATAATTTTTAAACTTCTCATCATGGATCCATAGTATTTCCACTTTTTTCTACCTCCTCACTCCAAAGTTGTTATTTACATAACCAATGACTACTTCTCTGTACTTATAACACTTATTTCTCTATCATCAAATATTTTCTTACACCCAATTATATATATATTCTTTACGTCTAATTTTAGTTTTAAACAACTTGATATGGTTAAATATTTGTGTTGAAGTTATAAATTGACAGATGTTTGAATTTTGTGTTCCAGTGTAATGAAGACTGCAGCATGCGGCACATGGTTGGGTGACTTGATCACCGCTTTGATGGTGACTGATGTCATGCTGCAGGATAATTTGTATCCTGAATGGGCTCCAGCTCTCCGCAAGATATGGCGTCGTTCAAATATTCCCAGAATCCTTATTTTTTGGGTCGGATCCGTCCTGGCAACAGCTATTGTTGTCACGTTGATTATTAGCGATTACATTTCTTGGGACAAACTGAACAGAGACTTTGTGGCCAGTACTGGTGAGTACTTATAAAATAATATAATTATTAGATATCTGACAGTTACTAGAAACCTTCTTTTTATTGAAATATGCTGCTTATTTTTATTTCTTAACAGCAGATTTATATGTTTAAGTTTAAAAATAAAAAAAAGATAAATAAAAAAGGAGAAAAACTTATTTTAACCTTTTGAAGAGTATACTAAAAGTACAATAGTGAGTAAGGACGTCATAAGACGTCATTCACATATGTAACATGAATGAGTATTTTTTTAAATTTTAAGGCGAAAAAGCACATTGAGGCTATCATCACCTACTCTAAATGTAGGTGTGAGTGTAAAGTGTTAAAGTTGTAAGTGTAGTGTTGTATGTGTAAGTGTGTATTAGACTCGGGTACCGCGAGGAACGTCTAAATCCTCTCAATAGGTGCTGCTAGTCTGCTCCCCTCCTGCGGGGATGAATGAGTAAGGACATCTTTGTTATTTTTTTTTTTATATTTACACTCTGAAATTAATGTTTAAACAGAATAAAAGAAGATAATATCAAGTTATTTTATAAACCCATCTCACATTGGCACTTTTTCTAGCTAAATGTAATAAAAGTAATACACTGATTGGTGGATGACAATTGGGCATTCCCGGAAAATGGGATGGTCTTGCAGTGTCATTATAGTTTGACGTGTGAAATGTTGGCGGTAGTTATTATGTTTTTGGCGGTATTTGAAGTAAAACGTGTGTTAGTAAGAGAGTTATTTCAATACTGTATTAGCTATTTTTTTAAAATTATGTTATTTGGTTGTTTTTCGTTGTAGTTTTGTTATTATTGTTTTTGGTACAATCAACATTTATTTGATATTGTTGTGTTAAACGTATATCACATGTTCAATTTACATACTGGTAAAAAAAATCACTAATGAATTATCGCTTTAACCTGGTTAGGCAGATTGTAAAAGTACATTACATACCTAAAGAAGATCAGGTTGCTCGATACAGTCCACATCCGAGTACCGATAGATATCCGTTGCGGATCACAGGATGACCTTTCTTCCGACCTCTACCAACAAGTAGTGAACGGGAAAAAAAAGTTCAAAGAAAGTGTTATGTTTGTTACAACTTGAAAACAAAGAACAAAAAAGAAAAGACTTCTTTGAATGTTTACAGTATAGCGTTTACATGTGTGTATAGCCTAAATCTATGTTTTGAGGATTTTCACACAAAATACACTAAACATTTTTTTCATTTTTATGTATTTTTACAATAAAATAAATGAGTTTTGCTTAATTTAAAAAAAATATTACTTTTTGACAGTTTTGATGTTAATATGCTGATCTCAGCTTCAAAGATGTCATATGACTCTTTCCTCGCCAAAGGGTTAAAAACAAACTTCTATCACTTGCTTATTGTTCAGCAGAATCTACTTCAGAACCCTTTCTTAATTATATTGGGATTTTCAACCTCCCTTTTGCTCTCTTGAGATTTTATATTAGATTTTTAGATAGATACTCATATAGCCCGTGTTATTTACATTTTTCTATTTGAAAACAATTTTCCCATATCTTTTTTCTTTTAGCTTTTTTTATCATAATACATGAAACTACGAGGGTTGATCAAATATAAACGAGACTGACTTTCTAAAAACTTTTCCGTTGGACATTGAATTCTAAAGGGTGGGGTTTCAGGTAGCCTGGGAAGTTTGGGACGGGCAACATTTCCGTTCGGACCCTTCAGTATAAAACTATACAATGAGTGAGAGTGAAGTGCACGTTTCCGTGGAGCAGAGAATTATTATTAAGTTTTTGGCCAAGGAGGGGTCAATCCGACTGAAATCTTTCGTGGGTGTTGACGGCTCAATACGGGGACAGGACCCTGTCAAGAGCTCGCGTTTTGCTTGGCACAAGGAATTCGCCGAAGGACGGGAAGCAGTAGAAAACCTCAGCCATGATCGTCGCCCGACCACTTCCGTCACGGACGCGAAAACATTGATGCTGTTCGGAAGCTCCTGGACGAAGACAGACGATATCGCTGCGATTTATTGCAGATGAACTCCAGTTGAGCTATGGTAGCGTTCAAAAAATCGTTACATCAAACCTGGAACTCAGCAAAGTATCTGCAAGGTGGGTTCCACGAATTTTGACCGACGTTCACAAACGGAATCGTTTGGAGATTTGCCAGCGACTATTGACCCAATTTGAACGAGATGGTGAGGCATTATTAAACCGGATTGTCACCTGTGACGAAACATGGGTTCACCATTACACTCCCGAGTTGAAACAGGCAAGTATGGAGTGGCGGAAGAGGGGAGAGAGGGCGCCTCTGAAGGCCAAATCACGATCGTCGGCCAGGAAGGTAATGGCCACTGTATTTTTCGACAATCAAGGCGCCTTTCACGTCGATTTCCTCCATCAACGACGCACAATAAATGCACAATATTATTGCAATGTTTTAGAGGCATAAAAACAGTCTTTTAGTAGGAAAAGGAAATCTAAACCGCGAGAAACGCTCATTCTTCTTCACGATAATGCCCGACCACATTCGGCGAACGCTACGAGGCTTAAACTCGATCAAATTGGCTGAGAACCAATGGAACATCCACCATACAGTCCAGACTTATCACCCTGCGACTATCACCTGTTTGGGCCACTCAAAGAGGCGCTTGGAGGCCAGCGTTTCGAAGACGATTCTGCGGTGGAGACCTTCGTGCTCCAATGGCTCAATGAACGCCCAAGAACTTTTTACGAAGATGGAATTAAAAACTTCCAATCCGTGGGAAAAAATGTTACTCGTGCGGGAGACTATGTAGAAAAATAAGTTGTATCAAGAATAATTTGTAAGTAAGCAATAAATTTTTTAAAAAATCAGTCTCGTTTATATTTGATCAACCCTCGTAGATTAGATTAATATTTACTATAGTTATAGTAAAAGATCAGTTGTTTTATATTAATTCGTAACAATCAGCTGATTTTATTGAACAGCTGATAGGCTATAATAAGTTTCATTTTCAACAAAGAGGACTCTATACTTACATATTACTTGGTTTTATTTCATTGCACAATATATATATACTTTATTGAGAAACTAGCTTAGATAATATTTACTGTAGTTATAGTAAAAGATCAGTTGTTTTACATTAATTCATAACAATCAGCTGATTTTATTGACCAAGTGATAGGCTATAGTAAGTTTCCTTTTCGAGAAAAAAGGTCTGTATTTATACGTATATATTGCTTGGTTTTATTTCATTGCACAACGGACGTTAAAAAAAAAAAAAAAAAAAAATTCATTGCACAATGTATATACTTTGTTCGTCATTATTCCTATCTTATTAAATATACAAATAAATCTCCTTTAATAATTCAATTCAGTTTTTGAAAAATTAATTGATATTTACGATTATTATATCAGCTGATTGAACAGTACTCATTTTTATTGGTTTTACTGTTATCATTATAGTTGTAGGTAGATATTTTTATAGCTTATGTTTAACACGTTTCTTAATGAAAATGAGTTTTCCTAAAGATTGCGCCCACCATGATCCATTTTTTTAACCCCGAAAATAGTATATTCCACTAATATCAAAACTGTAAAGCCGCTTTTTAGGAAGAAAGGAGATACACACATTCAATAATTGTTTGTTTAATATTACAAAATATAAAATAGTTAACCTCATTGTTGTCAGTATTCACTCATCTGAGGTTAACATTGCACAGCCACAATATCCTAATTTATTTATAAATAATAAACATGTTCAGTTATAATCCATAAACACAGCTTGTTATTGTAACCACTTATATAAAATTAAAAGTAACAGAAACGTCATAATACTTAAACAAGTAATATATAATATAAAATGGTTAACCCCATTGCTGTCACTGTATTCGTTGTCATCTGTTGGTAAAACTGGGTGATATGCTCTTTGAGGATCAGGTTTTATCACTGTTATTGAAGTTGCTACTATTTTCGTCCCGATATGAGTGTTGTTTGCATTTTTCAGTATAATAGTTTGGTGTGGCGTAGTAGGTTTTCCGTTGTTCGTCATTTTTCCTTCGTGTGATATTTCGTTTTCTGTAAATTTGAATGTGTTAAGATATTCGTAGTTCATTCTGTGCTTTCAATGTCTGATCTGAAAATAAAATTAATTTTTAATGAATGTAAGTACAGTATTTGTATTTTTTTAATCATTTCTAGGTTTTTTTTATGAAGTTGTATCATGTGAAGTACAGTGAAACGTCCTTTAACGGGCATCCTGATACACTGAAAACTTTACTAGGGAGTTTTTTTTGGGGACAGAAAATATTCCTATGTAGTTACTAAAGATTTACTCTTCTTTACAAGGACACTGTTGGCAGGACAAGGACAGTAAAATTTGTCAATTTTTTTTTATACCTGTATTGGGTGAACACACTGACAGATATTTTTACAGTAAACTTAGTTGACATATTTATAGAAGATGAAGCATGTGTTTCTTACCAATATCTGCAGTATGGAATATAGTGTTTAAAACTGCCCTGAATGTGATATGACGGCAGTTTTTAGGTTTTAGTTGAGATAAGCCAAATTCTTTGAAACTAAAATTTATAAGGCATTATTATCGGCTTAACACAGTAGATAACATAAAAACCATGCCATGCAGAGTTATAAACTCGTAACAAACACATGGAGTTGATTGACACATGTTACGTCTAAACAGTAATGATTTTATCACGGTTTTGTTTGCTTCAAACAATAAGTATGTATTAAAACTGTGAAAGTTTCTTACTGGTCTGTATTTGTACATCAGAGTTACTACTTTGTGTAAAAGAAAGCTCCCAGAGAAAATAAACTCCACAAGATTACCAGTTACCACATTTGACAAATTTCCCCCAATGAACCGAAATAGTGTAAAGCCAGGGTCTTAATTTGTCTTAAGTGGTCTCCTAAGGTTAGATTTATGTACTAAGAGTAGCATATTATTTGTTTAAACATTTTCTTAAACATATTTTTATAAAAAAACAGTACAGTAAATAAAAATTATTAACTGTAAAATATACACTGTATCTACACATCATCAATGTTGTTTTATTTTGATCAGTGAAACTTTGATAATAGTTTATAGTACTACTATAAACATTACAGTAGGATACATTTTACTTATCAGAAATTATATTTATAAATAAAATAATTATCATTTTGTGATAACCTCATTTTCCTTTGAAAGTATGCGATTTTTTAAAACAAACTATTCCCACCCCCTAATAAAGAAACACATGTATTTCTGCACTTATGGGTGATTTACTAAAGTAATGATTTTTGCAATTTTTTAAAATTATGTACTTTATTATTGAATTAAAAGATATTCATCACCATAAGATTAAAACAGAGATTAAAATAAAGACTCAGAATGTAATTAAATTCTATTTTATAAAAAAAATATAGTTCGGAAGTAAATAAAAAAACTGTCTATTTTCCTAAACTGATTCACCAATTTTTTTCTTATATGGAGTTATATTGTTCAAGTCAGTGCAGCAATTTTTAAATAAAGAAAAAAAATCATAAAAATATATCTCAACTATGGCCAGTGAGATTTTCTGTTTACTACACAACTTGCTTTCTTATGATAAGTTATGATATTAAGCTATTTTTAACAGAAGTATATTGTGGCGTCGTTGATGTTTACTTTTCATGCTGATTTCCTATGCAAGATTGCTATGACAACAAGACGTACCAAAGTACTAAAGCTAATGCACATTATCATGTTTTAATAAATCAGTTATTATCTTGCTAATTCTTTTTAATTTTTGTTCTTCTATTTAATTTAATTCTGTTCTAATTATCCTTGTTCTATAATCTGTGGTGAAAATATAGTGCTCTAAAGTTAATAGCTTTTACGGAATACTAGCTTTGAGTCTACATTAGGCTCAAGGATATTAGTTATATACCCAACAACTGAATCGAGTTAGTTCTTACATTTTTTATAAAAAAGTATATATTTTGTCTTTATTAACAATACACATTTAATCATTTTTGCAACGAAAAACATGTTACCTACTTTCGTGAACAACTGAGTCGAGTTATTTAAACACACAACAACCGACTCAAGTTAGTTTACGTTTTTCTTTTTTAAAAAGTTTGTTTTTTCATTTTTAATAACATGTATTTATTCAGTTTCGTGATGCAAAACACATTGCCTACTTTTGTGTGGTAGCAATTTTGAGGTTATGCAGATAACTTTTATTTTCCATTTTATTCAAACTTCCCGTTTCCGCACTTTTATATTTAATGTTATTACTTTTGCGCTTATAATAAAGCATTTTGGTGAAGGAATTACGAAAATTGACAAATCTTCCAAAAGTGCA
This sequence comes from Callitettix versicolor, assembly GCA_022606455.1. NCBI lineage: Eukaryota > Metazoa > Arthropoda > Insecta > Hemiptera > Cercopidae > Callitettix > Callitettix versicolor. The sequence continues at coordinate 24,850,089 of CM040189.1, forward strand.
GATTTACGTCTTATGGGCAAACAAAAAAATCATGAATGACAAGTGTCCGTATAATTAAGGTTACATTATATGTACGCTATATATTTAATTATTATTACAACCTTAAGCAATTGCTTAAATAATCAATAACTAATACTGTAAACAATAGGTTCTAAAGCCTAAATCACAATCTAGCTTCTATATTTTGCAATAATTTCAGTAGCTTAATTGGTTAAATCTTGTGTCTTCTTACAACCTTGCAAGAAAGTTTTGTGTTTGATCATTAAGGGTTTTTTGAGTTTTAAATTATGTAAAATGGCTTACAAACAATACATAAACTTTCTTACATTCAGTTAAATTATTCAACAGAGATTAAAATAAAGCACTCAGAATGTAATTAAATTCTATTTTATAAAAAAAATATAGTTCGGAATTAAATAAAAAAACTATTTTCCTAAAATGATTCACCAATTTTTTTCTTATATGGAGTTATATTATTCAAGTCAGTGCAGCAATTTTTAAATAAAGAAAAAAAATCATAACAATATATCTCAACTATGGCCAGTGAGATTTTTTCTTATTTACTACACAATCTTAAATTTATTTTATTTCGAATTTGCTACAATGTCTTAAGTTATGAATTACCATGTACAACCACAGTTTGAGAAAGTTATGATTAATTTAAAGAAATTATGTTAATTTTTTTGGTTTTTGTAGGTAGATCCTGTACAGGATATTTTTAGAAAAATAGAGGGTTAGAGGTTTGTTTCTTGTGAGTTCTTTTGTCAAAAAAGGGCTGGAAAATGAAAATTGTTAAAAGTCTTTAAATGGACTCTGGCCTGGCCTAATTTTATCAACATTAGCAGATAATTCAAGGGCCCGAAAACATTTTACGTATCTATACATAACATTAGAATCACAAAATAAATTTTGTCCACCATCACAATATTTTGTATAGTGAGGCAGTAAAAATATTCAGTATTTTCAAAATACAGCAAATTCGTAAAAAAATTCAATTTTTTTGTCTCTAAACATTTTGATGTGCAAAGTCAGTATATTTTTATTGAATAACCTTACATAGTCAAAATGGTGACTCGTGAACAATGTTTAAAATATTTTACAAGCTATAGTTGCTACAGTAAATAAATGGTGAAAACGGAAAATCAGTATGATTCTTCAAAATTTTTAGATTTTCCTGAAATTTGGTTATATATGAAAATTGATAACTCAAATTAATGCACAAAATTTGAAATAAAAGATATTTAGTTCCAAAGTAGGCTAAATTGAAAAAATGAACATTTATTTCTTTTTTCTTTGAAACTTGCTAAATGTAATTGAATGGTGACTATAATTTGAGCTAAGCCAATTTTCTTTTTTTCAATAGTTCTCGATCTTGATTTTTCAGGGCTATATCGACCCATATGTTTTCTTTGGGCACGTGTGTATTAAATTTTAGCAAAATGTTTACAGCAATGTCGATTTTGAGAAAATCTGATTAAAACATTTTTTTGATCAAACATGGGCTTCCTTAACCTCAAATGAGATCTTTGCACGAAGTTTCATCGTAATCAGTCAATTAGTATAATCCTTAGCAACACAGGCACACATGGACAGACATCCAAGTTAGAATTAATTTTTTTGGACTGATAGGCCCTTAAAACATAAATGTTTGTCTAAAATTTAAGGTAGGTCTCTTTCACATCACCGTATACTTTTTTAAACTTTACATAGATATTAAATTCATGAAGATGATATCTAATTATTTATATTTGAATTATTGTAATTTTCTAAGTTAAAAACAGCCATGTGTAGATAGCAATGGAATCTTGCCAGGCAGTTCAAGTAACAAGTTTAGTGTGGTTAGCCTTGAGGGACATTCTTAAAATGTTTTTTTAATATCCTGTCTTGTATGTTCATTCATTGCATGCTAGTAATACCTTGTGTACAATGATATTATGTAGTACCTACTTGCTAATTTTTACAATTCGTACTATCAAATAAAGCCGTAAACATATTGTTTTATTTGTTGCTTTAGTTTTGTAAGAACTAAGTTATATTATTAGCACGTTTTCACTGAAAAATGTGATATTAGAACGGCCATCATGGTAAGACCCTGACTTTGGACCTTGAATAAGCACTGATCCTAACCTCTAGATCACTTTTTTAATGATTGTTAAACATTTTATACACATATATGTGTTAGCACTCTAATGTTTACAATTTTGGTCTGATACAATTCATACTTGGCAAAAAAAAAATCAATTTCGGTTGCTTGGACAAGTTTGTTATCTGGCAAAATTCATTTAACAATTTTTAACAGACGACCGTTTTGAAAAGTAAGAAAAATTCTGTTGAAAGTATGAAAACGAATATAGGTGGGAAGGGCTTATTTTTCAGCTGCTCATATTTTCGCTGTAATTTGAAATAGTAATGTATGCAGTTTTGTGCTGATTATGTTGATTATGAAATTAGATTTTCAAAAACTTTTAAGACAAAAAAAAGTTACAAACTATTAACATAATCAATTTGTCTTGTTTGAATCAAATTGAAGCAAATTCAAATACACACACACACTATATATATATATATATTACAACACCTCAAAAGTTATCTGAAGTGGTGCAATTTCAAGGTCCCGGGTCTGTTTATTACCATAATGACCACTACAGTAGCTCATTATTCCAATGGAAATTTACTAAGAAGCGTTGTGATGAAAGAAAAATAAACTTAATTTAAAAAAAATTTTGGATCTAAATATCAAAATAAAACATATATTTCCTTAACTTCCTCCCCAAAAAATTCAAACATTTGTCAATTCATTAAATTATAATTTATCAAAAAGTAATATCAACACATAATTTTATATAATATTATTTAAATAGAAAATTCGGCTATAATTTACCTTCTGTTTTTGCAGTTAACCACTAATAAATAAATGTATTGAATAAGCTAAATCAAAGAGTAAATGAAGTTAAATTAATAAAGTAATACAAAATATTTCTAAAAAATAAAAAAAATACTCGTTCATTGTTAATTTGTAATTACTGTGCAATGTCAATTATAAGCAATTCAAAGTAAAATACATACCTGATACTGTAAACCTTTTCCCTGATAGGACTAATGCCATCAGCTGTTAAACTTAGAGTGACCATCTAATCTAATAAAAATATTAAGGAAAGTTTTGATTAAGGAAACAGAAATGTGATTTCCCATGGGAATGTACTGTATCGATGCCTAATTATCAGTTTATCTGTAAACAGTACAACTCATTTTTATTTCTGATGAATATGATGTAGGCCGTAACATAGAGAAACACTAAATAAAATAACCTAAAATGTTTTAATAATAAATGTATAAAAATAGCAAAAGAGTAGAATATTATACATTTTCTATGTTAAGATTTCTTTACATTTTAACAATAAATGTACATTGAAATATGGTGGGGAAAATTGATGTTGAAATTTTTGGTGGAAGTTCGTTTAGAAGTCTCGCAGTCCAAAAATTCCAGGAAATGGAGTTTGTCTTTATAAACTAAACTAATTGATATATTTTGATGAAATATTGCATCAAATATATTTTTATGTAATTTGGCCAAATTTCAGGGCCTTTTTTAATGTTATAAGTTTTTTTACACCCTTTTAAAAAAACAGATTTTTTTTGATTTGGGCTCTTAACGATTTAAATCAAATTTTTCTCTCTAATGTAGTTCTTACCTAAACAAAACTTATAATTTTCTGTTTCTCCAAAAATAAAGAATTAGTTTTATCGACAAAAAAAAAAAAAATCAGTTTCGATTCTCAAAATCGGTTCTTCAGGCTTTGTTAAAATTTGTTTTTTTTATAGAAATTCATAACCCAAATCAGTGAACTAAATTTTAAACTAAAAACTATATAACTTCTATTAGGTTCATTTTTGGGTTACTGTTAAATTTAATTAAAAAAAACACAAACTTTTGTTGATTTTAATGGTGATTATGATTGTGAAATCATTTTTTCAAAAAAAGTGTAAGAGAAATAAGTTATGAATGTTTAAAGGTTTGAAATGCCCACAACTTTGAAACTTTTGAATGATTTTTGCTGTGTAATGGACTTATCCAAGCTGTTACAAAAAACGATTTATGTTTCAAACAAATCGGACCAAAATTGTGAATGTAAGTATACTAAACAATGTACATGTTTATAAAATTTTTAAATGATACCAGGTCTGGGTCTTTCCATGATGGCTGCTCAACTCCAAATGCAAATTTGCTAATAACAGCAATAAGATTTTGTTCAAAAAGAAGCTTATGTAAGCTTGTATACAAGTGAATTATATATAAATAAACAAGATTCACTGGATAAAGTAAGGTCATATCTTGTACAAGTGAATTACCTTGAATCACACAATTCTGTAATTAATGCAAAATGCACTTTTACTCATTGAGGAAGAGCTGTCAGTGTCTAACATTTCTTGAGAGAGATAGGATGTGTGTTGACGTTATCTAATGAGGAAAGTGACTATTTTAATCAACAGTTAGTGTGTGAATGGCTTTGAGTTAACAATGGAAATCGATCAACCTTCTAAAGATTTAGTGGAAAGAAACACTTCTTGTGAAAGTTATGACAACGAATGCAATGAATATATCACTGGTGACTTGAAACATTATTGTGACTTACCTTCAGCTATACAAGATGGCATTGTTGACAGACTGAGTGGGGACATTATTAGCGTAAACAATTCAAGTAACATACATGTCGGTGCAAAGATCGGTAAGGTTATCGTAGACACTTTTACAGTCGTTTCTTCTTCTAAAGACGTTAAAAACAATCCTAGAAAACGAAAATTAATCCTTGGTATAATATCAAGTTTGTGTTTAGGCGTGGTGATCTTAGGTGTTTTTATTTATTTTAAATATTTTACTGAAAGTGATGTAGAATGGTTGGTGAAACGTAAAGATTGGGGAGCGAAAGAAGCTAAGCAGCCGTGTACAGAAAGTGAAGAAAAACAAGTTGTCGAAATCATTTTCTTTCAAACAAAAACTGACTACTGTTATAACTTGCGTGATTGTTCTCAAATTGTTAGAAATATTCAGGCTGAAGATTTAACGGATATTTATGCGACCGATATTAAATTCAATTTTCTTATTGGAGGGGACGGTAAAGTGTACGAAGGTTTGGATTGGCACTGTAAAGGTGAACACGTGTTCCTCCCGTTTTCAGGTTTACATATAGGTTTTATAGGTGATTATAGTCCGACTGGCCATAATAACCGTTTGAGTGATTCACAAAAAGACGTTGTTAACAAACTATTTAAATATGGTGTTCAGAAACAGAAATTGTATGAGAAGTTTGGTGTTACGCCGGCTTGTTGTTATAAAAACGCTTCGGATCCTGGTGAAAACATACTGAACGAAATGGTACATTGGCCTCAATTTCTTCGGTCTTGTTTGCATACAACGAATTGTGATTATAGCGGTGTTGCAGATATGGACGTGTTGTTGAACAACACGAAAACTGATCTATGAGTGATGTGTTGTCATACACTACCTTGAAAATCAATAAAACTTAAGTGTTTATTTGTTACAAGTTGAATTATGACAATAGTGTGTGCAGTTATGTTTTGTTAAGAACAGTGCAAATAATTTGCAGCCTGTGTAAATATGTGTATCAATTAAAACACTACTTAGTGGCATATTGTGGTTTTTGTTATTAAATTAAATAATTACAAAATTATTTACATCTTTTTTGTTACTTGTTAATAAAAAGAATATTTTTTTGACAACATTAACAAGGTTTTAAGGTTAGTTTTTGAAGTTTTACAATTAGTCGTTACTTTTATATGCAACATTTGCATATGTCAGATGTTCGTATAAAATTAGTTTTTAAATTACGGTAATTTTATTGTACAGAATAGTATTTCAAATATTTGAAAGTTCGTAGTATGATCTTTATTTCTGTTAGGACTGTCATTTTTTTAAATAAGTTCATCTGACTTTCCTAGCTGTGTCAACTTTCATTTGTTGATGCTATTCAGATTTCCTCCATTATCGAAACTTACTACTTTACTCTAAGCAAAACGTTTTGACAAATATTGTATTTCTATACTTTCCTGAAAAAAATTGAAAAAACCCTTTAAAACCATTCATAACACTACATTACAACTTAGTTCTGTTCTGTATAACAATAATAATCATGGCATGCAGCTGTCGCGCTGACGTGATGGAAGCAAATTTCCAAAAAGTAAAAACATTTTTTATATCTTACAGGTTTTTTGAAAATCTGATTTCACCATTATAAACAGTATCAAAATCTGTATAAATTAGCACAAACAGTTTTCAAATTACATTGGTGCTCATTATGATAGTGAATAGAATTACCTAAAAAGTGAATGATAAAAAATATAACAGTTTATAAAATTTGTAATGTCCACCGTTATGGAAGTGTTGAACGGATTTTGCTGAGTAACTTAATAGTTCGAGCTATTGCCAAAGATTTTTCAAATTTGTATCAAATTGTGAAAATTTATTTGCTTTGTTTTAAAACAGTATTAAAATTTAAAAAGAAACAAATAACATACAGTACTAATTTCTTTTAAAAGTTATATGTTCACATTGTTAAAAGCAAATTGTATGTTTTTAATTTATTCTCATTCAACCGTATTCATTTTTTTAATATTATATACTTTGTTTTATGAAAGATCTCAAATCCTATTTATGGAATACTCAGTTCCTATTAAGAAACAGTATATGTATATGTAAAAAAGAAAAATGACAACAATCGTGTTAGCAGCAAATTTTATATAAAATTCAACCTTAAACGCATAAAAAAAGTTTGCTCTATTTATTTGTATTTAGTATAAAAATACATTGGACGTGTTTTATGATTTTAATATCAGTTTATTGTTTAAACCCACTGGATTTCTAATTATTTAGCATTTTGTATTTATTCTTGTATTGGAGAAAATATTGCTCACTAACTCATTAATTTTATATAGTTTATGTATATAGCTATATTTAACATATAGAGTGTTTTATGCACTAGAATTAATGTATAAATTTATCATACTACAATAATATGTTTCATTTGTAGTAATTATAGTGTATAATACAAATCTATTTAGAAAATTATTAAATTACATACATATAAAAAAATTTTTTGTATTATTTATACAATCATTATTTTTATACAGACTGGAGCAGTTAAAAGATGATTAGGACATGAAACAAACAAATATGCTTATATAAGAAAGTATTTATTCCATTAATATACATACAAATAAAAACATATCAACTTTGAATTTCTAGCAAACTAAACAAGTAACCATAGCTTGCTCAACTGTACAAATAGCAAAGTCGTTTATAATTAAATTAATAATCTAGGCAGTTTGCTGCAATGGCTGTCCTTATAAACTAAAACAATTGAATATGTTTCCTTCTGTCCTTTCGTTCTAATTCTCTGTTATTAAAGTAATGAAACAGTAGTAAATATGAGTTTTAACTTGTTTTGTATATTGTAATTTTTGCCTCAAACACTTTATTATACGCCAAATAGTAATAATACAAAATACAAAAGTGCGGAAACTACGATAAGTGTAAAAAAATGTATAAAAAAGTGACACGCATAACCTAAAAATTACTCTGCGTGGAAGTTGCTAACTTGTTCTTCATTATGAAAACAATTAATTAAATACAATTAAATAAAAACAATTTTTTTAAAAATAATTAAGAACCTAACACGGTTTTGTATAAAAGTAGTTACTAGTTTTGTAATGAGTGTTTTTTTTGAGTGTGAATTTTTTTATTGTAGTTCCTGTATTTGAATTTAAATTTGGCTAAATAACCCATGTTTTTCTAACACCAAATCGTGGCGGTAAACTTCACATCAGCATTGTTATATTCGTCTGAATGAGATTGCGATAGGCACATGAATAATATCTCGGTGGGTGACCTTGGTGTAGTAAATCTAGCATGGAATGAAAATGGCAATGACATCACAATACAGTTCTATTAAAAATTGCACAAAATCGTAATGCATCGTAAGAAATTTAATCTTCTGTGAGTGAATATCTTTTAATTCATTAATAAAAGGGAAAAAAATCTTAAATCTTTGCTTTAGTGAAACAAATGAAAACTCATAAATACCAAAAACGATAAAGGTGTAAATAATAAATGAGTGGTGAACGTAAACCTAGTCAAGACAGACATTAATAGTAAGAACAGTGTTGCTGTATAATGAAAGTATGATAAACATTGTGAATAATTATATATATAAAAAAAAACTTTTTTTAAAATCATGTTTTTAAAATGGACTAAAAAGTATAAAATAAATTCTCATAAAAATCCATCAATCTATCGAGATTTATAAACCTATACAGATTCATAATCACACATGTATTTTTAAAAATATGTGACAGTGAATTTTTATAGATATTAAAATACTTGTACAATTAAAAACAAAAAAAGTGGATCGCATGAAATTAGAATGAAATTACTATTATCTATTAGCCTATAAGCACCCCATGTTTTTCGTTTTTAATTGAACAAGTATTTTAATATTTATAAAAATTCACTGTCACATATTTTTAAAAATACATGTGTGATTATGAATCTGTATAGGTTTATAAATCTCGATAGATTGATGGATTTATAATAATTTATTTTATACTTTTTAGTCCTTTTTAAAAACGTGATTTTTAAAAAAATTTTTTTTTATTTACATAATTATTTTTTACTTTTTAGTCTTGTTAATTATTTTTAAAATACCAAAAAAACGGAATGTCGTTATCATATATTTTTTTTATTTACTGTAAACTCTGAATTTCTAACGGTAAAATTAGAACATTAGCGTACTGCCAAATCCTTGACAAATCAATTCAACATTAAATACTTTTTAAAACGTATAAGTTTTGTAAACAATACGGCTTTGCAATAAAAACAAATTACGTTTCTATTAAACTTACCAAAACGCTATAAAAAAAAAAAAAACTGGTCAGGTGTTGGGTTTGAACCTAAGCTCCCAACTGGGAACCAGAGCTTAAAGCTGGCGTCTTGGACCACTCCGCCATCCTGGCTTGTACTGAACAACAACAGCATTACTTCCTATAGCAAGAAAACAGACGGCATGTCGTTATCGTACATTTGATCATGCCGAAATAATGGTCAAACAGTTTCAGTAATAGTGCCCTTGGCACAGTTCAATATTTGTAAATAAGCCAGTATTATTTTATTGTCATCGAGTTTAGAGCTGTATACAAAATTTCAAATCTCTAGCTCATCGGGCAGTTATTTTAAAATCGATTGCAAAATTCCACCCAGACAAAACCCATAGTTACTTATTAAAAACATGATAAAAAAAAATAATCTAGATTTGAACACATATTTCCAAGTCAAAAAAAGTTATTTTGTTTTGGAAATTTTGTATGCAGATGGGTGTGGTTTTCCCCTACAATTTTGGATATTTTTAACTTTTCTAAAGAAAAAGGTTTTATTAAATTAAAAACCTGTAAAAATTGGATTTTCTCAAAATAGGCTGTAATGGTATTAATCAAATTTTGATCAAATTTAATTTACAAGTATATGAACAAAACACTTTTATTCGTATACAAAAAGATCCTGTTTGAGATTTATTTATAAAAACTGGACAACCTTCTTTATTAATTTAAATTTTTAAAATTTTATTTTATTTTAAAATTTATCAAAATCACATCAGATTTTATTCAAATTTTTGTCTTTTGTATATCTTGACATACTGAAATTGTCACACTGAAATTGACAATCTAAAATTGACATACTGAATTTTTCATATTGAAATTAATACACTGAAATTGATATATTAAAATTGACTTGCTGAAATTAATATCCTGAAACTGACATACTGAAAATTAACATATTAAAACTGACATAATGAAAAATTGACATACTGAAATTAATATACCGAAACTGACATACTGAAATTAACGTATTAAAATTAACATAATGATGGAAAAGTAACATACTAAAATTCAGGGTAGCAAATTTGAAATCCAAGAAATTGATGGTTTTACAGTAAATTGAAAAAAATAAATCTCTGATCACCATCAAAGTTTGTTCTTTGATCCATTTATATTAATTTCCAATTATTACAAATTTGGTTAACTGAGTTATGAATCTCAAGTCATGTGTGATGAAAATTCACATGAAAAATTACTGATGGTAAAGAAACAGGTAGAGTCATCAAAAACAGGTTCTAGTGGTACTAATGTTTTGGTGAGAAATGGTGCTAATAAGTAGCGGGGCCATTACCATGATAGCAGATTTTCAGATGGAGATTTGCTAAAAATATTTACTTTGAAACAGCTTTATCATACAATTGCTCCAATAGTTTATAAGTTTCTAGAATTGAAACATATTTGGTGAAAATAGTTTTTCTTATCTTAATTTAGTGCATAAAAAGTTAAGACTGACATAAAAAGTTAAGGCACAGTAAAAGTTTTCATGCTGATAAACAATGAAGGAAATATCTGACAGTTTAACATCATTATCTGCGGCTAGTGTCCAGGAAGTAGGCATACAACTGTGGTCTTGTGGTTATTGTGTAATACCCAATGTCAAGGTCAAATTATTGTTGCTTAACTCTATCTTCTTTACCAGCTTCTTTAATTGTTTTTTTTTATTAAAGATGAGACTACTTTATTTGCAACATTCAATTTACATTTTATATTCAAAGGTATACATTGGGTTTTGGGATTTCTAGTAAATTTTCATTGGAGTGGTCAGTACAGCAAAACCCATACTTTGGACCATGAAAACTGGTTCTGACTTACAGAACATGTTTTTATGGCATTTATTCTTTTGTTTTCATGTTATACTTTTTTTTATTCAAAGTACAAAGTTTGGTGAACATGAAAAAATTGATTTCTATGAATCTATCCATTTCAGATCCACTGAGTTCAAAATAGTGGTTTTTACTTGAAAGTTTGTATGTGTGTGTGTTGTGTGCATGCACATGTGCTTATGCATATGTGTGCACATTTTAAACTAATTGACCATCTTCTACCAAAAAAGAAAAATATTAAGTCATCTTCAACAGAATCATCATTATAACTAAGTCATACTAGAGTGTTCAAAATGTGATCCAATCTTGTTAGAAAATAAGGTAGTTACTTTATTCTGTGAGTTACAAAAACTGTGAAAAGTATGTTCCATTATACGATTCACACAAATGAATCTTTGCATTTTCTTAAACACATGTTCGTTGTATGAGCCATATCACTGCTGAAACCCATGTGTACTACAACTGGTCTGCAGGGATGGTATTCACAAACTGTTGTACAGTCTGATTGTAGTGGTCATTGTTTATTGTATAATGAAAAAATGTTTGAAGATTCAACTTCATGATGTTGCATACCAAAAACCTAATTGTTGTAAGTGCAAGGGGCACTTGTGTAGCTGATGTGGATTACTCGTAGCCAAAATATGATAATTCTATGATTTACATTTCATAATTTCATCAAGATGAAACAGTGCTTCATCAGACTAAAACCAATCATTGTGCTTCATGGGGTGTTACAGCTGTTAAAAATATGCTCCATAAATTAAATGTGATTAATTCAACTTAAAAAATCATAGAAAAAAACACTGTACCATAAATGTGTGTAACTATTTAAGCACCCTGTATTTATGGCCTATAGTTGTGGATTTGTGAGAAGTATAATTTATTTGATACTGAAATTGACACAGTCAATTTAATAAGATTTGATTGTACTTAATAAAGTCATTATTTATTTAAATACTTTTCAGAGCTAACAAGAGCATTTCTAGCTTCCTTTATTCTAGTGATGGACTTGTTGATAATGATGCAAGACTGGGACTTTCCGCACTTCACTACAACACTTCATGTGAATCTGCCTGGCTTCAGTGTTGCCACTTTGGAGTGGAAGTACGCTGAAGTTCACCTTACAGGTCGGTTGGCTAATCTTAAGGAGTTTAGTAATGACAACAAACAAACCTAACCTTCCTTACTTCATTGTTGCCACTCTGTAATAGAAATATGCTCAATGTTACATTAAATTTTGGTTAACTAACTCGGAAAGTTTAGTAATGACAACAAACTTAATCTTCCTTAGTTTATTGTTGCCACTTTAGAGTAGAAATATGTGAAACATTACCTTACATTTTGGTTGACTAACCTAGCAAGTTTTGTAATGACAACAAACAAACCTAACCTTTCTTACTTCATTGTTGCCATTCTAGAGTAAAAATATGTGGAACTTCACCTTAAATTTTAGTTGACTAACTTAGCAAGTTTAGTAATGTCAACAAACAAATCTAACCTTCCTTACTTTATTGTTGCCACTGTAGAATAGAAATATGTGGAACTTTACCTTACATTTTGGTTGACTAACTTTGCAAGTTTAGGAATGACAAAAACAAACCTCACCTTCTTAACTTTATTGTTATCACTGTAGAATAGAAATATGTGGAACTTTACCTTACATTTTGGTTGACTAACTTTGCAAGTTTAGGAATGACAAAAACAAACCTAACCTTCTTAACTTTATTGTTGCAACTGTAGAATAGAAATATGTGGAACTTTACCTTACATTTTGGTTGACTAACTTTAGCAAGTTTTGTGATTCTGACAAATGTATATATATATATATATATATATTTTTTTTTCCCGGGCGAAAAACCGTTCAGGTTATCATCGCCAATCACGAAAAAAATGAAATATATATAAAAAAAATTAAACAAAATTTTACTTAAGAAAAAGCAACAAAAACAACAAAACAACAACAACAAACTATAACAGTAAAAATACATTAAAAATTTAGATAACAGGTATAGATATATTACACTTAAGAACTAAATAACAATAAATAATGAATAAAATTTAATAACAATTAAGTAAAACTATGCATAAACATAACAAAAATAAAGTGTTTAGATAAAATAAATAAATAATATAACACAAGAAATAACAACTATATAAATTAAATTTTATTTAAAACATTCAGACGATGAAGGAAGTCTAGAACCCGTCAACGGCCGAGGCACTACCTCCCAACATCGCCTGCAAACAGTTGCTCAGACCACACATAACACGCACATTTTGAAAACCATCACAATCGAGCAGTATATGTTTAATTGTGATGGTTTCCCTACAGAATTTGCATTCAGGTGGGTCCCAGCGTTCCATCAGAAATCCATGCGTTTACATGGAGTGACCAATGCGGCGGCGGGTGATCACCACCTCTTCTCTGCGACTTGCGTATTGACGACCCCAGGGACGAACTGTACTTTTGATTACCCTCAATTTATTACTGCTTGTAGCTGCCCATTCATTTTCCCACTGTAGATGAATTAAATGTTTTACGTGACAAAGAAAGTCAGACACGATTACACGTTGAGTGCATGGCGGAAGAAAAGTTGCTTCCTTTGCCGCATTATCCGCTACAGTGTTTCAAAATATTCCACAGTGACCAGGAATCCAGATAAATGATACTCTTGCACCTCGTAGTTCAAGTCTATGGACAGAGCACAGAATATCTTGAACCAGAGGTACATATCCCGGATTGCCTGGAGGGCACTTTTTTGAATCAGAACAAACTACTAAATCTGAACAATCGAATTCAATAGTGTTCAGAGCCTTTAAGATGGCAAAGAGTTCGGCCATAAAGACACTACAAATTGAGGGTAATCCATAATTATATGTTTCATCCAGTGAATAAAACGCGCACCCAACATTATCATTCATCTTTGAACTATCTGTGAAAATAAGTTTAGACAACAAACGTATATAGAATGACTTCTAAACATTATAGAGAAACACTCACAACATTCCAATTTAGTACTCAGTAACAGAACTCTCTCAATAATTTTTCAGTTTAATACTTTCCTGTAATGGTTTGTTTTGTTCACAGTATAATATTAGTCACTGAAAACAAAGTATGTCTTGACGAGTTATGAGAATTATGTGGTCTTTATGATGGATCTTGAGGATGTTTAGCATAAAGTAGGACTAGCTGTCTAATCCAGGAACGTAACAAAAACACAATTTGTCATGGCGTATTTTTTATAAGAGATGTTTTTATATCCACTGAACAATGATGGGTGTAGCTCAATTTAACCAACATAAGACTGACACTAACTGTTTTCCAGCCACTGAGGTGCTGCTGGGAGGGCAAAGTGCTGATATAGCGTTCACAAGCCTTAAATGTAATACAAATCTTACTCTGCAATATTTTCAAATTTAAAATGCTAATATGTGCAGGTTGTTGCCGTTAGCAATGGAAAAATCTGATTTTGAATAGCAGCATTTTGAAATGGATTAACATATTGTGGCGGGTAACGGTACTTAAATTACCGTTATCAAAATCAATTTTTACTGATTTTGAATCAAATCAGACCAAAATCGCAAACACTAAAATATTTCATAAACTGTGAAACTTCACTCTTTGACTCATTCCTCGCTTCCCATTTGTAGAGAGCTGATAATCTGGCACAATTATTCATCAGAAAAAATAGTAAAGAAAGCAAATTTTGATTAATTAGGAATGAGGGATGAACAGTGTGAAATATTTGTGTACAAGTTCTAAAATACCTCTATTTTTTACTAAAAATTTTTTAAATTGAAACAGGGTTCTTATATCATTTCTTTAGAAGAGATTTGTAGTCCTTAAAAAAAATATTTTAGAGGTTAGGAAAGTAAAGCTTTTCATATACAAGACAATATACAGTTTGTCCTAAAATTTTGCAATTATAACCGTAGGTAATAATTTTCTTTGTTAATTATTTCTAGCCAAGTTAAAGGCATGTTGCTAAATCAGAGGTTTTGTTAAGTGTCCATAAATATGCCTCGGCAACCTGGACATTGTTAATTTCATGATTCAAATATTTTTCAATTTGTGTTAAAGGTAAATGGTTCAATTATGGTCTCATCTTCATGGTGATGTTGTTAGACCTGAATATGTGGAAAAACCAAATTTTCTATTACCCGAGCAAGTTCGGACAGTACACAGGTAAATGAAAGAAATTATAAAGTAATTATTGTAATAACTGTGTTTAAGTACATTCCTTTAAAAATTTATAAGATGACTTTTCTAATTGCGCTTTTAAATTGTTAACATAGTGTTATTTTCCAGAAAATTACCATTTAAGTACCTGCATAATAACCGCAGTCACTTTTTCTCTAATCGATAATTTAGCTGAAATAAACGGTGTGAAAAAATTGCAATTTTTTTAAAATTAATGTAAAGTAGCTGTTGTTATTCTTATGACAGAATTTAAGGGATTATCCCATTATCATAAAAAAGAAATTCTGAACATTCAAGCAGATAACTCGTAAGTCATGACTGAACCTAGTATCCAGCAGAGAGGATACTAGGTAGTCCCTTGAGTACCTTCCCTCTCCAAGTGAGTCACCAAACAGTCATATCCTGTTCCAAGTCTGGTGTAAATAACAGTTTCTTTTTTGGTTTTTCTTTGTTTTTCTGTTATGAATATTCTCTTTGTTTCCATATGTTATGAATATTCATAATGTAACATATTATCTGCTTATATTCAGTTATACAGCCATTTTGTTATAATGACAACTTGAACTTGAATTGTCTGATTTTTACGCAAACTTTAATTTTATTTAAATATTTCAAACTCATTTATTTATTTAGATTTGTGTTTCGGTTGTTAAATTCTAGCTAAATTTTTCATTTATATGTAATATTGTCCAGGTCCCGATGACAAAATCAGAACTGTCAGTGACCAGTCGTTACTGCAAACTAGAAACATAAGTCTTTGGACTTGGGAGAGCAGATCCAACATCAACGAAACTACAAAGCTACCTTATTACGAAGGTAACAATCAGAAATTAAAATTTTGTTGTGCATGTAATTTCTTATTTTTTGTAATATGGAAAAATTGCTGAAATGAAGTTCTTTAATACCCAAATAAAACAATGAGTCATTCTTTTCTAAAAAGGAGTCTATTTTGAGAGATACTGAGAAAAAATTTACCTAATTTTCTTAAAATCAGTTTATCAGAAATTTTGGTTATGTAAAAATTCGTAACTCATGGGAGTGTACCTGAATTGTAATAAAAGGAATATTTCGTCATCATCCTTGGCACTACCATCATTTTGATTCCTGGTCTCCCTCAGAAGTTATCGCCATCTCTGGGTTATATATTCCAAACCTTGAAAGAAATATATGGTTCAGAATAAATAAAAGGTGATATTTCCAGATTACACCCATTTTAAAATAATTAGTATAACATAAATTTTTCATCTGAGCTTTATTGATTTTTTTATTGCATCTACAGGAGAGTATGCCATTTAGTTTATGCGAAAAGGTCATATTTTTCAAGTGATGTACCTTCTTACAATGTTCAAATCTGTTTGTAAAGCTATCCATGCTGTACTTCTCTCTTAATATTTATGTTCTGCTAAACAGATTTTTAACTTTAGGTTCACGCCTTGAGGTAGCCATACAAAAAGAAGTTATATATTAGGATCGAGGATCAGAGAAGTCTGAGGATCGAGGAGTCCAGGGCACATTGCCAAAACTCAAAATCTAGCAATCGGGAAAAAACCTGTAGGAAGAGTAATGAATCATGGACAGTGTGGATAGTAGCTTGGTTTTGTTAGAATTTTTTTCTTATCGTCTATACTTTATGCAAGTTAGACTAATGAAGACACAGGATCAGAGTTAACAGTAAGAGAAAAGCAGTGAGAGGAACTTTGGCTTGAACTAAGAACCTTAAGGTGAGCTGTTAAGAAATGCAGCAGACTCACCAGTGCTTTAACGACATTGACCTCTGAGCCCTTTGTCTTGTTGGAACCACATACCTTCTAACTTCAACATCTGAGTTCTGTATTCACCATGTCCATATAATGTTCTAAATTTACAATGCACTATTCTGTTTGAAAAAGTACACGCCAGTAAGAGAATGCTTGGATCTTGCCTACCACATCATCACTTTTGTCAGGATCATCATGAAGAAGCTTGAGGTTTTACATGATGAGTTTCAAAATACAGTTCTTTCTTGAAAGTAATATGACTAAAATTAAATAAACACCATTTCTGCTATGATTTTATTCTGTAAAATAGTTACGTCCGTGACAGAGACTGAGTTTGGAGGTTCCAGTCAGTTTTCTTGATTGTTCTAAAACAGCTGAACACTTCTTGCTCTTCTGATTGGTCCATTCTGAACCAGTTTTGGTGCATATTTTTCTACTGGCTGACAGTCATTGTATTTTATGTGATCAGTACACAGATCAAAGTAAAACTGATAACAGGTTTTAGTTACAATTTAGTTTATCTATGTAGTGTATTTTTATTGTTATTGTCACTATCTATGTACAGCAACATAAAATCATTAATTAAATTTTTTTTATCTGTTTTTTATTATTTTAATATAAATTTCATATCGTTTACACCTTTTGGGTACTCCCTCTCTCGTAAATTAACTATCTTAAATCAATTTAGTTAGACGTAATTGTGTTGTTATTCTGAATTTATTTTACTATGTTAATAAGTTGAATCGCTTTTTTTTCAGATGACACGAAAATGAACTCCAGGTACATGGGTTACCCATTGTTGATTAAGTGCACAGCTTTCATTCCATCCATTATCGCCATGAGCCTGTTTGTCAGCATTGTCAGTTTGTATGGCCGATTCCCTGATGATCCGGTGAGTCCATAAGTAATTTAACTGCTTTCACTTAGCCTTAAAAGTAAACCTCACTACTGTACCAAAAGCACAAATATATCATTCATTAATTAAAGAAACTTCATCTCCAAGGCATGTTATCTGATTACTTTGCATTTTTCCTCAATTATTTTAACCAGTTAGACAGTTAGTTCCACCTCAAATCCTGTGATAAACATGATTAGGGCAGAAGAAACCATGATATCCGAGACAAGACTGATGTGAAGTTATAGTGTCCAGTTTTTTCATTAGATTCTGGTTGATTGTAACCACAGATATTACATATCATCTTCATTTTTCAGTAAAATAAAATCATTACTGTCATCATCAAAGAAACTGTCTAAGGGGCACATCACCATTGTCTAATGAATATTTAGACATGTCATTTTATATTTAGAAATATACTAACATTAAAAATTTTTTTAAATGTAAAAAAATTGTAACACAACCAATGGATGGTACAGAGACAATTGTCGAAAAGAAGATATGTAAAAATAACTAACACAGCAAATAGTAAGTTTGAGGGTGGTCTGAAAAGTTTCCAACCTAACAAAGATACAAGACATTTTTTCAGAAATTTTTAAAAAATTTTTTAACATAGTCTCCTTGTACCTCCTCTACACACTTCTCCCAGCGATGCTCCCATCTCTGTAACCTGTCCAAATAGTACTTGGCGTTTTTCTCTGCAAAATAATTGTTCACGAAGGTGATTGCCTCTTCATTTGACGAAAATCTCTGTCCTCCGAGCGCAATTTTTAGATGAGGGAACAAAAAGAAGTCGCTTGGGGCTAGATCTGGTGAGTATGGCAGATGGTCAAGCAGTTCAAACCGTAATTCGTGGATTTTCGCCATGGCAACCGCTGAGGTGTGAGATGGTGCGTTGTCTTGGTGAAACAGGATTATCTTTTTCTGCAAATGTGGCCGTTTTCCCGCAAATCCTGACTTCAGCTTGTCAAGTAATGATGTGTAGTATGCTCCTGTAATGGTTTTTCCTTTTTGAAGATAGTCGATTAAAATAACTCCGGACGATAAAAAAATATCCCAAAAAACAGTCGCCATCACTTTTCCAGCTGAAAAAACAGTTTTTGCTCTTTTTTTGGAGCTGGTTCCCCCTTCGCAGTCCACTGTTTGGACTGTATTTTTGTTTCGGGCATATAATGGTGTATCCAAGTTTCATCTACAGTAATTAATTGGCGCCAAAACTGGGATTCATTGCGTCTAAACTGCGCCAACAGAGCTTTGGAAATGTTAATTCGAACACGTTTTTGGTCTAACGTGAGCAAACGTGGCACCCAACGCGCGAACAGCTTTCTCATGTCTAAATGTTGATTTAATATGTAACAAACACATTCTTTTGAAATGTTCATAACGTCTGCTATCTCTCTCACTTTAAATTGGTCATCTAGCACTATTTGATGAACTTTGGCGATGTTTTCGTTGGTAGTTGCAGTTTTTGGATGTCCCGATCGTTCATCGTCTCCCAAGCTCTTACGGCCACGTTTAAATTCAGCTGCCCAAAATTTCACTGTGGTAAATGATGGTGCAGAGTCCCCATACACAGAATCCAACTCATCTTTGATTTTCATAGGCGTATTGCCTTTCAAAAACAAATATTTAATGACAGCTCGATACTCGATTTTGTCCATTTTCATAAAAATACAACTCACTCAAACGACTGTTACATAATAACTGCGCGTTTAAAGTGGCTGAAACTTTGGTGAATAACTGTCAACAGATGAACAACAAAATTCGAGTGCTGCCACCGATGAGTGCTGCTATCTTCATGTTGAGGTCAGAAACTTTTCAGACCACCATTATTCGTATAATAATTGCTTTTGTATAAAACATAAAAATACCAAGATTTGTAGATGGGAAATACCATCTTTCATCGATTCTAAGACACATTTTACAGACAATTTTTCAGGAACATTCCAAAGTGATGGACATTTAAAAAAAAATCAACTTTCATAAATATATCCTAAGGTACTTACTTGAAAATACATGATCAAACACTTAAATGTACTAAACTAAACCTCGGAATTATGTGACTAGTACTAAGTAGTTACTAAGGTTATATTGATAATGAAACTACATATTTTATACCGGTAGCATCTCTGTAATTTTTATTCTGCAGCTGTGTTTTCCAGTTTGTTCGGCGAATAACATAACTTTTCTTTTCATTGCTGCATCATAATGTGTTCTCTTTCAAGACATGTTTTATGCAATATTTTTTTAAATAACCTAGTTCTCACCTAACAACACAAGTTTAAATTAAAATTTGTTACAACACAAGATTGAAATGAAAACACTAGTTACTCACTGGCTATTGAAAACAAAATGACAGAATTGTAGAGGGAGGGGGGCTGTCATAGTGTATGACCTTGCAGCTTTTCACTTTGTTCTTTTGTTTAGTTAACAAGGGTTCATTTCTCGGAATATGTAAATAGAAATATTTTTGGATTACCTAGTACTGTTTTGACACCAAATGTAAGAGGCCATTGATTCTATGATGCACCTTGTTTTTTTAAGTATCAGAATAGTAAAAAATATGCAACTTAGAATCGAAGAAATAGAGTAGTTCTTAAATAAACTAACATATAATATCGCTATTTTCAACTAAAGTCAAAAATGTGATTTACAATGTAAAATTAGATTGCCGTTAGAGTGAAACAACAATTGTGCAGTTTCAAACTATACTCGACATAGACTGCAATGGACATAGACATAAACATAAAATAAAATAATGGTAATTTTAAAAACATTTACAAAATTGTTAATTATAGCCTGCATATTTCTATAAGGCTTGGTGGCCACCAAATGCAGAGCGGAGTTGCATTGAGTGGAGTGGATTACAGAAGCGAAGCCATGCGATTACTTGACTCTGTTCAGTTCCATTTCGCTCTCAGTGGCCGTACTTAAGAACAATAGGTTAAGTTTTGTATGCGTTGTGTGCTCCGCTCAGCGTAACTCTGCTCCACATTGGTAGCCACCCGGCCTAACAGTGTATTTTATTGTGTTTAATTTTTCATATTGCTTCTTTCAGCCACAACAAACGACTCGAAGCCAGAGTTCTTGTCATGTCTTGACCGATGTGGCTGGAGAGGGTGTGCCTGTATAGTAATAAGGGGCTGAATTCATGCGAGAGATTCATCTGTAATCACATTTAATTTCTTTACACCAATCATTAATCATACAGCGCAATCATACAGTGAACATTACTGGTGTACATCAAAGTAATTCAGAGTTCTAAGGTTTTGAAACTTCTGTTGCTGGTATTATATAATTGTTACTTTTGAAGCAGTTAAATTGAAAATATCTACAATTTCCTTTAATGGCTTTATAATTGTGCATTGTTTTCTTATTTGTTTATCTTGTAATACCTACAAGTTATAGTTGTGTTATAAAGCTAAAGATTATTTGTAAAGTTATGTATTCTGTTATAAAGATTATTTATTCAACAGTATTTTTGATTGTAAATAAAATTTTATTTTGTACATTTCAATTGATTTAATTTTAAACAGTTTTAAAAAGTATGAATTGGTTTGAAACAATAATGAAATAGTATATTTTTTCATAACAGAATATTGCACAGTATTTTGTAATTTAAAAAACAAAAACATTTATCTGACAGTATTATATTTTACGTTTATGTATGTATGTATTGGTACCTAGACAAAGCTGTGCACTTCGAGCCTGCCTACTGTCACTATACGTACTTGTCTACTTATGTTCGTATACTGAACCTGTATTAGTGTTATCAGCAGAATCATTGTTCATTTATAAGTACATTACCATGAACTAAACTAAGTAATACAGTTATAGTATAAGACTGACAAGAACTGTCAGTGATTATTGCTTAGTCGCATAGTGTCACATCTTAAGTTTGCAGCAACAATAAAAATTGCTACCTGCAACCTCCACATCAAACCTCAAGTGCACGTCTGTGTGTCAGCATCAATGTATGTAATGTAACTTTATTTGACCAGCAGCAGAGTATTTTAATGTCAGTATTTGTTTTATTTAAGTTTTTGATATCTTATTTGTCCTTCAAACTATAATCAATAGTTCAGCGAATTTGTGATAAACATTCATTCTCTCATCTATTATTTACTCTCACTAACCAGTCTTCACATCTCACTTGGCACATTCTGTGATGGTAAAACAGAAAAAAAACATTTAACAGTGATATTTACGTCTAACAATAGGTTATAATACAGTTAATATAATATATCAGCCTTTTATTGTTAAAGAGAATGTTCCCAAACTTTGCTAATGTACGTTATTAGGCACAAAATAGAGATGAAATTTATCCACTGACCTCTTGACTTTATTGGCGACCAGAATTTTATCCATAAAACGATCAAGTTAAAAAAAACGTGTTTAATATTTGAGTTGATGCTTTTTTAGAGCGTGGTCTCTAAAAGGCAACACTATGGAATAAATTTGAATTACTGACTTGTGTATAAGAAATTAGTACTCTTTTTTATATAGTTTTATTTTCTACAGGTATATAACTGCAAAAAAATAATAAATAGTAACGAATTATTATCCATTACTTCACTTTTATCTTTAAAAAAAGCTAAAATGCATTATTATAAGTTTGGAAACATGTTTTTAAACAAAATATTAAAATAGTGCAAATTAACAAACTTGTAATTCAACTATGGCTCTTAAAATCTCAATAGTGCAATGGATTAAGAAATGTAATGTAAATTAGTTCTGTGGTGGTAATTTGATTTATTTTTTTAAATGTACAAGGAACACTATGCATACATAGTACATAGCAGAAAGCATGTAAAACAAATTTTAAAATTATTAAAACTAATTTCCATCACAGTTCTACAATGTTATGGGTTTCGTTTCAGAAATTATCAAGTTGGAAATGCTAGGATCTCTCTTGTAATGGATTCAGCCCCTATTGAATCTATAGGTTAGGTTAGGTTAGCTAGCGTAAGTATTAGCTTAAGTTTGCTAGTTGCATCAGCCTACTGTGATCGTTAATTAAGGATGAATCGATGTAAAATTAGCAGTCTCCTGACAAATTGATTTTATAAGATATTTATTTATAAGCTTCATCAACTGCTTCACAACTTCTGGTGTGGCACTTTTTAAAATATAATAGAAGGTTCGTTGTGACACCATTCAATAGTAGAAAAGAAATCTGGATAATTTTTTTTGAGTTGTTGATAGTAAGTTGTATAATATGTACATTATAACTTCTTCTTTTGAGTTAACATTTTTATTCTAGTCTAAACTGTATCGCTGTCATCTATGACATGAACATTGTTTTTTTTAACATTTCGTCTGCGTGAAGTAGTCTGACTCTCAGCTGAATGATAGCGGTATGCGTAGCTGTGCAATTCTATAACCATTTATTGCAAGAACGCTGTACAGGCAGCAGAGAGTTTTAGAATATAAATTTTGTATTAAAGCTATTAATGCAGTTCAAACACCGAGTCATCCTTAATTAACTTCAGACAGTTAACGTGTAACCCACTTTTGAAAAAAAAAATGAATATGGTAGAAAAGGTAAAATTATAAATTATGTTTAAGTTAGATATCGATCTAGTTATTAATAGAAGAACCAATTAAATTTGTTTTCTTTAAGTATTAGTTTGTTTTTGTAATAAGTGGGAAGTAATTTATTATTAGTAATTATAAATCTAATAAATAAATGTAGGGTTTAATTTCGCCTCAGAAAATTGTGGGAAAATGACCATCGCGTGTTTCGATATGAAACAAAAAATACAATGGTGGTGTGTGTTAATATAGAATAATACTGGATTTGTCTTAAAGAAATTAATGTCGCGACAGAATGGAAAAATGTATCTCACAGTCGTCCTTTAAGAGTTAATAATTCTTAGTAGTATAATAATTTTCAATTAGTATCAAAAACTTACTAAAATGTTAAATGTACACAGTGAACTCTGTTTTTAATAACAGTGGGAATAACTCACTGTTATTACTATTTATAACACATATGTTAGGCAGTTCTTTGTTTATTAATGGTTGTTGTATTTTTGTGTTTAGTAAAGTCTTGCTTATCGAAATTGTAGTTTTTACTGAGTATTACGATGATTAAATGCTGACAGTATTACAGTTGTATTTTATTGTTTGTAAATGGAATCAAAGTATTGCACAAGTAGGCTATTAAAAATAGCATCTTGTAGGGTAATAACGTTCTAGTCAGGTTTCTATTTTTTTAATTTTATTAATGTGTGTATTCTTTTTTTTAAACAGACTATAGTTGCTTTATTTGTTTTAAGATGAATATTATGGAAGTAAAACATAATGTGTAACAGTGTATATTTTATAAATAATTATGAAAATACAGTAAACCCTCGATTTAATAGACTGTTGGATTTAACGGCCAACAAAAAACAATTACTACTTTGTTTGAAATTTCCAAAAAAGGGCGATAATGTTTGTAAATGTACAGTTACAGTTCATTTTGTGATTTAAGAGTTTCAGTTCATCATTGCTTGAAAATGCTGTAATAAAATCCATTCCTAAACTTACTGTACTGAGTTCTAAGAAACCTAGTTGTTTAACAAAACAATTTATTTTTTACGTACAACTGAAAAAAAAATGCAATAGACATTCTACTACCTTCCGTCTCATGCAATCCGTTAAACTGAGGGTTTACAGTATGTTTTTTTTTATACTGGTAGGAGTTTAGGCGTTCACCAGGAAGGGAGCAAAGAAGAAAAGTTGTGTGATTTAATTATAATGGGTAGTTCAAAATTATTTGCTTGAATTTGTGTTCAGTAAATTATAGAGTGATATTATAGTGACTTTAGATGATCTCACATTGTGTAGTTAATAAATCTTTAGATTTTTAAGATGCGTTAGTATATTTTCATGTTTTATAGAAAACAAATTTAAATTGTGTGTAGGCCTATAATTTCTTTAGAATGATGCATATATCTACTGGTAATCGGCAATAAAAACTGATTTCGTGAACTCCTACCAGTATCGAGATATTATTAATATGGTCAGGGTATACAGTAATCAAATTTTAACTTGAAATTTCTAGTATTAGAGGATCAAATATATAAATTCTTTGACAGAAGTGAGAAAAGAATGAAACTGCATACAAAAAGTAAAAAATATGTAATTTACTTACAAAAATTGCATAACTAAAAGTTTGTGTGAGAATTGCACAATAAGCATTTTTATCTAGCTTAGACCTCTGTATTATTGCATTACAACATTATAACTATATACACATGACTTTATTTTTTAAATATTTTTTTAATATAATCAATTGTTTTAAAGCATTTAAGTTACCATTTAGTTATATTAACAAGCACTAAGATAGAATTTAGAACATTTCATTTTCAAATGACAATACAATTTTATTTGTTAATGTTTTTAACCTCTTCAATACTAGGGTGCGAGTACATTGAGGGTCAGTTGCTATTAATTACTTTGCTTATATCTTGCATGCTCTTAGTTTGTTGTCAACTTGGTTACATAAATAATATGATGTACAGGATATCTCCTCGCCTTTTAATGTGTTAAAAATATAGTAGACTCACGATTATATGAGTTCCGGTCAAACGATGTTCAAATTAACCGAGGCAGTGTCATTAAAAAAAAAAAAAACTATAGAATTACATCAGAACTAGGAGCAGGTACAAAGCTTGTACTATTTTTAGAATGTGCGTAAGGTTAAGAATCTATTTGGTTAAAATTTGATTAAGGGAGGAAAAATGGGCGGTAATTTTTCCATCAATCGTAATGTAAGAACTTGATGTGAAATAATGTTCTGGCATTTGCCCACGTTTTGATCAATACTGAGTCTAGGAATATAAAAGAGGCTTCTTTTTCTTGTTGCGCACATTTGGCAATTTAATGTCGGGTTCGTGTGTTAATTTATATAAATTTTAATATATAATTTTAATTTTAATATATATACATTTTATTTATTTATCATATTTTTTTTAGGGATGTTTGATTCGGTATGCATTCTGGATAACCGAACTTTATTGATGGATACTATATAATGGAACAAAGTTTATTTCACGGCTCTCTATCTGTCATAGATTTTGATAAATACTAAGTAAGAAAATTTACTTAATGTACCTAAATGACTGGGATCCAAGAGGTTAAAGAAAAATTACATTTAAAAAACCATATTTTCAATATTACGTTAATTTTTAGCAGTTTATTGTTTTTAGATATTAAAATATTTGTAAAGGTTAACAGTGATTAAACCACAGTAATATTGTATTAGTTTGAACGGAATGGAGATGGTCGTAAAACTTATTAACACAAGTTAAACATTTATATTTTAAATCTCACCAGTCAAATAAATATAAATTTTTGTTTTTATTGAATGAACTGTGTCAATTTATATTTTAAACTTGTTTGTAAGACATATACATAATTTGTTATTTTCGAAAATAATCTCATTTTAATGGTTCAATTAATGTGCTATGTGATCTGAACATTTTTGGTTACATCAGAATTTTGAGGGCAGTCTTTAATGGAGCCTGCCATGCTTTCTGTATGCTTCTCACTAGAGGGACACCAAGTACAACTTGGACCGGATGCTGCCATTGTAACTAAATAACTAACCTAACCTTGTTAAGTCAACGTACGAAGGTTTAACAAATGGCTTTATGGAAAGATATATATATTTTTAAGGCTAATAATATTCTGCCTCGTACTAAATATTGTATTTAACAGTTAGCTTTGAATGTTTGTTATATATCGCTTATCTAATTTGATAGAGGGAAGGAAAGTTAATCTTGTTGATGTTTTAGATTATTATCAACACCTCTGACTGATATATCAAAATATTTTTTAGAAATGTCTTCCTTATGTTATATTTTCACATTAAGATTTTTATATTGTAGTGAGCATACAGTCAGATTAGATCAAAATGGGAAAAAAATGTTCATTTTGATTTTTAAAAAAATGGATATTAATGGAACTTACAGAAATAAAATTTAAAGAACTAGATTTTTTCTTTTAGAGAAATTATCTTGAAAGCAATAAAAAGATTTCACAAACATCCTCACACTTAATTATTAAAAAAAAAAAAACATTTTCTAATAATTTTCCTACATTTTAGCAAAAATGTATGAAAATCATTACCACCTTCTTTGAAAAACTGATTTTCTAAATTTTTAACAAAAAGGAGTCTGAAAAATTAAAAAATGGTTCCATATATATAGGAAAATTATCTGCATGCCTATATTTGTATCGTTCAATTAATTAAACGATTTTTGTCTCCAAAAATCAGTTTTTTAGAAACAAGGGACCATTTTTGAGGGGGGAAATCTTGTAGTTCAGTTTTTTCATGATTGTAATACTTTATGTTATAAAGAGAGTAAAAATAAATACAAAAATATTACGTACAGTTTCTCACTGTTAAGTATTTTCCTCAAGAAACTGTTGACAAAAAAAAAATAAATCAGCTTTTTTCTCGAGATCTTTTTAATCAAATTTTGTTCAAATCTCGGTAATATATAAAAAATAATCTTGTGTTATCATAGCAAGTAAAATTAATGCTTCTAGAGTAAATCGGAAAAAAATAATAAACTCAACCGAGTTCAGGGTTTTATTTTTGATTTTTTAAATTTATTCATAAATGGTAAATCTCTTTTATTTAGAATTTGCTACATTGACTTTATTTGTGAATCTTCATGTGCGACAAAAATTTGAACAAAATTTGATGAAATGATTTTGAGAAATTAAGCCAATTTTCATGGTTTTTTAGACTATAGTAACCCATACAATTATAAGAGGGAAAATTCTGTTTTAAATAGTTTTTTTTGACAAAAAGAACCAGGGTTCGTAATACTTTTTTGTGTGCATATCAGACCTAAATGAAAAATTCAATCAGAATTCATTAGTTTAGCCAAACGCAGATAGACAGACATCCAAGTAAAACCACTTTTTTACTTATGGGATTTGAAACCATTTTTTTTTTTCATAAAAACTAAACTTTCTTTATACATTGTATTGTAAAAAAGTAATAAGGTATCTGTCAGTTTAATCTAAAAATTTTTTATTTTTAGAAAAATTGTTTTGAAATCGCTGAATTTACAGCTACACATTTAAGATCTAATTTGACTGTAAATATATTTCTTAATTTATTTTTCTATTGTAAAACTTTAAAACTTTTTTGTCCCTGAATTCTGTTCACATAAACTACTAAATATTTTGCATAAATATTCTCCTAAAATATTTGTGAATTGGTTGTCTTCCGGAAATTACAAAAATTTTCCACTTGAATATGTTGCTTAATATAACTTCCATTATTGTTGATTTTTTTACAAAAGAAATGTAAATGTGCTTCTTTAGCCTATAATAAAATTAATTTTTTTAAAAGTATAGCATTGTTAGTATTATATCCAGTAGGTTTAGGTATCAGATTTCTTAGCCAAACTAATTAGCCGTTAATCACCAGACAAAATTAATTATACTCAATTCAGTCAGCCTGATTATAAATACAAACTTTATATTTTCGTTTGAAGCAATAATTACAGACACATTGGATTCCTTCCATTTAATAATTTTAATAGTTTGTTAGTTTACAGATTATATTAACTCAGTTAAAACAAATGTTCGTAATGCTGTATTCATCAACCTTAAGATATTAGGACCAAAATTAAACAGCATTAACAGTTTATAAGAAAAATGTATCAGTCGAACAATTAATATTATTTCTGTTACTATTTACAAAATTGAATGTATTACAAGTAATTTAATGGATCACTTTTGTCTGCTTTTTGATGGTGGTTTTTAATTTGTAAGTACAATAGAATCTTGACAGTACGACATGTGTCAGTCTGAACGTTTTATTAATCCAACAAGCATAGGACGCTTGAATATTTAAAAATTTTAATTCAAAAAACTATTTGTTTTATTTAATAGTAATAAACACTGTAATATAAGTACAGTACACTTGTATAATTTATATATAGCCTACTTCTGTAGCGTTCACAAGGTCGTATGTTTGAGACTACAGTTACTGCTGTAAGATTTACCCTTTTGCTATGATTGTGAAGCTCTTACTGTTAGGTTTCCAGTATTCTGAGGACCTACAGCAGGATGTGGTAGTCAGTGGTTTGTTGGAACTTAAACGGTCCATACACGGGCGAACCTGGTTCTTGCGAACTAAATTCATCATATTTTGCCCGTGTGTGGGGTGCGGTGAACCAAGTTCACGATGGACTTGGTCTTCCATATGGTTGGAAAACAGTTGTTTGGTTCGCTGCTAGGCCGTACCGCGTTCGCCCTTGTGTAGAGGAAAGAGAACCTTGTTTGCCATCTCTATGTTGTAGTTGCTGGACTAAAGTTGATTTTATTGAAGCATTTAGGGAGCACGCTTGTATACTGTATATTGCCCTGCAAGTCTCTGGAATGATTAATCCCAGTGATTGTGACAATATTGCACATGAAAAATTTAAGTCCTCTAATTACTTCCAGTAGCTAGTTAGCGAAGTATAACAACAAGACTGTGTTCGGGCAATATAGGTGTTGTCATGTTTGTTTCTTGTTTCGATATTATAGGTGTAACAAGTTCCAATAGTCATTCACACTACTTTCCCTAACATGCTTTAAAAGATTCAAATGTGACCACTTTTCTGTCTCATGTAACCATTGTTTTGACCACTATATCTCTTCTTTCGTTCTTTTTTTTTAAACACCACACTCGTCTAAAACAATAACGGCATCTGCAATCTTTGAACAACTCATTTCTGCATCTGAGACGAAACTGGAATTGGTTAACTGTTTGTTGTTTCCCACCACCGTGTGTGGTGAAAGATAAACACGAACTTCGTTCATAGAACCAGGTTCAGCGATCCACATTCGCCCATGTATGGACCGCTTTACTAAGGGCACAAATCTGCTGGACTAATACTTAAGGGGTTTAGTTGCACAATAGGTTCATTGATCTCATTACTTGGAGTTTTATAATCCCTCCCTCTAGTTTCTAAATCTTTTTACTGTATTAAATGTATATAGTACAGTGAAGTATTATACAATTTAGGTATATTAAAAACAATACTTTCAAGTACAAAACTTGTACTTTTTTTTTATTTTATACCAAAGTATTTTTGCGTTGTTTTGATAACACCTGTTGGGTCCATATCTGTTGGACTATCAAGATTCTACTGTACTGAGACTTGGTTAATGACTCTTTTAGGCTAAAGTCACGCTTTGTTTTCTACCACTAGTGATGTGGATTTCGTACATCCTTTGTTTGCAATATTCTGAACATAATAATTGTATTATTTATGTGTGTATGAAATTCATAATTTTAAAAGTGTGTTTATTCTACAATTTAATTTTCCATTAATAGTCATTTAAATAATTTAATGAGTACATATATCATTACAGTAATTATTAACATTTAAATGTATTTAATTTTGTATTATCCATTGTAAAATACTTTTTTTTAAAAAAAGTATATTTTAAAGATTCCCCTAACAGCTGATTAGAGTGTAATAATTCTATCAGTTTTTGTCATTATGCATTTGAATTTTGCAACTGTGATATGACTACGTATATCTACGGTTGCCGTCTATACACTTTCTGCTTCTGGCAACATTTTATCTAATAAAAATCTTGTGTGCTTACTGTTTGTCATCTCACAGTGCAAGAACACCTGGTAGATCTGGCAACGATTATTTTTGTAACTTTTTAAATTACAAATCATTTGTTACTGTAATTTATTATTACCGCAGCAATAGAAAACAAAGTGTGACGACAGTCATCGAATAATGAACACTTTTCTTTGTCCTCCGTAGTGTAAATTAATAAAATATGTCGAAAAATGTATTTAAATACAATTGGAACGATTTTTAATACTGTAACAAATGTCATTTGGAAGTGAGACTTGATCAAAGTTATAAAATATAAGATATCAAATTGTGCATGTGATTAGATTGAAGTAATATTTATTTATATTTAAATATAATCAAAATAATAATCATTGCACATAATAAAATAGAAGCACTGATAAAACTGTGCTTGTCTTTACGAAAGTATTTTAGCTGAGCACAAGTCAGAGGTGTCTAGCGACCAATTTAGCCGAATGCAATTCCACAGAAGTGTCCTTAGTATATTATTATTCAGTGTCTATGTATATACAATGTTTACATGGCTACGTATTTGTGTTTATCATGTATGGTGCTTAAATATATTTGACCAACATAATGTTTTTCTATTATTTTCCTATGTAGTTTTCTGTCTGTGTGTAGGTCATCTGAGAAGTATTCCAAAACATTAAGACGCAGTACATTTAGTAGAACTGCGTGACTGATTTAAGTTGCTTGTGACAAGCCTTAAGGCTCAGTTGAACAATGAAACTGTATTCCTTTGCAAACTAAAATAGTTAATTCTGAATTTAGACAAGTCAGGGTGAACCTGTATGAAAACAGTCTCAACTGTGTTTGTATTGCATGATATTTTCTGTTATTCTTAAGCTGTCTCCACACCAAGCAAACATCCGTCAAACATGTTGGCCAAACACGTTCGCGCAGATAAATAACTACGAACATTTCCAGTTTGTCCCAAAAAAAATGTTGGGGCAAACATAACTGGACAAACATTTTGTTCAGGATTTGAACAGTCTCCTTCAGCACTTCCACATGAGATATATTTTGTGGAAGATTTAGTGTATTATTAAGTAATGGATAGAGAAGTGTGGTTACGACTACGTGTATTGCAGCTGCTTACATTATGATGAACAAAACATGTCAATGTAGGTGGTTTTATGTTTCCCTGGGTGTATTTTTGTCAGCCAAAAAACTTAAATATTTCAAACCCCACCAAGGTTTTTTCACTTCACTAGTACCCATTCCTGATTTTGTTATAATAATATTTTTCTCTCTGCGGTATTGGGAAAGTAGAGATTCAATTTTTTCTTCAACATTATTAATGTCTAACTCTTTAGACATTTCTGAATATGCATCTCTTCGTTTATAAAGTTTGTCACTTGTATTCCATTGTAACGGATGTAGTTCGTATGCCTGAGTCAACTGCACAAGTCGTTCTTGGGTCCAAAATTCTTTGCTCATCTTTACTGTACGTCAAAAACACAATTGTCACTTAAAATAATCTCACAATACACTCTAAACATACAACACTTAAAAATAACTGGCAATACGGACTTCTCTCATCAGCAGATTCCTCAAAACTACTGCAATTGTTTGTGCTTTGTTCGCTGTAACAGCGAAGAAATCCCTCAAACAAACATGGCGGAGCTACCCCCTCCCCAAACGAAACCGGATCACATTGTTTTGTTCGGAGACGCGTCCACACCAAATGTTTGTATTCAAACATATTATTGTTTGACATACACTGTTTGCCTGGCGTGGACGAGGCTTTAAACTCATGATTCTAAAAAATTATTTTAACATATCTAATAGTCCCTCCAACAACAAATTACTCCTTCTGATTGTGTTGAGAAAAGTAAGAAAGAAAAAAAAGAAAATGGGTTCATAAAATGAGTGGAAAAAATGGAATTTGGTAATTTTCATTAACTGTGCAGTGAATTCAGATAATTTGATTTTTTCCTTAATGTTTATACTTTATGCCAGTAAGCATAATGAGGAGAGAGGATCAGCTTACGATAGTAATTGCAAGTTCCAAATGTATAATTTTTAGGTGTGCTGTATACACATAGATACAGCAAACTGTTTAGGGCCTTAGCCACATCAACCACTGAGCCATCAGATTTATTTTAAGACCGATTTTTCACACATTTTACAAATAGCAAGAATATTTTGTGAATTTACATACTCTCCTAGAACCTAAAACAAACAGAGGAAACCCATTGGGAGGAAAAAAAGGCTATGCATTGTTGCATAAAATTAATTTATTTTTCTGTTTCATATGTTGTTCTACATCCAGTTTATCATGAAAAAGGGAACTAAGCCCCTAGCTCTAAGGTAAAGAAAAAAATATAATCATCAGGTGTTTTGCTTTCAAGAAAATGATTTAAAAGTGGCCTTACTTTGAAGTGGTCAATAATAAAATATTTTTGCTTACTTTGAAACAAACTGTAACCACTCCCTTACTAATACTGTATGGTGTTTTTACAATTCATACAGTGAAAACGTGGCTGATAGGTGAGGACCATATGTTTAGCTTGTGCCTTTTATTCACAAAAAATGCTCTAAGAAAAAAGTGTTCAGCAAGAAGAAAAATTTAAAATTTGTTTTTTTCGAATAAATGTGTCAAAATCTATAATATTATTATAATATGCATAATAATATTAGCTATTTACTTTCTTATATAAATAGCTGTGTCAAGATTGACCTTACAGACTTACTATACACAATTGTGTAAATATTTTTATCAGATTGAAAGGGTTATAAGACAAATCTTTACTCCTAGGTACATTGAATTGAGTTTATGGTTTCAAAAAAAACTTTTTTTTATTCAGTGACATTTTTTTCCTCCTGAGGCATCTTCAGACATTATAAAGCTAAAAATTATAAGTATGGTTATATACTAAAACAGTTGTTGTTAAAACTGAACCCATCCATCAGTTAATTTATTTTTAAAAGTTGACTTTTAATTTAAAAATTCTGAAAATATATAGATCTATTTATAAAAAACCAAACTTTTAATTTTACAATCCAACCCGTCCCCCTTATTCAAGCCTATTAGTGGTTCTCCCAACCTACTGGTCATACCTGTCAGTCCTTTCTTTCTTTAGGCTACCTCCTCCCTTCCAGTTTTAATATCAATTGTATTAGTGTATAAGCACACTTTATAATTTTTAGCTTCACTATGTCTGAAGATGCCTCACGGCGAAACTTATGTCACTGAATTAAAAAAAATGTGAAACTATAAAGTGTTCTAATTTTCCTGAAAATAGATTGATCGATTTTAAGAATACAAGCCTGTTTTTTAGCTACACTGTAACATAACTGCTAAAACCAATTTTGAGAAAATTTGATTTTTTTTTAATGGAAAAATCTTGAAACAAGACTTTGTAAGGTCAAAAACACTGCAACACCTTGTTTGTATATTCGCATATTGTAAAACAAACCAAAAATGGCGAGTTTTTTACAATGCAGAATTTTAAACAGCTTCAAGTCGAGTCACTTCTGTTGCTCTTCGCCTAACTGGAATAAAGTGAACAAAGGTGACATTAATAAATCAAATCATTTATTAATCAATGCCTAGGTCTTTATGTAGGTTGTCATTACTGACATACCACGGGCGTTGACAATCGTCCTCAATATTTTATTCTGGAAGACTTGTATTATGTCACTATTGCTTTTTTGGTACAGCCCCCATAGTGGTGCACCATAAGTCCATACTGGCCGTAACACTTGTTTGTACAGTTGAAGTAGTTTGTTGCTTATTGACAATTCGAAATTCTTTCCAATGAGCCTAAACATTTTACTTAATTTGAGATTTAGTTCTTCTTTTTTACATGCTCTTTCCAGCTCAGTTTTGTATCCAGTGTCATCCCGAGATATTTTGCACTGTTTGCATATGTTACTTGTTTTTCATTTAATACTACTGGTACTGGTTCATCCTTTCTATTGGTAAAATTGATGTGTATAGATTTTGTTTCATTGAGCTTAATTCTCCATTTTTTCGTCCATCAACTTATTGTGTTAGTAGCATTCTGTAGTTTCTCTGTTGCTTCCAAAATATTGCCACTCACTGTTAATATTGCTGTGTCATCCGCAAAGGTCGCCACTGTGGCAGAAACGTCTTTTAGTGAAAAAGGAAAAAACAGTAATCGTTAGACGCAGCTTGTCTCTTTGACTTGATAGAAGCAAATTTTCAAAAGTAAATCTATTATTTTCCCCCAAAACTTTTATTTCATCATCCTAAACAGCATTAAAGTATGCCAATATTAACATTTTAAATTTCCAAAAAGCATTGAAAATACGAAAACGAACCCTGAACGCCGCCAAATTAAATTTCTTAATTTCAACGGACTTTTGAAAATTCAAAATGCTATTTCCGTGCAATTTTTGAACGCTGATTTACGGTGGTGAAATGAGTTTTCAAAAATCTGCAAGACAGAAACGTTATGAATTTTTAAAATTTGAAATGTTAACTGTTTTAACGAAATTTTCTGTTTAACGATCTTGTCGAAGCTGATACCAAAATCGATTTTCGTGCCGTTTGAATCAAATCGGACTAAATTTTCAAACACACACGCGCGCACACGCGCGCACTTCACACACTCACACACGCAACGCACACTCACACACGCACACTCACACACTCACACACTCACACACACACACACACACACACACACACACACACACACACACACACACACACACACACACACACACACACACACACACACACACACACACACACACACACACACACAGTAGGCGGGCAACCAGTCCACCTTCCCACGAAGTAATGCCTAGCGTCGGTTCCGTGAAGGGTTAACGGAAGAGGAATGCTTTTAGTGGTTTTTTTAGTGGGTAACAAATATATCTTAACTTGAGTTTGAACTTAATTTGAGTCCCCACACTCTGTTATGGTGCGTACCCTAACCCAGGTAGTCTATAAAAATTTGTTTCCACCTTTTTTTGGCATCGCAAAAAAACACACACACAACACACACACACACACACACACACACACACACACACACACACACACACACACACACACACACACACACACACACACACACACACACACACACACAAAACACACACATATACACACGCGCGCGCTAAATAATGCCTGGCGGCGGTTCCGTGAGGGGTTAACGGAAGAGGAATGCTTTTGGTGGTTTTTTTAGTGGGTAACAATATATCTTAACTTGAGTTTGAACTTAATTTGAGTCCCCACACTCTGTTATGGTGCGTACCCTACCCCAGGTAGTCTATAAAAATTTGTTTCCACCTTTTTTTGGCATCGCAAAACACACACACACACACACACACACACACACACACACACACACACACACACACACACACACACACACGATCATTTCATAGTACCGTATCTGGGTCTTACCATGATGGCCACTTTAATAGCTCATTCTCCAACTGGATTTCGCTAATTACCAAGGAAAATTGATATGTCATGCGTAAATCTAAAGAAGTTGTCCTGCACCCGATGCACTGAAAGCCTACCAAACGACCTGTGGCCTAGCCTAGAGTTTGCGTAAGAATTCAGAACGAAACAACAACAGTTACATAACTAATTAGACACCTTTAGGAAATTCAACTCAGAAAAACCTGGAATACTTATTTTCAGCTGTTTACAATTATTAACCTGTTTACCGCCTCGGCTTCTATGAACGCAAGTGAGTCGAACAAGTTCGTTGTATTTATGGTAACTATAGCAACCATCCTTGACATAGTCTTCGACCAATCCGAGACCAAACAAGTTGTACCTCGATCCATTCTAGTAAGAAATCATAACCGGTATTATTGAATGAGTAGGAAACAGGAGATAGACTACAGCTCGCGTTACGTTAGCAGCTGTGAGTTACTTATTCGTCATTTACTGCAGGCCGACAGTCTGTTGTCCAATCAGGAAAATTAATAACAAGAAAATAAAACATTTTTTCCAAGGAAAGTATTTTGTTTTTCATTTTCTTCTCCTTCAGCTTCTTCTTTTTCGTCTTCTTCTTCTTCTACTTCATGCTTTATTGTAGGACAAAAGCATGTTCTTCAGGTACGAAGAGTAATAACGGAAAAACAAATAAAGCTTTTATTTTCAGAGAAATTATTTTTATTTTCCATTTAATTTTCTTCTTCTTCTGTGTGTGTGTGTGCGCGCGCGAGCGTGCGTGCGCGTTTGTGTCAAAAAATCTTAGAAAAAACTCTTTATCAAAAGACCACCACAATAACAGAAGAAATCAGGAAATCCCGAGCAAAGTTTTACGTACACATTTACAGGATGGAAAATTCCAGAACGGCAAAGGAACTACCCGACATCATAACAAAGAGTAAACGCAGCACAGAATGGCTGACAGACGTTCAGAGGGATCAACATAGAAAGTCTCGAAGACCGAACCGAGTGCCGGAGTAAAATCACAATGTATAGTTTGAGCAGAGAACATCGGAACTACCGGGATAAAAATGGACAGATGAACGAAAGAAAGAGCATTCCGAGAGGATGAAGAGATTTTGGGAAGAAAAGAGGGAAAACAGCCGAAGATGGCAATCGCTGTGATGATTATTACACACACACACACACACACGCGCGCGTGCGTGCGTGCAGCGCGCGCGCGTGTGTGTTTTAGTTGGCACGCTCATGTTAACAATTTTGGTCCAATTTGACTCAAAACTTGGCACACAATTCGATTTCGGTAACAGCTTGAACAAGTTCGTTAACCAATTATATTCGTCTAACAGTTCCAAAGTGGTGGTCATTACAAATATTTTTAAATCCATAATATATATATCTCAAATTTTATTGAAATTCTGCGTTCACCGTGGTAATCAGCGTTCAAAACCGCGTAAATTAGCATTTTGAAAATCAGTTGAAACTGAGAAATTTAATTTGACGGCGGTCACGGTTCACTTTCGTATTTCCAAAGTTTAACGTTAATATATGTAGATTTTAATGCTGTTTATGACTGTGAAATCAGAGTTTCAGAAAGGTGAAGATAAAAAATATTTTTGGAAAATTCGCTTCCATCACGTCAGCGAGACAGCTGCTTGTCGCGATTAGTTTTAGAATCAGATTGCAGAAACAATTGATTACGAATAAGTTAGTATGGTGTTTTTGAGTCATTTCCTGTAAATTTGTTCCTAAAACACTATTTTAGTTTGTTTTTTTTTTTTTTTTGACAAAGACAATTTTCAGTTCGCATGTCAAATCTAAATAACGATAATTTCTTGTTCTGTAAAGTTAATAAACAAATAAAAAGATACCATAAGACTGTTGCACAATAATACAGCTATTGCTGTTCATTTTATTCAATTAAGTTTGCATGCATATCCTGTGATTGAGTGGAATTACAGTGAGCGCAATTTGAAATAAAAACGATTATCCGAGCCGGTAAGGTTGGACTAAACAATCCAACATTGTATGCAAACGATCACTTTCGATTTCAGTACCGGCTTTTGTGCGTGCTTTATCACAGTCCCGCGACAGCTCTGTGCGTTTGGCCACCTTTGGATAACAGGCAATTCTAATCTGAAGGTAATTTGACATTATTTGAGGGTTAGAATTTTGTTTATTATTCGGAAAACAAGCACTTCTAATCTAAGGCATTGACGTTAAGATTTTGTTTATAGTTGGGAAACAACAGTTCTAATCTGAAAGTATTGTGGCATTATTTGAGGTTAGAACTTTGTTTTGTTATTTGGAAAACAAACAGTTTTAATCTAAAGCTAATTAGACATTGACGTTAGGTTTTTGTTTATAGTTGGAAAACAACAATTCTAATCTGAATGCAATTTGGCATTATTTAAGCGTAAGATTTTCTTTATTATTTGGAAAACAAGCACTTCTAATCTAGAGGTAATTTAGCATTGAGGTTAGGATTTTTTTTTATTTGAAAAACAAATATTTCCAATCTGAAGATAATCTGGCGTTATTTGAGGTAAGGATTTTTTAAATTATTTTGAAAACAACCACTTTTAATCTAAGGTAATGTGGCATTGAGGTTAGGCTTTTTAATATTCGGAAAACTAGTTTTTCTAATCAAAAGGTAATTTTGATATTATTTGAAGTTAGGATTATTTACATTTGGAAAACAAGTATTTCTAATCAGAAGGTAATTTGGCATTATTTGAGGTTATAATTTGGAAAACAAGTTTTTCTAATGCGAAGTAATTTTGTACTATTTGAGGTTAGGATTTTTTATTATTTGGAAAACAAGCATTTGTAATCTAAAACTAATTTAGTATTGAAGTTAAGGATTTTTTTAAAATATTTTAAAAACAAGTATTTCTAATCAAAAGGTATTTTTAGCGAATTTCATTTGGAAAATGAGCTATTGGAGCCAAAAACCAGACGAGGGGTTTTGAAATTTGCGCCGATCCTAACTCTAAATCACTTTTTTAAGGGTGATATATATATATATATATATATATATATATATATATATATATATATATATATGTGTGTTAGTACGCTCACGATTGCAATTTTGGTATGATTGATTCAAATTGGCACAAAAATCGATTTTAGTAAATAGCTTGAATCAACAATTTCAGGTTTCAAATGTGCCATTTCTCGTTTCTAAATATTTAGATATCTGTAACTTTTTGCCTTAAACATTTTCGAAAATCTGATTCCACCGTTGTAATCAGCGTTAAAATCTGCATAAATTAGCATTTTGAATTCCCAAAATCCGTTGGAATTAAGGCGTCGAGTTCATTTTCTTATCGCTGCAATTCGAATGTTTAAAACGCTAATATATGCAGATTTAAATATGGCGTTTAAATCACAGTTTCAAAAAGAGCGTAAGGCAAAAAATTACTTTTGTTTCTTCGCTTCCATCACGTCAGCGAAACAGTTGCGTGCAGCGGTCGTGTTTGCAGTTTCACTTCGGTTATTTATAGGCTAGTGTTATGTATTCAAGAAACCCGTATCTACCAAGCCATCAGGCCTGAGATCTTCCATAAGGCTCTGATATTTCTTAATCATAACCGACACACCTTCCTATTGCGCTTGTCATGATCGTCAGTTTTGATGACGTAACTAATTGTTGTCATTTGAATTTATGCAGATTTGTAATGAAACGACAGCAAGTGGCAAGTGGTGGATTGTCTGTTGAAACGGCAGGAGTAAATATAAGATAAGCGGGATTACACCATCGAGTACTTTTTTCCAGTTACTGTTTTAGTATTGTAGTACAAAAACATGGCCATACTTAATTTTTTCCACCGGCTCATTGACTGATTAATGCAATTTCGTGGGGGGCGGTTGGTTGGATGATTCAACTTACAGGAAGGCTTCCCTGGGGGATGAAATTTTTGAAATAATACTTCAAAAACTAGCATTGTTAAGCGTTTTGAGACTTCAAAATTATAAAAAATATGTTAAATTTTACTCTATTTTAGACGAAAAATATATTTCTTAAGTGTATAGTTTTCAAAACTTTTGCAAAACTGGTTACACTTACATAACTTTAACATAACAACCACAAATTCTACAAACTTTTATCAAGATAGAAACAAAATAAAAGATAAAATATTGAAATAGACATTAAAAAACTTTACAATCGTATTCTGATAAAATCTGCGTTTTTATTAGCAGATTATAATTCCCAATTATACATACTTTTAATTTAAAAGTAACATTAGGAAAATGCCAGTGCGGGTAGATTAGTGGTTAGCACGTTAGCTTCGTACAAGGTTGTGGGATCGGATCTCGACCGAGATTAGTGGGATTTTTAATGTGAGGGGTTTGGTGGTCGAAGAGGCTATCGGTTAGTCTACTGCGTCACTCAACTGCGCACTTAATGGTTCTTACTGTTATGTTGAGACACACCAGGGCTCCGTTTGATACACCATTAGGACAGTGTCATACACTCCATCAGCATAGGTCGCTTTACAGTTTAGAGTTAGCGAGGTTATGTAGAGTAGAATGGAATGGAGTGGAGTGTAATTGAGTGGAGTGGTATGGAGTAGTGTGGAGTGGAGTTGAGTGGTATGGAGTTGAGTGGTATGGAGTGGAGTGGTATGGAGTGGAGTGGTATGGAGTGGTGTGGAGTGGAGTAGAGTAGTGTGTGTGTGTGTGTTGATTATATGAATGAGAGTAATATGAGCTAGAGGTACAGTGGGGTCGCTAAGCCCATCAGCTGCTCCCTTCAGCTGCCTCCGCCAGAAAGGGAGGGGAATAGCGTACTATATTGTTTGGGTGGTGAAGGACTATAAGCAAAATTGTCTCAAAATCATTAAAATTTTATTTTAAGGAAGTCTGACTGAAACGAGCACGTGGACAAACATTTTTGAACGATGTTGTACATTGTTTCCGAGACGACACCAAACTACACGTTACCCGAAAATTAAAAATGCTAATTTATACAGATTTTAACGCTGATTACAATGGTGAAGTCAGAGTTTCGAAAACGAGTAAGATGAAAACGATACGATATTTTTGACATTTGAAATATCCGCCATTTTGAAACGGTTGAACGACTAAAATCGCGAACAGCTAAAACACACACCGCATTACTTATTATGTAAAATCTTAACGATCCCTCGAGAACTATCTAAAATAACACGCTCATTATGAAGTCTTGGGTCTGGGTTTTACCAAAACGGCCGAACACTTTTCCATAACACAGCTCACTTTTCTTATACAAACTCGTTAAAAACACGCACCGTGTCACCCCTAACAACGAAAATAAACTTGTTTCTTCTTACATAATGCGTTAGGTTGCGCTAGTGCTGTTACAGAGGCCCAATGAAAGTAAAAGTTGTCTGTCTGTCCTTACCTCATTCATACATCACCGCTGTGCACTGCGTCAGTGTGCTAGTGTACGGTGGCTAGTGTACTAGTGTACTAGTGATATTACAACATGACGGTGTTCAGTATAAACCAATCAGATCCGTTCATTGCTTCATATTCCACATAATATTGTAAGTACAAAAAAACCTTAGGTAGTGCGAGACTGGCCGACAGAAGTGACTATTTTTGGCATGCCTGACTGTATAATTTTTCACTATAATGATTTAATTATTTTTATAAAAATTTAAATGCACACAGGAAAGGGAAACTTTTGAAAATTATTTTCGTATTAAATTTCGCGTGTGTGTAGGTACACAACTTAAAAATTAACTGAAACTGTCACAGACTATGAATTTGAGTATCATAGGCTATATAAGGGAATTTAATAATTAATCAGTTTATAACCTTACTTTTGACAGTTATACTGTCTAAGTATATTAATAAATATAATATTTGTGATTCTGGCATTTCAAAAATGGTATAGATCATACACATTAAATAATTTAACTACACAAATTTAGAAAATACACATTTTAAAAATTAACAAGAACAATAAACATAACCTCAATTGAAATGATATTGAAGCAATTGTGCGAAATCAGCTGTTTAGAAGTAGTCACTTCCAGTCTAAATATATATACCAGGACAATGTTGTGAGGTATGCATTACGGATTCAAGCGTGACGGGAAAGCAAATGTTTATACCCATGTTTTGTCAACCGCGATCATACAAGTTTTCATTTCAAAAATACACTTTATTAATCACTAAACAAAAATAAGAATGTGTTGTAATAATGTTTGTAATAATAATGTTCACTAGAGCGCGCGTATGGATGTGTTAGAGCGTTCCGTGACGGCAAACTGAATTTTTCCCCTTGCAAAACCAATACCCCCCGTGATAAGCAGTAATCACTTCAAAAATATATAGGCCTAAATAATAGTTTTTATTATTATTTAAAATTATTATTATTTATTATTATTATTATTTTCGTGGGCGAAACAAAGCGCCCTAAGAAATACGCGAGCGTGTCCGTTCGTCGTTAACGCAATTCTTTTTCATAAACGATGTGACCGATTTTCATAAAATTTGAAGAAAATTGTCCTTGTAGTGGCCCGAAATCAGGAACGATTTAGCGAATTGACAATAAAAAAATGTTTTTAAGTAGTTACAGGGCCAAATTTAAGGATAAAAAAATGTGTTTCTTGCGTTGGGTATCATTTGAAACTACGAGTGATAACGATTCGAACTCATACTATAGTTTTTGCCATAAAGAGTTTTTATAAAACCGCGACACCTATACAATAGTTCAAATGTCAACGCCTATCCTTCTAATTCCTACATTTTTGATCAGAAAAATCTTGACAAATGTATAAAACTTTATATAAAAAATATATAAAACAAAACAGAAAAAGATTTTAGAGAATTTATTGATATTTTATATATTTGGAATTAAACAAAAGAGTGTCTATAAAAACTCCCCACCTCAAAATATTGTGTATCTAGCACAGAAGTAACTGACACTTATTTGATAGATTAATTTCTGTAACTGAACCAAAAATAAAAATCATGTTTAACGATTTCTCTTCCTTTTTTAAATTTTAATTTCGATAATTTGTTCAAAAACACTACAAATTAACATAGCTAGTTTTTAACAACATGACCTAAAACTTATAGCCTATCAGCTGTTCATTGAAATCAGCTGATCGTTACGAATTAACATAAAACAACTGATATTTTAATTTAACTACCACAATTAAATTAACGATTCATTTCAAATACTGAAACCGGTAAAAATTCTTCGAAGTTTCCATAGTGCAGTGGTTAACATGTGCGCCTCACAAACGCAAGGTCCTCAGTTATGTCCCGGGCGACACAGTAACTTTTAATTATAATTAATTTAAGATGAGACATGCGACACGCAAAATATAGGCTACTGTTATATGTCTATATAAACATGTACCTCGCATCACGTGTCCCACGAAACCCAACATCACAACCAGTCATAAAACATGATATACGTAAATATATTATGAGATTGATTTTTATGCCGCTTAACCTTTTGCAGTGTAAGTAACATTATTTTTATATTTAGGCATCAAACACATTTCAGACAGCACTTAAATTATTCGCTACGAACTTTAGCCTACAATATGATTAAAGTTATTTTTATATTTAGGCATCAAAAGCGTTTCAAATAGCACTTAAATCGTACACTACAAACGGTAACCATCAACATGAGCAT
The DNA here is from genome assembly GCA_022606455.1 of Callitettix versicolor. Classification (NCBI taxonomy): domain Eukaryota; kingdom Metazoa; phylum Arthropoda; class Insecta; order Hemiptera; family Cercopidae; genus Callitettix; species Callitettix versicolor. The sequence continues at coordinate 24,893,359 of CM040189.1, forward strand.
AGTTTTTTTATTTAGGCATCAAACACGTTTCAAAGAGCACTTAAATCGTACGCTACAAACGGTAACCTACAACATGAGTATCGAATTTTTATTTAGGCATCAAACACGTTTCAAAGAGCACTTAAATCGTACGCTACAAACTGTAGGCTACAATATGAGTAACGTTATTTTTACATAAACTTTACATAAAATCATTAACGATTCTTCAAATGGAAGTCAGGAGCGGCGCACATTTGACCCGGATCTGGTAACGAAATATCGCGCAAAACATTATATAAAATCATTAACGATCCTTCACATAGAAGTCAGGAACAGCACACATCTGACCCGGATCTGGTAACGAAATATCGCGCAAAACATTATATAAAATCATTAACGATCCTTCACATAGAAGTCAGGAACAGCACACATCTGACCCGGATCTGGTAACGAAATATCGCGCAAAACATTATATAAAATCATTAACGATCCTTCACATAGAAGTCAGGACCAGCACACATCTGATCCGGATCTGGTAACGAAATATCGCGCAAAACTTTACATAAAATCATTAAGGATACTTCAAATAGAAGTCAAGAGCGGCGCACATTTGACCCAGATCTGGTAACGAAATAAAATCATTAACGATCCTTCACATAGAAGTCAGCACCGGCGACATTTGACCCAGATCTGGTAACGAAATATCGCGCAGAACGTTACATAAAATCATTAACGATCCTTCACATAGAAGTCAGCACCGGCGACATTTGACCCAGATCTGGTAACGAAATATCGCGCAGAACGTTACATAAAATCATTAACGATCCTTCACATAGAAGTCAGCACCGGCGACATTTGACCCAGATCTGGTAACGAAATATCGCGCAGAACGTTACATAAAATCATTAACGATCCTTCACATAGAAGTCAGCACCGGCGACATTTGACCCAGATCTGGTAACGAAATATCGCGCAAAACATTATATAAAATCATTAACGATCCTTCACATAGAAGTCAGGAACAGCACACATCTGACCCGGATCTGGTAACGAAATATCGCGCAAAACATTATATAAAATCATTAACGATCCTTCACATAGAAGTCAGGACCAGCACACATCTGATCCGGATCTGGTAACGAAATATCGCGAAAAACTTTACATAAAATCATTAAGGATACTTCAAATAGAAGTCAAGAGCGGCGCACATTTGACCCAGATCTGGTAACGAAATAAAATCATTAACGATCCTTCAAATAGAAGTCAGCACAGGCGACATTTGACCCAGATCTGGTAACGAAATATCGCGCAGAACGTTACATAAAATCATTAACGATCCTTCACATAGAAGTCAGCACCGGCGACATTTGACCCAGATCTGGTAACGAAATATCGCTCAGAACGTTACATAAAATCATTAACGATCCTTCACATAGAAGTCAGCACCGGCGACATTTGACCCAGATCTGGTAACGAAATATCGCGCAGAACGTTACATAAAATCATTAACGATCCTTCAAATAGAAGTCAGCACCGGCGACATTTGACCCAGATCTGGTAACGAAATATCGCGCAGAACGTTACATAAAATCATTAACGATCCTTCACATAGAAGTCAGCACCGGCGACATTTGACCCAGATCTGGTAACGAAATATCGCGCAAAACATTATATAAAATCATTAACGATCCTTCACATAGAAGTCAGGAACAGCACACATCTGACCCGGATCTGGTAACGAAATATCGCGCAAAACATTATATAAAATCATTAACGATCCTTCACATAGAAGTCAGGACCAGCACACATCTGATCCGGATCTGGTAACGAAATATCGCGAAAAACTTTACATAAAATCATTAAGGATACTTCAAATAGAAGTCAAGAGCGGCGCACATTTGACCCAGATCTGGTAACGAAATAAAATCATTAACGATCCTTCACATAGAAGTCAGCACCGGCGACATTTGACCCAGATCTGGTAACGAAATATCGCGCAGAACGTTACATAAAATCATTAACGATCCTTCACATAGAAGTCAGCACCGGCGACATTTGACCCAGATCTGGTAACGAAATATCGCGCAGAACGTTACATAAAATCATTAACGATCCTTCACATAGAAGTCAGCACCGGCGCACATTTGACCCAGATCTGGTAACGAAATATCGCGCAGAACGTTACATAAAATCATTAACGATCCTTCACATAGAAGTCAGCACCGGCGACATTTGACCCAGATCTGGTAACGAAATATCGCTCAGAACGTTACATAAAATCATTAACGATCCTTCACATAGAAGTCAGCACCGGCGACATTTGACCCAGATCTGGTAACGAAATATCGCGCAGAACGTTACATAAAATCATTAACGATCCTTCAAATAGAAGTCAGGACAGGCGACATTTGACCCAGATCTGGTAACGAAATATCGCGCAGAACGTTACATAAAATCATTAACGATCCTTCAAATAGAAGTCAGGACAGGCGCACATTTGACCCAGATCTGGTAACGAAATATCGCTCAGAACGTTACATAAAATCATTAACGATCCTTCACATAGAAGTCAGCACCGGCGACATTTGACCCAGATCTGGTAACGAAATATCGCGCAGAACGTTACATAAAATCATTAACGATCCTTCACATAGAAGTCAGCACCGGCGCACATTTGACCCAGATCTGGTAACGAAATATCGCGCAGAACGTTACATAAAATCATTAACGATCCTTCACATAGAAGTCAGCACCGGCGACATTTGACCCAGATCTGGTAACGAAATATCGCGCAGAACGTTACATAAAATCATTAACGATCCTTCACATAGAAGTCAGCACCGTCGACATTTGACCCAGATCTGGTAACGAAATATCGCGCAGAACGTTACATAAAATCATTAACGATCCTTCACATAGAAGTCAGCACCGGCGACATTTGACCCAGATCTGGTAACGAAATATCGCGCAGAACGTTACATAAAATCATTAACGATCCTTCACATAGAAGTCAGCACCGGCGACATTTGACCCAGATCTGGTAACGAAATATCGCGCAGAACGTTACATAAAATCATTAACGATCCTTCACATAGAAGTCAGCACCGGCGACATTTGACCCAGATCTGGTAACGAAATATCGCGCAGAACGTTACATAAAATCATTAACGATCCTTCACATAGAAGTCAGCACCGGCGACATTTGACCCAGATCTGGTAACGAAATATCGCGCAGAACGTTACATAAAATCATTAACGATCCTTCACATAGAAGTCAGCACCGGCGACATTTGACCCAGATCTGGTAACGAAATATCGCGCAGAACGTTACATAAAATCATTAACGATCCTTCACATAGAAGTCAGCACCGGCGACATTTGACCCAGATCTAGTAACGAAATATCGCGCAGAACGTTACATAAAATCATTAACGATCCTTCACATAGAAGTCAGCACCGGCGACATTTGACCCAGATCTGGTAACGAAATATCGCGCAGAACGTTACATAAAATCATTAACGATCCTTCACATAGAAGTCAGCACCGGCGACATTTGACCCAGATCTGGTAACGAAATATCGCGCAGAACGTTACATAAAATCATTAACGATCCTTCAAATAGAAGTCAGGAGCGGCGCACATTTGACCCAGATCTGGTAACGAAATATCGCGCAGAACTTTACATAAAATCATTAACGATCCTTCAAATAGAAGTCAGGAGCGGCGCACATTTGACCCGAATATGGTAACGAAATATCGCTTAAAAATTTACTTAAAACCATTAAGGATCCTTCAAATAGAAGTCAGAACCGGTGGATTTTGGTCCCCAAATCAGGTGCCAAAATGGTTCGCAACCAAGACCGCAAATATTAGTTCCGTTTTATCAATAGCTCATGTTTCAGTTGAAAGCGTTCATAAACACAAACAACTATACAATGTACAAAGAATAGTACTTTCTCTTGTACAATAATGCCCCTATATATAGGTTAATTAAACATTCAGACAATAAAGGTTACTTCTGTATAACCTAGAAAGTATTTCGAAAAGCATTACAGTGTTAATTTATTGTTACAAGCTATTATTAATTATTTATAAAAATAACTAGCTGTTACCTCCGTTGCGGCTTTGCCTGCAGAATAGGTCATTTCATTTTAATATATTGCTATATACAATATTATATGATTTAGGGTTTTCGGCAAAGACATAAATTTTTGCTACTCGATACGCTAAAACAGGGTCATGTCATATTTTAATAAAATACAGTATTATTAAAAAGTCATTATTATACAATTAAACTGGAATAGTATTGTGTTTATCTCAGATACCTAAAACGTGTTCACACCAAATGTAATCTCATTTGGTCCAGTAGTTAAAGTTTATTCGAATAACAAACAAATAAACAAAAACAAACTTTCAGAAATATAATATGATTAGCTGTTACCCGTCACGGCTTTGCCCGCAATCATAATATACATTAAAGATCATGCATTACTGTGTTCGGACCAACAACCGTGTTAGTTAAGTTTTGGAGTACTCTTTAAAAAAAAATAATTTTTTTCCTGCATCACCGTTTAACCCAACAACCGCGTCAATTAGGTTTCGAGTACTCTTTTTAAAAAAATAAATAAAGATTTTTTTAATGCTTCACCGTGTTAGGCCTAACAACCATATTAGTTTGCTAATGGAGTATTCTGTAAAAAAATATAAAGATTTTTCATGCATCACTATGTTAGGCCTAACAACCGTGTCAGGATATGTAGCCTAGTATTTTTTTAAAAAATATAAAGGTTTTTTGACGCATTACCGTGATAGGTCCAACAACCGTGTCAGGATATGTAGTATTCTTTAAAAAAATATAAAGTTTTTTCCATGCATAACCGTATTAGGCCCAACAACCGTGTCAGTTAGGTTATGGAGTACTCTTTTGAAAAAAATAAATAAAGATTCTTTTAATGCATCACCGTGTTAGGCCTAACAACAATGTTAATTAGCTTATGGAATATTCTTTAAAAAAATATAAAGATTTATCACGCATCACTATGTTAGGCCTGACAACCGTGTCAGTTAAGGTTTGGATACTCTTTAAAAAAATAAGTTTTTTTCACACATCACAATGATAGGCCCAACAATCATATCAGTTAGGATATGTAGTATTCTTTAAAAAAATATAAAAGTTTTTTTACACATCACCGTGTTAGGCCTAATAACCGTGTCAGTTAATATACTTAGTATTCTTTTAAAAAAATTAAAGGTTTTTTCACACATCACCGTGATAGGCCTAACAACCGTGTCAGTTAGAATATGCAGTATTCTTTAAAAAAATATAAACATCACCGTGTTTGGCCTAACAACCGCGACAGTTAGGATATGTAGCCAAATAATGTTTAAAAAAATATAAAGGTTTTTTCACACATCACCGTGTTAGTTAATTTATGGAGTACTCTTTAAAAAAAATATAAAGTTTTATTTCATGCATAACCGTATTAGGCCCAACAACCGTCAGTGTCAACGACGTGTCAGTTAGATTATGGAGTACTCTTTTGAAAAAAATAAATAAAGATTCTTTTAATGCATCACCGTGTTAGGCCTAACAACTATGTTAGTTAGCTTATGGAGTATTCTTTAAAAAAAATATAAAGATTTATCACGCATCACTATGTTAGGCCTGACAACCGTGTCGGTTAAGGTTTGGAAACTCTTTAAAAAAAATAAAGGTTTTTTTCACACATCACAATGATAGGCCCAACAATCATATCAGTTAGAATATGTAGTATTCTTTAAAAAAATATAAAAGTTTTTTTACACATCACCGTGTTAGGCCTAATAACCGTGTCAGTTAATATACTTAGTATTCTTTTAAAAAAATTAAAGGTTTTTTCACACATCACCGTGATAGGCCTAACAACCGTGTCAGTTAGAATATGCAGTATTCTTTAAAAAAATATAAACATCACCGTGTTTGGCCTAACAACCGTGACAGTTAGGATATGTAGCCAAATAATCTTTAAAAAAATATAAAGGTTTTCACGCATCACCGTGTTAGGCCTAACAACCGTGTCACTTAGGTTATGCACTATTCTTTTAAAAAATGGGTTTCCTATCACCCAAACCCGTGTTAGACGTATTTTTATTGTTTTACTGATCTGTAGATCAGTAAAACAATAAAAATACGTCTAAAATCTGTACAACACGGTACCGATTTTCGCTGGTAGCAATTTTGAGGTTATGTTGGTCACTTTTATTTTCGATTTTTATCGTACTTCTCCTGCTTTCATATTTTGGATTTTTGCTTTTGGGCACATAATAAAGCAGTTTAGTAAGAAAAATATCGAAAACTCGAATAGATGCTGCAATGCATATTTACCATTTTTTCATATAATGTAATTACACAAATATATCCTATATAGGCCTACTACCTTACAATTAAATTATCCTAATAATATTGTATATAATATATAGGCCTATATTCTGCACTCTGCTTTAAAAACATTGAATAGTCTTAAATGAAAAATACCAGATTGTGATTATTAGATGAAAATGTAACATTAAAAACAATAATTTTGCAATAAATAAAACATAGATTAAGATTTGTAAAATGGGATTATATCTATGTTCATCTCAGGTGCCTAAATCTCATGTTCAGTAAACAGTAATTAAACCTAACTATAGTTAACAGATGTTACAAAACTAAAAACTGATAATTATTTTGGGCTGGGTAAGTAGTATAATGACGTTTTGTAAAACGGGAATAGGCCTATATGTATCTCTGATACTTAAACCATATACGTACCAAATTTCATCTCAATTGGTCCAGTGGTTAAAGCGTGATTGAATAACAAACAAACACACAAACTTTCAGAAATATAATATGAATTAGATAAGTAATTTGTATTTTTAATGTTAACATTTCTCATCCTTTTATTATCGTATTCTAAATTTTAATGTTATTAACTGTTATGTCGTAAATATATTTAATTTCTGAAAATGAGTAACTAATTGTCATCACGGTAACATTAATGAGCTGTGCTCATTAACACTGGAACAAGTTTGAAGAGTTGTTATAAATAACTGGCAGCAGTCGTATCGTGGCCGATACTTTATGCCACATAGACTAATGACGACGAGAGATTGCAAATAACTGCAAAGCGTACGGCAGTAACTCCAGTGTCATTGAGGTAGGCAAGTTTCGTAGATGAAAAAGACTAACAGGAGCCTTACACCTTTGACACGACGGCCGCACTGATCAGTCCACTGTGTCCGCGAACTTGCCCACATCAAGGTCGCAGATTCAACATTGGAGTTTTTTCTTTGCCGTTAATGTCTCCCGTCTTTATTACTCTATTTCTATTTGGGAATTCGCGAACTAACTAGAAAAACCAAACATTAGATGGGTAATTTGAAGCTTATGGACCCTGTCAGTAATTCATTACTCAGTTGATATTAAAGGCTGTTTTCCAACACTCAAGTCACTGCGGATTGTGTTGACAAACCTGGCCATTTATTTAACCGTTGCTTTAACGTGTTTGCTTCGACACTTCGTTACGTAACGAGATTAAATGTCACCGAATGAGCATCGCTTTGACACTTTCATTTCTTAACGAGGTTAGAGGTTACGAAATGATCATCGCTTCGACACTTCGTTACGTTACGAAGTTAGATGTCACGAAATGAGCATCACTTTAACAGTTCGTTATATAACGAGGTTAGAGTTTACGAAATGAGCATCGCTTTGACACTTCGTTACGTTACGAAGTTAGATGTCACGAAATGAGCATCACTTTGACACTTCGTTACATTACGAGGTTAGAGGTCAAGTAATAAGCAGCGCTTTGACACTTCGTTGTGTAACGAAATTAGATGTCACGAAATGAGCATCGCTTTGACACTTCGTTACTTAACGAGGTTAGAGGTCAAGTAATAAGCAGCGCTTTGACACTTCGTTGTGTAACGATATTAGATGTCACGAAATGAGCATCACTTTGACACTTCGTTACGTTACGAGGTTAGAGGTCACGTAATAAGCAGCGCTTTGACACTTCGTTATGTAACGAAATTAGATGTCACGAAATGAGCATTGCTTTGACACTTCGTTATGTTACGAAGTTAGAGGTTATGAAATGAGCATCGCTTTGGTACTTCGTTACATTACGAGGTTAGAGGTCACGGAATGAGCAGCGCTTTGACATTTTGTTGTGTAACGAAATTAGATGTCACGAAATGAGCATCACTTTGACACTTCGTTACGTTACGAGGTTAGAGGTCAAGTAATAAGCAGCGCTTTGACACTTCGTTGGGTAACGAAATTAGATGTCACGAAATGAGCATCACTTTAACAATTTGTTATATAAGGAGGTTAGAGATCACGTAATAAGCAGCGCTTTGACACTTCGTTGTGTAACGAAATTAGATGTCACGAAATGAGCATCACTTTGACACTTCGTTACGTTACGAGGTTAGAGGTCAAGTAATAAGCAGCGCTTTGACACTTCGTTGTGTGTAACGAAATTAGATATCACGAAATGAGCATCACTTTGACACTTCGTTACGTTACGAGGTTAGAGGTCACGTAATAAGCAGCGCTTTGACACTTCGTTGTGTAACGAAATTAGATGTCACGAAATGAGCATTACTTTAACAATTCGTTATATAAGAAGGTTAGAGGTCACGTAATGAGCAGCGCTTTGACACTTCGTTGTGTAACGAAATTAGATGTCACGAAATGAGCATTACTTTAACAATTCGTTATATAAGAAGGTTAGAGGTCACGTAATAAGCAGCGCTTTGACACTTCGTTGTGTAACGAAATTAGATGTCACGAAATGAGCATTACTTTAACAATTCGTTATATAAGAAGGTTAGAGGTCACGTAATAAGCAGCGCTTTGACACTTCGTTGTGTAACGAAATTAGATGTCACGAAATGAGCATTACTTTAACAATTCGTTATATAAGAAGGTTAGAGGTCACGTAATGAGCAGCGCTTTGACACTTCGTTGTGTAACGAAATTAGATGTCACGAAATGAGCATCACTTTGACACTTCGTTACGTTACGAGGTTAGAGGTCAAGTAATAAGCAGCGCTTTGACACTTCGTTGTGTGTAACGAAATTAGATATCACGAAATGAGCATCACTTTAACAATTCGTTATATAAGGAGGTTAGAGGTCACGTAATAAGCAGCGCTTTGACACTTCGTTGTGTGTAACGAAATTAGATGTCACGAAATGAGCATCACTTTGACACTTCGTTACGTTACGAGGTTAGAGGTCAAGTAATAAGCAGCGCTTTGACACTTCGTTGTGTGTAACGAAATTAGATATCACGAAATGAGCATCACTTTGACACTTCGTTACGTTACGAGGTTAGAGGTCACGTAATAAGCAGCGCTTTGACACTTCGTTGTGTAACGAAATTAGATGTCACGAAATGAGCATTACTTTAACAATTCGTTATATAAGAAGGTTAGAGGTCACGTAATGAGCAGCGCTTTGACACTTCGTTGTGTAACGAAATTAGATGTCACGAAATGAGCATCACTTTGACACTTCGTTACTTAACGAGGTCAGAGGTTACGAAATGAGCACTTCTTGAGTTCAATGTTGTTTCCTAGCTATCGTGTTATCTAACCAGTTTGTTTTTGTTTCTGCGCTATTAATGTCTTGGACCAACGTATTCCTACCTCCAGTTCGTTCACAGTAAATAACTTTCTAATTACGCAGATTATATCAGGAATCATGTAGTTGAATAAACATGTTTTAAACTAATTTTACTGTCCAAAATTATCGACAATATAATCGCGGCACTCAACTGCCTCGCTGACGCGATGAAAAAGAATTTCCAAAAAAAGTTACTCTAATTTTATTGAAATTCTGACTACACTATCATAATCAGCGTTAAAATCTGCTAATACTAGCGTTTTATACTTTCAAAATTGCACTAAAAATACGAAAATAAACCCTGATCGCTGCTGAATGCATTTTCTTAATTTTAACGGATTTGAAAATGCAAAACGGTTAGTTACACAGTTTTTTAATGACTGTGAAATCAAATTTCCAAAAATATTAAAGGCAAAGAACTCTGGATTTTTTTTGGAAGATTCGAAACGGCCGCCATCTTGAAACTGTTGAACAATTTTTGCAGAAACTAGGCAGGTGTTTTTGTCCTTCCGAATTGGATTTTTTGGGAAAATGCTTTGTGAGAAAGTTTGTGCAATACCTTTTCAAAAATTGTGTAACGGAAATTAGTGGAAAAAATTAATGTTTCGTTGTTGAATATATTTGTTTGTGGTAGTTTTACAGATAGCACGACCGGTTAAACTATCTAGCCTTCGTTTTACATGTAGTGCCTGATGTATTTCCAGCGTTGTTGCTTTGCGTTTTCTACTAGCATGAATTTTCCAAGGTAAACGTTTATGCAAGTTCATTCCTAAATAGTTCACAGAGTTGTGTCCACGCTAGTAAAAACTTAGAGCAAATGAAGCTAAAATTTTATTGGCTGATTGGGAGAAAATGGTACTTAAATTTTTACAACAAAAGGCTATTGTACCGATCTGTTTTAAACCCATTTTGACATATGGTTGTCAAATTTGGGCCGTAAGAGGAAATCCAAAAGTTTGAAAATTCAGCAAGCAAAGAATATGATCATTCGTACAAATGCCAAGTGGTACCAACGTAATGATGACGTACATGCCAGCTTAAATTTAAATTTTGTTGAAGATACAACCAAAACATTCGCTAAGCTTTACAAAACTGCAAAGTCAATGCGGAAGACCATCAACTTCTTAAGATAAATTACCCGCATAGCCTGAAGCGAAGAAACCCTTTAGAGTCAACATAATGATAATTCAAGTTTAATACATGTTTGATGTTTTTAGGTACACTTTTACCGTCAAATTTCTCACTATTTTAATGTGTTGGATTTAAGTCGCAGTTAAATAGAAATTTAATTTCAATTGTTATAAACTGTTAATTCCATTTCAATGTGTCCGCTTATCACTAATTTGAACTTAATCTTTAAGACTGTAATACATGATAAAATGAGCATAATAAAAATTTTAAAAAACAATTTAATGGTGCGCCTTTGAAATGACCCTGTGCTTGCCCCCTTATTTGTCAATTTTTCATTACGTTATTCTTAATTCAATTTCACTGCACTACAAAATTTGAATCATTTCAATTGAGGTTATGTTTATTGTTTTGTGTATACGAATACAATAACAGACAATTAATCATAGCGATTTACTATATACAATGTGTCCCACGAAGAGGTTTACGCATTTGATCCTCCATTATTTTCTCATTCCTCCATTGATCATTTTAAAACTATACATGCTCTTTAAAGAAGGTACCAGAAAGAGTACGTGAGAACAAAATGGCGGCCAGTAGTATTAAATCGGCGTTATCAGTGTGTAGCTTTTGATTGTTTTCAGTTTGAATAGGTCTGATTTATGAAATGTTCATTGCTATTTAGTTTTCTTTTAATTAGTTTGTATCTAATTAATTTGTTTAAATAAATAATTATAAAATTAAATTTTGTTTGAAAAACATAATAAAATCAGTTCTATACTTTATTTTGGCCGCCATTTTGTTTCTACAAACACAAGCCAGATGCGTTTTCACATACTATTTATGGTACCTTCTTTAATAAAGTATGTGTAGTTTAAAAATAATCAATGGAGGAATGAGCAAATAATGCAGGGTCAAATGCGTAAACCTCTTCGTGGGGCACTATACGTAATTTTTTTGTATCGCAAGGAACCTTATGTAACCTTATCGCAAGGAAAGTTGGCCTCCAAATATCCTTCGAAAAAACGGAAGTGATGCCGACAAGGAGGACAGCGCAGAGGTATACGAAGATCGGAGGCGAACGGATAAAAATTGTCGACAAGTTCAAGTATCCGGGAGAAACCATCACCAGAAATAATAGGGAGAAAACGGCAATAGATAACAGAACAGCCAAACTAAGCACAGCGTCAAAATTAACATGGAGCACCTATAGAAAAAAATCGCTATCCATAAAGTCAAAGATCAGACATTACAACACAGTGACGAAGCCAGCAGTGGTGTACGCGGCAGAAATGTTCTTTAATCTAAGAAGCCGGAACTGGACAGAAGAACTCCAGAGAGTGGAAAGAAGAATACTAAGAACGATCATCAACAAGAAACACATAGTGAACGGAGACCACAGGCTGCTTCCTGGAGCACTGGTGTACAAGGAGACCGAACACCTTATCGACGTATTCAGAAAGAGATGCCTGGCATTTTACGGACACCTGATCTGACTCCCAGAAGAAAGGCTCACCAAGAAATTACTGAACTACCAATTGAACACAAAGATAAAAAATAATTGGCTCAAGGAGATAGAACAAGACCTGGAAGATCTAGGGATAACCGAGGAACAGTTGAGGAATGGGGAGGAGAAAGCCATACTCAATGACAAGGAAATGAAACTCAACTTTAGAAAAGCAAGCGACCGAAAGGGCAGAAGAACTTAGGAAAACGAGATCACAAAGGCTGAAGAGGTACTGACAGGAACAACGCGCCAAGAAGATGAGACCTCACTAATGACTGAATGTGCTCCAGTGTGAGCCTAACGCAAAAACACAAAAAAAAATAACCTTAATTGAAATGATACTGAAGGAACACTGTTGTGCGAAATCAGTAGTCACTTCAAGAAATTTACATAAGATTCTGGCGTGACGGCAAATCGAAGATTTTCCCGTCCAAAAAAGTACACACTCAGGCCTGCCAACAGAAGTACTCACTTCGAAAAGCTTTGTTTCATTAGGCTATTACGTAACACAAAGTTACGAGTTAAATGCTGTTCTAACATGTTCACAGAGTGGACTAGTGGACTCGTGGGAAGCATCTGCCAAACGAATTTTGCCGACGAAATTCCACTTTCTAACAAGTTTTATCAGGTGCTGTACGGTGTGCCCTTTAAAGAGAAACCCGATGCTCTATTCCACGTTTTTTCATTAGATTTGTTTATCGAATTTACAATTGAAAATGAGCTTTTGAGCGGCTATCATGATAAGACATAATCCGGGACCGAAAAGAGCGCCTGAACTCTAGATAACTTTTTGAGAAGTAATTAAAATTTACATTTCAAAAATTGAAAGTGGATTTAAAAAATAAAATATATATTTTTTAACCATAAACGTTTTTTGAAAATCCCGTTTGATCCATACAACCATCTGCTTATAACATACAATATGCAATATACAATCTGCTTATAACATTTTAAACCCACATTGAAAATAATAAAATTTAATAAATTAATGCAATAAGATAATTTTTTTTAATTTTCAAAGAAATTTGAAAAAAAATTCAGATTTTGACACTGATTTGGCTATGACGGTGAAATTAGATTTCCAGGTGATTGTGAAATTATACTTTTTAAGATTTGAAATGGCAGCCATTTTGTAACTGCTGAAAGACTTCCGTGTATCAAACTTTTCCAAACTGTTACAGAAATCAATTTGTGTGATATGTTTGAATTAAGTCAGACAAAAATTGCGAACTTGAGAGTGCTCACACATCACGCGCGCGCACACACACACACACACACACACAGCACGCTCATGTTCTCAATTTTGGTCCGATTTGATTCAAACTTGGCACACAAAAATCGATTTTGGTAATAACCTCAACAAGTCAACGAAATTAGTTCAACAGTTTCAAAATGGCGGCCATTTAGAATGTATAAATGTTTCTGATTGGTTTCTGATATTTAAAAAAAAATATCACCACAGCTTTAAACTGAAATTAGTATTTTTATTCAAAATCCGTAAAGAAATTTTTCGACGGCGGTCGTGGTTCATTTTCGTATTTTTAGGAATTTGCTTCTATCAAGTCAGCGAAACAGCTGCGTGCCGGGATTATTCAAGATTTTCTTTTGACTGCTTGCAAGCCGCCTGCCATTGCAGTTAAGACTCAGTGAGTATATGAAAATAGCTTTCTAAGTAATACATTGATTTCCGGAGTTTTTACTTGTAAATACTCATTACATGTAAGGAAAAAACGGAAGAAGGGTGTAAGGTAATTAAATATACATCAGTGTTCGTATGTTAATGTTTACAGTATGGCTGCTTGTTGAATTGCCTAACTGTGAAAGTTTGTTTTATGGTAATTCTCGTAAAGTAAATAACTTGTTTTGTGGAATGCAAGTTAATCCGCAGTCATAGCGTACTGCTATTGCCTATGTTCTAGCAATAATTATCGTGAAAACTATGAACAAATATTCCGTCATTACGTGTTCTAGTGATTTTCCAATTGAAAATGAGCTGTTGAAGTCAGGGCCGATTTAGAAGTCAACAGCGCCCTGGGGACACCGTGAAAAAGCGCCCCTCCTACTCATTCTTAGATTTTATTTAAAATTAGCTGTACCCGGCCACGCGTTGCTCTCGCTCAATCTGATTCAATTTAACAATACATTCGGAAATACTGAAATAGAAATCGTAAATTGGAAACAATGAAATATAATCGTAAATTTGGGAATTTGGAAATCATACATGGATCGTAAATCAGAAACAATAAAATAGAATTGTAAAGTTGGGAATTTGGAAATCGGAAACATTGAAATAGAATCGTAAAATTGGAAATTTGGAAACTGTAAATGGATCTTAAATCGGAAACATTGAAATAGAATCATAAAATTTAAAATTTGGAAATGGTAAATAAAAAACATTAAAATAGAATCGTAAAATTTAAAATTTAGATATCGTAAATGGATCGTAAATCGGAAACAATGAAATAGAATCGTAAAATTGGAAATTTGGAAACTGTAACGGAAACATTGAAATAGAATCGTAAAATTTAAAATTTGGAAATGGTAAATAAAAAACATTAAAATAGATTCGTAAAATTTAAAATTTAGATATCGTAAATGGATTGTAAATCGGAAACAATGAAATAGAATCGTAAAATTGGAAATTTGGAAACTGTAACGGAAACATTGAAATAGAATCATAAAATTTAAAATTTGGAAATGGTAAATAAAAACATTAAAATAGAACCAAAATTTAAAATTTAGAAATGGATCGTAAATCGTAAATAGAATCGTAAAAAAAATTTGGAAATGGTAAACCAGAACCATTGAAATAGAATCGTAAAATTTAAAATTTGGAAATGGTAAACCAGAACCATTGAAATAGAATCGTAAAATTTAAAATTTGGAAATGGTAAACCAGAACCATTGAAATAGAATCGTAAAATTTAAAATTTGGAAATGGTAAACCAGAACCATTGAAATAGAATCGTAAAATTTAAAATTTGGAAATCGTAAACCAGAACCATTGAAATAGAATCGTAAAATTAAAAATTTGGAAATCGTAAACCAGAACCATTGAAATAGAATCGTAAAATTTTAAATTTTAAAATCGTAAATGGATCGTAAATCGGAAACAATGAAATAGAATCGTAAAATTGGAAATTAGGAAATCTTAAATGGATCGTTAATCAAAAATCATTAAATAGAATCGTTAAACTGGAAATTAGGAAACCGTAAATGGATCGTTTAACATTGAAATACAATCGTAAAATTGAAAATTTGGAAATCGAAAAATGGATCGTGAATCGGAAATAATGAAGTACAATTGTAAATGGATTTTATTAGCGAATTCCCATAGGAAAAATGAGCTATTGGAGTCGCTATCACGGTAAGACCTAGGACTTGAAATGAGCACAGATCCGGTGTGTATTTGTTTTAGCACGTTACGTTTGCAATTTTGATACGGTTTGACATAAACCTGGCACAGAAATCAATTATGATAACAGCTTCGACAAGTTTGTTAACTAGCAAAATTCATTCAACACTTTAAAAATGACGGTCACTTCAAATCTTTAAAAGTAGTAACTTTTTTTAATGTTGCTTCTTTAAATCTGATCTCACCATTGTAGGCCTAATCACGTAAAAAACTGTATGAATTAGCATTTTAAAGTTTCAGAATCCGTTGAAATTAAAAACGTTTCGACAACGGTCAGGGCTCATTTTTGTATTTTCGTGTGTGTGTGTGTGTGTGTGTGTGTGTGTGTGTGTGTGTGTGTGTGTGTGTGTGTGTGTGTGTGTGTGTGTGCGCGCGCGAGCATGTGCGTGTATATAGCACGTACAATAACTTCACAGACTACAGGCCAGCTCAGTTCTTTTTATGAAGGTTAACTTTCTAGAATTAAAGTGGGAAAAATGAATGCAAAATATTTACGCGTCATCTGTCTACAAATTTGCATAATCATACTTTCTTACGTAATTGGAATGAAAAGAAAAGAAACTAATTAATTATTTATAGGAAGTTGAGCTTGGTATTTAATGAGTTATTCATTCAAAAAACAGTTACGTCATAGAAGCATCCAAGCGTAAAATTATTCATGTAAATTTAGTTGCAGCTCTAATGACGTAATGAGTGGGCAATATATTAGTGAACAATTAATACAACCAGGGGACCGTGCGAAATTTCGTACTATGGAAGTTTTAAGTAAACACAGCCTTTTGAATATTTCATTTCATTTTCTTTAATGGATACAAACATGTTAGTTGATTTAGTTACCCTTGAAAAGGCAACTAAATTGTCCGTGAGTAAAGACGGCATTTGGTAAATACAATCTTGCTCTTTGAACTGTTTGTCCCTGCGACTTGTTTGCAGTGACAGCAAACAAAAGTTCAATAGATAACTGTCTTCTAGTCAATTGAAAAGGCATGCTTGATAACCTCTAACTGTATTTAGACGGTTAATTGTATTTCGAGTTTATGATGTTCGTATTAACAATAGATAAATTGTTTCAAAAAACGTTTTTAAATACCATTTCTAGTTAAAAACAATTGTTAAAAAACAGATTTTTCTCAAAATAGGCTCCAACAACCAGAAAACCGGTTCGGGAATCAAACTTAAAAAATCGGCATTATTTCTCATCATCTGCCCATCAGATTTTGGTAATACTTTAGTCATATATCAAGTCACTAATTATAAACGTACTAGAATGATAACCCTTATGAGAGAGATATGAGCCCTCGCTGCTGGTGGCATCTAACGGTAGAGTGTTCAACTACAGTTAAATGGATAATAGTACTGTCTACTTTCTCAAACGTCTTTCCTCTGTCTTTGCAGCTTACAGCGTTCGTAGCGACAAATAATCCAATTATTTGGACTGTACATCTACAGTAAAAATATTTAAAGTTGGAAAAATACTTTTGTTTTAAGAAAATCTAAAAACAAAACCTGACCACAGTTAAACTAATCTATCGATTTCGACGATATTTGGGTATGTATGTTTTGTTTTATCCAAATCTAGGAACAATTTTTTAGTTTCGCAAAAAATTTTGAAAAACCTTGTAAAAAGTTGGATTTTTTTAAAATCGGCTCTACAATTTCTTTCACATTTTTCTCGAATATAGTAGTTAAGTAGCCAAATAAAATACATGTCCCCAAAAAATCCGGTACCCGATACATAACGAAAACAGAAAAATCGATTATCGCATTTTCCTCAAATTTTGGTCTTCGATGATAATTGTGCATCTAGTAGAACATGAAAGTAAAATTAACAAGTTTTACCAAATTATTGTGTTTATCGAGAAAATCTATCACGTGCGGGTAAGTTTTGACTTGTTTTTGAACGATACGATACTACAAAATCGATATTTAACTTAATCGATTAATTTTATATTGTGTAGAAAGTGTACGAAATATGTCTTTCTGTACATCGTAAAGCGGAAAAATAAAATTATCGATATTTTACAAGAATGTTGATTTACCAAGAAAGTGGGACCCGGAATCATGAAATGGGCGCCGATCCTGACGTCCAGATGTGTGCGTGCGTGTGCGCGCGCGTTCTATTTGATTCAAACTTGGCAGAAAAATCGATTTTTGGCTAAAAAGCTTGAACATGTTTGTTACCCAGCGAAATCCGTTCAACAGTTTCAAAATGGCGGCTGTTTTAATTCTTTTTTTACTTTTATTTTAGCTCTAATTTACCACCATAATCAGCGTTAAAAACTGCCGTCAACTGGCATCTCGAATATCCGTTGAAATTAAGTAATTGAACTTGACGGCGGTCAGGGTTCGTTTTCGTATTTTAATTGTATTCTGAAAGTTTAGCGTATGGAAACCTGGAAGCTAACGATTGTGAAATTAGAATTTCAAAAAAAAATATTAAAAAATTACTTTTGTGAATTCGCTTTCATCACGTCAGCGAAACAGCTGCGTGCCGCGGTTATCTGTAAGCAGATGTCCCCGTGATGACCGGTTTCTTATCCCACTCCACAGCGCAGTTGCACCGATCGCGTTCCGGTTATTTACGTGTTACCAGCGGTGTCCGAGTGTGTCTGAAGACAAGCTGGCGAACAATCACGGCCACAACGATTGCGTCACAAAAGTTATGTCTTGTTTTTCCTTTATTATTATCTCAAATTGTTCGTGAAATTGAAAGACTGCTACCAATGATACGGTCAGATTAGATTTTTTTTTTATTAAAGTCAGAACGTGATACACAAACGTCGTGCCAAAACTTTCTCGAATTCCCGATACCAAAAATAATCGTGGCACGAAGCTTGATTGAAGCGAACTTCCAAAAAGTATTTTTCTTTTTGAAATCCTAACTTAACCTAAACTTACCCTTTTTGAAATCCTGAATTCACCATCTAATTGTTTTAAACTTTCAAATTACATTGAAAATAAGAAAATGAACCCTGACCGCCGTCGAAAAATATCCTGATTTCAACTGATTTTTTAAACTAAAAATACTAATTTATTAATACAGTGTTTTACGCTTATTAACAGAGTGAAATCACATTTTTAAAAGTGGAAAAAATTATACGAATTTTAAAAAATTGTAATGACCGCCATTTTGAAACTGTTAAAAGAATTCGGCTGTTCAACGAATTTGTCCAAGCTGTTGCCGTAATAAATTTATGTGCCAAGTTTGAATCGAATCGGAATAAAATTGCGAACGTGAGCGTGTTAAAATATTATAAATATCAAAATTTTATAAATATTATAAAAAAATTATTAAAAAACACCCTCGAAAATTTCTGCCACCAAATGCGAGTGGACTACGCATTCAAAAACCTATTCTTTTTAATGTAAGTTCGGCCACTGAAAGCGTAACGGAGCTGAGCGGAGTGAGCTGGGCTACGTTCCGCGTAGCTTCGACTCTGACTAGATTCGGTTTTGACTAGACTCTGGCTAGACTCTGACTAGACTCTGACTCCGCTTCCCCCACTACGCCTCCAAACTTACTATTTCTCGTTACCTAGGTTACAGTTTTTAAACATAGTAGTTCCTAGAATCCGTTACGGTAGGCCTAAATATTTAGATTTAAAATATACAAACACGTTCTTTAAACTGACTGAACTTCGCTTCCGGTTGCCGTATTCATTCCGTTCAGCTCAGCTGCGCATTTGGTGGCCACCCGGTCTTATCTATAGATTAGGATCGACGTCCAGCGGTTCTTACAAATTTTATACCAAATGTTTTTCGTGAGTCCCGTGGAGTAAACTCCAAACATTCTTAAAGAGAAGGTGGTCGAACAATTGTGCTTTTTTTTTCTTTCTGAAAACATTGGTGCAAGTGAAACTCAAAATGGTTGCAGTCAAAATCAAGAAATCACAACTTTGTGAAGTTGAGCAACACTGACGAATGATGATACATAGTAAATCATAACCTTGCTAAGTTGAGCAACACTGACGAATGATGTTATACAGTAAATTACAACCTGGTGAAGTTGAGCAACACTAACAAATGATGATATATAGTAAATGATAACCTTGCTAAGTTGAGCAACATTGACGTATGATGTTATACAGTAAAGCACAACCTGGTGAAGTTGAGCAATACTGACGAATTATGATATATAGTAAATCACAACCTGGTGAAGTTGAGCAACACTGACGAATGATGATATATAGTATATCATAACCTTGCTAAGTTGAGCAACATTGACGAATGATGTTATACAGTAAATCACAACCTGATGAAGTTGAGCAATACTGACGAATGATGATATATAGTAAATCATAACCTTGCTAAGTTGAGCAACATTAATGAATGATGGTATAAAATCATAACCATGCTAAGTTGAGCAACATTAATGAATGATGTTATACAGTAAATCACAACCTGGTGAAATTGAGCAACATTGACGAATGATGGTATAAAATCATAACCTTGCTAAGTTGAGCAACACTGACGAATGATGATATATAGTAAATCACAACCTGGTGAAGTTGAGCAACATTGACGAATGATGATATATAGTAAATCATAACCTGGTGAAGTTGAGCAACATTGACGAATGATGTTATACAGTAAATCACAACCTGGTGAAGTTGAGCAACACTGACGAATGATGGTATAAAATCATAACCTTGCTAAGTTGAGCAACATTGACGAATGATGTTATACAGTAAATCACAACCTGGTGAAGTTGAGCAACACTGACGAATGATGATATATAGTAAATCATAACCTTGCTAAGTTGAGCAACATTAATGAATGATGTTATACAGTAAATCACAACCTGGTGAAGTTGAGCAACATTGACGAATGATGTTATACAGTAAATCATAACCTTGTGAAGTTGAGCAACACGGACGAATGATGTTATACAGTAAATCATAACCTTGGTGAAGTTGAGCAACATTGACAAATGATGGTATATAGTAAATCACAATCGTGTGAAGTTGAGCAACACGGACGAATGATGATATATAGTTAAGCGTTCAGAATACTAAGGAGAAGAAAATTGACCTGCTTGTTCAAGATGTGACTATCATAACTATTTACAACAAAAATTTCTTCATTAAATAAACACGCACGCATTTGCCTTGTTGATGAGATATTTGCAGAGAAATAAGTTCTCTGCAAATAAGTTTTTTACTTTTCTTTAAAATCCGATCTACCATTACAAATTAACATTAAAACGCAGGAAATAGCAATTTTATCTTTTAAATTAATATTTATCTCCATATTTTGTAATTACCGAATTCCCTTTGAAAAATGAGCTATTGGAACAACTATCACGGAAAGACCCACAATCGGGACCTTGAAATGAGCGCCGGTCCTAACCCCTAGATCACATTTTTTTGTGTGTTAGCAAGTACATTTCACAATTTTTAGTCAGACATGGTTCAAATTTGGCACGAAAATCTATTTTGTTAATAGCTTGGACAAGTTGACCAGCAAAAGTTCTTTCAACAGTTTCAAAATGGCGGCCATTTAAAATCTTTAATTTTTTTAACGTTGTTAGACATTTCTAAAAATCTGATTGCACCTTCGCAATCAGCATTAAACACTGCGTAAATTGACATTTTGCATTTTCAATATCCGTTGAAATTAAAAATTTAATTTGATGGCGGTCATGGTTCATTTTCGTGCTTTTAATGAATTTAAAATGCTGATAAATGCTGATTATAATGGAGAAAATAGGATTTCAAAAAAAAGGTAAGAAAAAGAAAATGCTTTTATAAATTCGCTTCCGTCACGTCATCGAGATGCTGGTGATGCAGTTATTTCTCCGAACAGATCAGCAGGAAGTAAAAAGATACACAAGCGGTGTGATCCGCTTCATCTGAGTTAATGACTGGCATAAACAAATAATGTTCATGTTATGGTCATTAATTTATAATAGCCTTGTGTCTATGATACATAGAGATCTCACTGTATAGGAAATTATGTAACCGAAAATGGAGAACGATATCTATCAGAAGTGAAATGAACCATGTACTTTTAGGTTAGCTTTTGCATGGAGTCTATAATAAATAGAAATCGCATTCTGTAGAAAATTGTGCCACTGAAAATGGAGAACGCTATCAGAAGGGAAATGAAATACGTAACTTACTTTTAGGTTAGCTTTTGCCTTGAGTGTATAATACACAGAAATCTCATTCTGTAGAAAATTGTGCCACTGAAAATGGAGAACGCTATCAGAAGGGAAATGAAATACGTAACTTACTTTTACGTTAGCTTTTGCCTTGAGTCTATAATACACAGAAATCTCATTCTGTAGAAAATTGTGCCACTGAAAATGGAGAACGCTATCAGAAGGGAAATGAAATACGTAACTTACTTTTACGTTAGCTTTTGCCTTGAGTCTATAATACACAGAAATCTCATTCTGTAGAAAATTGTGCCACTGAAAATGGAGAACGCTATCAGAAGGGAAATGAAATACGTAACTTACTTTTACGTTAGCTTTTGCCTTGAGTCTATAATACACAGAAATCTCATTGTGTAGAAAATTGTGTGACTGAAAATGGGAATGAACCATGTACTTTTAGGTTAGTTTTTGCCTTGAGTATATAATACATAGAAATCTCACTGAATAGGAAATTGTGTGATTGAAAATAGAGAACGCTATCTATCCATGAACCATGTACTTTTAGGTTATTTTTTGCCTTGAGTATATAATACATAGAAATCTCACTGAATAGGAAATTGTGTGATTGAAAATAGAGAACGCTATCTATCCATGAACCATGTACTTTTAGGTTAGTTTTTGCCTTGAGTATATAATACATAGAAATCTCACTGAATAGGAAATTGTGTGACTGAAAATGGGAATGAACCATGTACTTTTAGGTTATTTTTTGCCTTGAGTATATAATACATAGAAATCTCACTGAATAGGAAATTGTGTGATTGAAAATAGAGAACGCTATCTATCCATGAACTATGTACTTTTAGGTTAGTTTTTGCCTTGAGTATATAATACATAGAAATCTCACTGAATAGGAAATTGTGTGATTGAAAATAGAGAACGCTATCTATCCATGAACCACGTACTTTTAGGTTAGTTTTTGCCTTGAGTATATAATACATAGAAATCTCACTGAATAGGAAATTGTGTGATTGAAAATAGAGAACGCTATCTATCCATGAACCACGTACTTTTAGGTTAGTTTTTGCCTTGAGTATATAATACATAGAAATCTCACTGAATAGGAAATTGTGTGATTGAAAATAGAGAACGCTATCTATCCATGAACTATGTACTTTTAGGTTAGTTTTTGCCTTGAGTATATAATACATAGAAATCTCACTGAATAGGAAATTGTGTGACTGAAAATGGGAATGAACCATGTACTTTTAGGTTATTTTTTGCCTTGAGTATATAATACATAGAAATCTCACTGAATAGGAAATTGTGTGATTGAAAATAGAGAACGCTATCTATCCATGAACTATGTACTTTTAGGTTAGTTTTTGCCTTGAGTATATAATACATAGAAATCTCACTGAATAGGAAATTGTGTGATTGAAAATAGAGAACGCTATCTATCCATGAACCACGTACTTTTAGGTTAGTTTTTGCCTTGAGTATATAATACATAGAAATCTCACTGAATAGGAAATTGTGTGATTGAAAATAGAGAACGCTATCTATCCATGAACCACGTACTTTTAGGTTAGTTTTTGCCTTGAGTATATAATACATAGAAATCTCACTGAATAGGAAATTGTGTGATTGAAAATAGAGAACGCTATCTATCCATGAACCACGTACTTTTAGGTTAGTTTTTGCCTTGAGTATATAATACATAGAAATCTCACTGAATAGGAAATTGTGTGATTGAAAATAGAGAACGCTATCTATCCATGAACTATGTACTTTTAGGTTAGTTTTTGCCTTGAGTATATAATACATAGAAATCTCACTGAATAGGAAATTGTGTGATTGAAAATAGAGAACGCTATCTATCCATGAACCACGTACTTTTAGGTTAGTTTTTGCCTTGAGTATATAATACATAGAAATCTCACTGAATAGGAAATTGTGTGATTGAAAATAGAGAACGCTATCTATCCATGAACCATGTACTTTTTATATTAGCTTTGAGAGTACAATTAGGTTATGTGATACTAATGAAATGATATGATTTCATATAAATCACTAATGTTATTAATTAGACGTTGTAATCGAGTGTAAGATAAATTCACGTCACTGCAGGAACATATAGACTTAAAGATGGGCAGGTAGAAAAACGAGTTCAGAGCGCTCTGGTGGCGGTTTTTGGTACTAAGTGCATTTTAGCTTTCATACTGTCAACCTGATTTTAACACTGATTGGGAGTTGAAGGGCAATAGTCACTTACACTGGAAGTCAGGTTAGGTTTCACGTAAATCGCTTGAAACCATTGGGGATCGTCAAATCGTCAACGTGGACAAAATAATTTGCAGTAGATAATAGCCCTCGGATAGAAACAAGAACTTTAACATCCGGCAAGTAGAAATTGTTTACGAAATTAATACAAGGAAAGTTTCCGCACTTTCTGAAAATATGTTCCCGAGGGTATAAATAGACCGTAGAAAGTAAAAGATATAAATACGAGTTGATTTAACAATAAAACGGCCAAGCACATGCCTTTAAAACAAGTAGTGAAGGTGTGTAACTTCGAGAGAATTGTACCGCTTGTAGCCATGGCCCCCCCACACGGTGGATTCAAGTACACCTGAGGTTCCCGGGCTCGGGCTTCGTAGGGTATGACATTTTTTTTTTTGATATATTAGAAAAAAACATTTTTCTTATTGGACCAAAAATAAAAATCATGTATCACGTTGTTTCTTCCTTTTTCATTTTAATTACGATAATTTCTTCGAAAGCACGACAAATTAACATAGCTAGTTTTTAATAGCATAACCTGAATCTTATTATAGCCTATCAGCTGTTCAATGAAATCAGCTGATTTTTACGAATTAATATAAACAACAAATTAACATAGCTAGTTTTTAATAACATAACATTATTTAGGTTATAACCTATTATATATTAATTATATATATATATATATATATATATATATATATATATATATATATATATATATTTTTTAAGGCGAAAAGCACATTGAAGGCTATTATCGCCTTCCTAAATGTAGTGTGAGTGTAAAGTGCTAAAGTCGTAAGTGTAGTGTTGTAAGTGTGCATTAGACTCGGGTACTGCGAGGGTCGTCTAAATCCTCTCAGCTAATCTGCACCCCTGCAGGGTATATATATATATATATATATATATATATATATATATATAGTGTTTAATGTGCACACTTGGGCTAATGCAGACGATGGATGATATAGAGCGTATGAAAATGCCAAGCTCTAGCCGGGAATGGAACCCAGTCCTCGGGGTGAAAGCCCAGTACGCTATCAACTAGGCCACCGAGGCGGCATGTGTGTGTGTGTGTGTGTATATATATATGTATATATATATATATATATATATATATATATATATATATATATATTAATAAGATGTGTGTGTGTGTGTGTGTGTTTAAAACGCTTACGTTCGCAATTATGGCACGACTTAATTCAAACTTGGCACAACAATCGATTATGGTAATAGCTTGGATAAATTAGCCAGCATAATTCGTTTAAGAGTTTCAATATGTCGACCATTTCAAATGTGGCATTATTTTTTAAAAATCTAATTTTAGGAAATTCGCTTCTACAACGTCAACGGAACATCCGCGTGAAGCGATTATTAATAAATAATTCAACCCTGAATATTTTTTCTGAATTAATACTTCATTTAATATTTAATACAACCGCTTTACGGTGTTCTGAAGTAGGATAATTTTAAGGTTTAAAATTAGGCCTAATCATGAACAGCACGACGGAAGGAAAAAAGGCTAATTTCGTCCTCGACTATTATACGTGAAAATCCTGGCCCACGCCTGCGATTGCAGTACAGTGTACTGTATTTCATTTCCACTGACCGTAGGCCGGCTGTGACGTAAGGCCGCGTGTAGGCACGAAACGTTGGGTAACACACTTCCTTACGGCGTACGTTTTAAATACACGTAATTTCCTTCGCTTGTAATCCATCGGACGTGCTCTACAGCACCTTCGCAGGAGAATGGTCTCGCTCCTTTATTCTTTACGCAGGACCCTAAATAATTCCACTGTCCTTGGCTAACAATTATTGAATACTTGAGGATTGTGAAAGAAGGCAAAATCAAAGTTTCAATGTAGAATAAACAGTGAGAAAACATTATACAATAAATATTTAGATATAACAGTCCTTCAGTTCGGAGAAAACAATGTACAAAAACTCGTAAAACTAGCCATATTTTCCATAGATTTTAGTCATGTATAGTAAACATTCGTAACTCAACTTACTATAAAAATAAAATTAATTTACAGTCTGAGTACACAAATTTATATTGGTAGTTATAGCAAAAGATCAGTTGTTTTATATTAATTCGTAACTAACAGCTGATTTCATTGAACAGCTGACAGGCTGTAATACGTTTTAGGTTATGTTGTTAAAAACTAGCTAATCCATCGGACCTTTGCAGGAGAATGGTCTCGTTTCTTTATTCTTTACTCAGGACCCTAAATAATTCCACTACCCTTAGGTAACAATTATTGAATACTTGAGGATTGTGAAAGAAAACATAATATAGAATAAACAGTAAAAAAACATTACACTTTAGACATAACACTCCTTTAAAAAAAAAAAAAAAAGGTTCGGAGAAAACAATGGACAAAAACTCGTAAAACTGGCCTTATTTTCCATAGATTTTAGTCATGTATAGTCAGAGTGAACAAATTTATATTGGTATTTATAGCAAAAGGTCAGTTGTTTTATATTAATTCGTAACTAACAGCTGATTTCATTGAACAGCTGACAGGCTGTAATACGTTTTAGGTTATGTTGTTAAAAACCCGCTAATCCATCGGACCTTTGCAGGAGAATGGTCTCGTTTCTTTATTCTTTACGCAGGATCCTAAATAATTCCACTACCCTTAGGTAACAATTATTGAATACTTAAAGATTGTGAAAGAAAACATAATATAGAATAAACAGTGAAAAAACATAACACATTAGATATTTAGATATAACACTCCTTTCAAAAAAATAGGTTCGGAGAAAACAATGGACAAAAAACTCGGAAAATTACACATATTTTCCATAGATCTTAGCCATGCATGGTAAACATTCGTAACTATAAAAATAAAATTAATTTACAGACTGAGTGCACACATTTATATTGGTAGTTATAGCAAAAGATCAGTTGTTTTATATTAATTCGCAACTAACAGCTGATTTGATTGAACAGCTGACAGGCTGTAATTTTAGGTTATGTTGTTAAAAACCCGCTAATACATCGGACGTGCTCTACAGCACTTTCGTTGGAGAATGGCCTCGTTTCTTTATGCAGGACCCTAAATAATTTCACTGCCCTTAGGAAACAATTATTGAATACTTGAGGATTGTCAAATATGACATAATCAAAAGTTTCGATGTAGAATAAACAGTGAGACAACATTACACACTAAATATTTAAATATAGCACTCCTTTAAAAAAATTGGTTGGAGAAATCCTCGGACCAATTGGACAAAAACTCGGCAAATTTTCTATAGATCTTAGCCATGTATGGTAAATACTCATAACTCAAATTACTATACAAATAACATTAATTTACAGTCCCAAGGTAAATGAACTATGAAGCAGCTATCATGGTAAGATCCAGACCCGGGATCTATAAATGAGCTCAGAGTCCTGACCTCATCTGCTTTTGAGCGGTCGTCAAAATTCTTAAAAATTTGTATGTTTTTAGCATGTATCGTGTTTTAGGGCTGGCTGTGATGTTGAATTTGGACGTGGAGTGATGCAAGTATTGCGATCAGTTGTTTTATATTAATACGTAACGATCAGCTGATTACATTGAACAGCTGATAGGATATAAGTTTAAAGTTATGTTGTTAAAAACTCGCTTAATTTGTCGTGTTTTCGAACAAATTGTCGCAATTAAAATAAAAAGGAAGAGAAAACATATGATTTTTATTTTTGGTTCGATAACAGAAATTAGTTTTTTTTAGTACGTTCACAATTTTAGCCAGATTTTGTTCAAATTTGGTACAAAAATCGATTTTGGTAATAGCTCAGACAAGTTTTTTATGTAAAATTCTTTCAACAGTTTAAAAATGGCAACCATTTAATTTTTTTGAAAATTCGTAAAGTTTTTGTCTTAAATTTTTCGTACTGAAAAAGTGATTTCACCATCGTAATCGGCGTTAAAAACAGCATAAATTTGGCATCCTGAGTTTTCTTAAATCCGTTGAAATTGAGAAATTTCATATCGACGGCGGTCAGGGTTCGTTTTCTTGTTTCGAATGCAATTTTACTGTGTAAAATGTTAATATATGCAGATTTCAATCCTGTTTATGATGGCGAAATCAGTTATAAAAACAAAGTAAGATGAAAAGAATTACTTTTGGAAATCCGCTTCCGTTCACGTGAGCGAGACATGTGCGTGTTGCGGTTATTTACACGGATGTCTGTCCGTCCCTGTGCATATTACTACAGAACAACCGATTTCGATGAAACGTCACTTGTATGCGTAATTTATCTTTAGGCTGGGACAGGATAGTGTTTTCTTTTTTTGAAACTTTTTTCATTATCGTAAGTTTGATCATCAATTGAAATCTTACTGAATATGAAACTGGGACCTGAACTATTCGGGTTCATTTATGTATTTTCAATGAATTTAAATGCAATTATGAATTTTAACACTGTTTTCAATGGTAAAGAGCCGAACTTTCAGTGCTGTTGATTTCTATAAGTTACCTCATTATCAAAATAATCACGCACGCAGCTGTCTCGCTGACGTGATGAAAGCACGTTTCCAAAAGTAATTTTCTTTTTCTTTTAACGTTTTTTGAAATTCTGACATCACTACCACAATAAGCACCAAAGTCTTCATACTAGTATTTTAAATTGTTAACAACACAAAACCCCAACCTCCGTCAAATTTAATTTCACAATTTCAATTGATTTTGAACCTTGAAAAATGCTGATTTATGCAGTTTGTAAGGCTGAATGCACAGTGAAATCAGGTTAAAAAAATTAAGAAAAAAGTTATGATTTTTTTTTAAAGATACGAAATTACAGCTATTTTTAAATCTTAAGCAATTTTTTTCTAGTTAAGAACTGTCCGAGCATTAACAAAATCGAATTTTGAGCCAAGTTTGAATCAAATCGGAATACAATGAACACACACACACACACACACACACACACACACACACACACACACACACACACACACACACACATTTTTAATAGTTAGACCTCTCACGTTCGCAAATTTAGTCAGATATGATTCAAACTTGGCACAAAATTCGATTTAATAGCTTGAAAAAGTTCGTTAACCAATAATATTCGTTCAACAGTTCCTAAATTGCGGCCATTTCAAATATTTTCGCGCGCGTGCGCGAAGTAATGTGTGTGGCGGTTCCGTGGGGGGTTTACAGAAGAGGATGCTTTTGGTGGTATTTTTAGTGGGTAACAATATATCTTAACTTGAGTTTGAGTTTGAACTTAATTTGAGTCCCACACTCTGGGGTAGTGCGTACCCTATCCCAGGCAGTCCGTAAAAGATTTTTCCACCTTCTTTTGGCATCGCAAAAAACCACACACACACACACACACACACACACATTCGCTCATTTTCCATTCATAAAATCCGAAAGTGAAGGCAAGCGGTCAAGCTTGAATTTTGTCGAGTGTGAACAAGTTACGACAAACGGTTTTCAGGTCTGATAAAATTGGAAATCTACAATACACAATCACTTCCAAAACCTGTTATATCGTTATACCAACTATCCAGGCTCAACGCGGAATCAATTTTTCCTAAGTAAAGAACGAATCTCTCAAAGAATCTATCAAAATCGCTTCTTCAGATGTTAATGAAATTTTCGACAAATTCGTGTGCGAAGATTCACAACTGTAGTTATGAAAAGAAATTAACGAGAGTACATCGTTAAAACCGAAACACCTTGACCGCCGTCAGGTTTGTTGGCTGGAGTAATACATTTTTAAATTTTATAGTGATTTAAGAATTTTTATAAATGATCAAATGTCGAACTAGATCTGAGCAACCGATTTGCAATAAAAATAACTGAATACCCTGTTCTCCTCAAACGTAACGCACGCGTTAGTGTTGCCGATTTAACCTTACATAATAATATTCGAAAATTACCAAATTCTGTAAGCCTAATGTATGATATAGTCCCCCTCTCTCTTTCTCTCAAATTCTATATGCCTAATGTATGATATAGTCTCTCTCCCAAATTGCCAAATTCTATATGCCTAATGTACGATATAGTCCCCCCTCAAATTACCAAATTCTATAGGCCTAATGTATGAAATAGTCCCCCCCTCTCTCTCTCAAATTACCAAATACTATAGATCTAATGTATGATATAGTCTCTCTCTCCCAAATTACCAAATTCTATATTCCTAATGTATGATATAGTCCCCCCTCAAATTACCAAATTCTATAGACCTAATGTATGATATAGACTCTCTCTCTCTCTCTCTTAAATTACCAAATTCTATATTCCTAATGTATGATATAGTATCTCTCTCTCAAATTACCAAAGTCTATAGGCCTAATATATGATATAGTCCCCCCTCTCTCTCAAATTACCAAATTCTATAGACCTAATGTATGATACAGTCTCTCTCTCTCTCTCTCTCTCTCTCTCTCTCTCTCTCATATATATATATATATATATATATATATATATATATATATATATATATATATATATATATATATTCCCTCACAGATGGAAAAATGTGAACCAAATTGAAAACCGGTTTTCAACACAATTATTTCTGGAAGAAATCGTATTTGGCATCTTCGAGGTTCTTCTGAATTCGAATTCAAACAGATCGATATATATATATATATATATATATATATATATATATATCCTTTTGAGATATTCACACAGAGGTTGTTTAGCGTCTAAGAGTTTAAGGGCAAATACTACGAAGGTAGCAAAATACCCTCACACCCCCACAATCGTTATTTTCCTCAATTAGGTTATATCATCAAAGCGAAAAGAAATATTTGTTCACGGTCTTTAACAATGTTGTTGGTCTTAGACTTAAAATTTCCCCACAGTTGACCTTTAACCACTCTTAAACCTTTAAAAATTTAATGTTGTTGAAATTTGATGAAAGGACCATAATGAGTATTAATAATCATTTCATTTAGACCCAAGCACACCGGTAGGCCTACTCACGGCTAGTTTGCTATAAAACTTATGATGTGCGTGAAAACCAGCAATAAAATAATATTTTCAAAAATAGTTATTCTAAAATTGAGCTGACCTGAGAACAGAAAAAGCGAACCGGGCACAGATCACATGTAAAGATTACTCTGAAGACAAAACAAACCACAGAGTAGGCCTATACAAAATGTCACTTATAATGGCGTTAAAAGAAGAATGCGAGTAAAATAGCTTTTCTCGATAATTTTTCTATGTCTCGGTGAGACCAAAATTACCC
Source organism: Callitettix versicolor (assembly GCA_022606455.1). Lineage (NCBI taxonomy): Eukaryota > Metazoa > Arthropoda > Insecta > Hemiptera > Cercopidae > Callitettix > Callitettix versicolor. Next base: position 24,924,631 of record CM040189.1, read on the forward strand.
GATCTTTCTTATTACCCTTATAACTACCCGCCAATTGGTAACACTGTACTGAATGCTATTTCACAAAAACCCATAAGGCGAGTGTAGGCGGTAGGCGGGAAATCTGTATAAAGTAGGGTTCAGTTAAGTCCGGTCAACAACTTCCAACGAATCTAAAACTGGTTTGTTAAGTTGGTACTCCTGTTTCTCTTACATAATTCTAAAGGTCGTCAGCTTTGCGGAAACATCTACATCCGTAAACTACAAGCCCGTTTAATGTTCAGGTGCATCTTTAACTGCTAACCAGGATGCAGGATGTAACGTGTAACCTTTCTAGACATAGTCCCAGGTGTTGCGTGATAATAAATTTTCTTCCATATTTGAAAGTGCTGTAAATTACAGTGTAACGCCGTTGTAAGAAGTATCGTTTCAAAGAATCCACATACTGTATACTGATGAAAGACGTCTTGTATTTCGGTCCAGACGTGAAGGTGTAAGCAGCAAAAAGTGTAATGATACGAAATTTGGACTTTTGTTGGCTAAATTTACACTGAAAATGAGCAAATGGTGCGGCCTTCATAAAAGAAAAACAATGTATGAGTTTCCAATGGATAAGCTGTTCAGGCACCTTTATAGTAAAGTTGTATTTGCTAATTTCCATAAAAAATGTAGCTATAGGGCTTTATAGCTACATTTTCCATAAGAAAAAATGAGCTATAGGGCTTTATATAGCTTTTAACATTATAGCGTCATTATAGTGAGAATTTCATTAGCTAATTTCCACTGGAAAATGGGTTAGTGGCGTGTCATAGTCTATGAAATTTCATTAGGTAATTTCCAGAGGAAAAAGGGCTACTGGGGCGGTGTCATTATAGTCTACAAAATTTGATTAGCTAATTTCAACTGAAAAATGAGTTATGGAGGCTTTTTTTTTAACGTCCGACTATTGTGTACACTTTGGCTAATGCAGACGATGGGATGATTTATAGCGTATGAAAATGCCAAGCCCTGGCCGGGAATCGAACCCGGGTCCTCGGGGTGAAAGCTCAGTACGCTATCAATTAGGCCACCGAGGCGGCCTATGGAGGCTCATTATAGTCAACAATTTCATTAGCTATTTTTCACTGGAAAATGAACTATTGGGGCGGCTTAATTATAGTCTATGAAATTTTATCAGCTAATTCCCACTGGAAAATGGGTAACTGGGGCGACATTATAGTTTATGAAATTTCATTAGCTAATTTCCACTGGAAATGGGTTACCAGGGCATCATGATAATCTATGAAATTTCATTACCTAATTTCCACCGTAAAATGAGCTATTGGGGCGTCATTATAGTCTGTGAAATTTCATTAGCTAATGTCCACTGGAAAATAAGTTATTGTGGCGTCATTATAGTCTATGAAATTTCATTACCTAATTTCCACCGTAAAATGAGCTATTGTGGCGTCATTATAGTCTATGAAATTTCACTAGCTAATGTCCACTGGCAAATAAGCTATTGTGGCGTTATTATAGTCTATGAAATTTCATTACCTAATTTCCACCGTAAAATGAGCTATTGTGGCGTCATTATAGTCTATGAAATTTCATTAGCTAATGTCCACTGGCAAATAAGCTACTGTGGCGTTATTATAGTCTATGAAATTTCATTACCTAATTTCCACCGTAAAATGAGCTATTGGGGCGTCATTATAGTCTATGAAATTTCATTACCTAATTTCCACCGTAAAATGAGCTATTGTGGCGTTATTATAGTCTATGAAATTTCATTACCTAATTTCCTGTCAAATTTCCGTCCAAATTATAGTCTATGAAATTTCATTACCTAATTTCCACCGCTAAAATGTCATTATAGCTATTGTGGCGTTATTATAGTCTATGAAATTTCATTACCTAATTTCCACCGTAAAATAGCTAGCTATTATAGTCTATGAAATTTCATTACCTAATTTCCACCGTAAAATGAGCTATTGTGGCGTTATTATAGTCTATGAAATTTCATTACCTAATTTCCACCGTAAAATGAGCTATTGTGGCGTTATTATAGTCTATGAAATTTCATTACCTAATTTCCACCGTAAAATGAGCTATTGGGGCGTCATTATAGTCTGTGAAATTTCATTAGCTAATGTCCATTGGAAAATAAGCTATTGTGGCGTCATTATAGTCTATGAAATTTCATTAGCTAATTTTCACTTTAAAATGGGTTACTGGGAAATTTTGTTAACAAATTTTTATTGGAAAATGAAGTATAAGTGGCCATCATAGCAAGTTCAGACCCAGGACCTTGAATTGTTTATCCTTAGCACTAGAACACTTTTTGAGGAGTTTTAACAAATTTTATAAATATATTTGTTGGTGTGTTATTAGCCTAATTCTGGCATTCACATTTTGTCTTGATTTGATTCAAACTTGGTACAAAATCGATTTTGGTAAATTTATTCAGTCATTTCAACAGTTTCAAAATGGTAGTGCTTGGAAATATTAAAAGAACAACCTGAGGAATTTAAAATTTACAAAGCTTAAAGGGTCCGTATTGCCCTTTGAAAGACCAACTGAATTTCAGAGTAAATGTAAGATTTGACAAAACGACAAGGATCCTGGATGATGACAAACCAGGTAACAGAAAATTACCTGCGGCTCCATAGAACCAGTTACATCAGGGATACCATGGTGCACAACTAGTATTTGTTATGTTTTGTAGCGCTTAATTTAAGTTTCAATGTAATAATAACCTTCTAGGAGCCTGATATCTGAAGATGGTACTGTAAATTCGAAACATATCATTAAGGCATACTTTATTATGTCGTAGATGGAGGAAGAAATACATTTAATTCTATACCAATGGATCCATCAACCCAAAATCCCTTGAAAAACACAATTTTTATAGTACATTCACACAAAAATTGCTACTATGGTGTCCATAATTGGCTATTATGACAGTATTACATGGTAATATCTCTGCAATCATAAGATATGATGGTGAAGTTTGGTATGCAAGAAAAACTTGCTGCACACACACACACACACACACACACACATATATATATATATATTTGCCCTAAATGAAGCAATCTTGAAAAACTTTTAAAAATAGGCATTACACTTCACTTTTAATAATTTGAATTGTTTTTTCCAGCTGATCCTTTGAAAATGCAATTTATTGATCGACTTTTGTTGGCAAGTGTTTTAATGATAAGCATTGGCCCACTGACAATATCATCAGATGTATTTGCACCTCAAAGGGTAAGTATATTTTAATAAATGTTAGGGTTACTAGAAGATAGCCAACAATGCAACTTTTATATACTTTATTTCAAACAGTTTTCAAAAAAAAATCAGGTTAGGTCCAAATTTGTTTGCAACTCCAAATTAATGCACCTCAATTAAAATAATAATAATGTCATTGACACAAAAAAATCAACATCACAATGGAAAAATAATTATCAGGGCCAGATTAAATTATTGTCTTTTTAACAACTCTTTAAACTTTTCAGTCATTCTAAATTGAGATTTTACAATTTTAATCCACGTATTTGAGTGAAGAGATAAATAAAAAGTAATCAAATAAATCGAAAATTAATTAATCTAACTAATCAAATGGTAGAAACAAATATAAGTAATTGTTAAACAGTGATCAACAAATAAATAAACAATTAAACATCAAAAATAAATTTAAAATAAAGAAAAATATCAATAAAGGAGAATTAAAATTAATAAACTAAGTGACCAAATAAATAATAACAATTTACCAAATCAAACTAGACTAAAAAATATTTAAAAAAGGAGGGGCTGGTATAAATTCTAATTTAATACACATTAGTACTCTTTATAAATTAATAAACCACCATTGTAAAATTTTAATATTATGGAATATATCAATTTTATACAAAAAAAATTACCAAATACAAACTGATTATTTTACCTGTAAATATCTAAACTTTGATAATGCATTTATGATTACTTTCAATACAATCAATCAGAATACAGATTTCACAATAAACAAAACCTAAAATAACAAGACAAATATTGCATCACAGTCCAAGTTGCGAGTGTTTGCTAATAAGTATTTACCAATTTAACCTTGGCTTTTTGTACTCTAAAACTAACAGTGTAAATTTTGTTGGTAAATATATTGGTTTTCAATTGTTAAACTTTGCATGCCATTTTACTGATTATCCAAATTTTATACACTATCCTCGGGCCTGTAAAGTCCATTAATACTTTTCACTATAGGAAGTATATTATGATTATAAAAACTAATTACAATGAAAATTTAGCTGTAAATTGCCTTAACTAGAAGCATAATATACATTAAAAATAAAACAGTGATTAATTTTTGTTTATAATTGAAGGCTTTATGAAAAGCACATGAAGGCTATCATCCTTGTTCAGCAATATATCTTACAGGGAGAGGAAACTAAATCTAAATATTGTTAATACCATACTAAAAATAAAACTAAAAAACCACTGTAAACACTAAAACTAGATAACTTTATTAAAATATATAAACTTAATCAAAACGGATTAACACGAATATAAATGTGAAAAATGAAACAAATATAACAATAGTGAATATAGAAAATGCAATAAGTTTTTAAATGATCAAAGGATGTAAAAAATGAAAATAAAAATTTATTTTTAGCGTATTGTTATTGGAATATGAGAATCATGATTAAACCTAGTTCTGAAACTAAATAATGTGCACAGATTCTGAAATATATATATATTTTAATTTTCTATATGTATAATGATATAATATAGTCATAATTTTGGACTAATTTGGCTCAAATTTAGCATAAAAAATGATTTTAATATTGTGCTGTAGCTTGATACAGTTTGCTAACCAGCAAAATCTTTTCATAGTTTCAAATGGCAACAATTTTTAATCTATAAAGAAGTGTGCACTAACATAATCATTGATCAATTAAAAATAAACATCCAAAATAGTTTAGCAGTTGTAGAAAATGTAACTAATATTTAAAGAATGCACAAATGAAATAGAAAATTTGTTTTTCAGATTCCAGACACGACACCGCAAGAGTCCAGATTTCGAAGACAAACGAGAAGGCGGCCTCAAGGGTTTTTTAGCGAATTAAATCAGTTCTTTAGAGACGTAAATATAAAAAAATAATCTATCATCAAAAAAGTTTACGGAATGGGAAATAAAATTATTTATTAATTTAATTTTAGTGTTACAAAATCTGTTAAACCCAAAACAATTGATACAATTCGATAATGAAAATGTAACTTTGCAGCTCATATTGTATTTAATTTCTGTTGACTGACTTTAGCCTTGATACTACATGTTTTTTCTGTCAATAAACATAACCTAGCCTCTAAAATGTTCAACAAAGGCGAATTTTTATAAAAATTATTACCTAATTAAAAAAAAACCTGTTGTTTTCCCCCATAATGCTAATTTTAAAACCGCCTTGATAAGAACTCATCAGAAAGTTTGTCTCAACAACAACAAAATATCAAACCAGAAACCTACTTGGTTATGAAATGCAGTAAAGTTCTATCAAATTAACACATTTTTGGAGCAAAATACTAAACTTTCATTTTAATGATTAAGTAAAAATGAATGTCAGTTCCTTCAATTATTGAACATATGTCAGTCTAAAAGGGTAATTAGCATGAACATCTGCTACTTTGTCACAATGTTTATTGTTTCCATCTCCTATGCATGAAAAATGTCGCAGTTATGGTTCAAGTTGCCCCTCCCAATTTGTGTTACTGTGTATAACAGTAGAGTCATCATGTTCTTTATCCAAATATGTGAATACATATTATATTTATTTGTAAATTATTGGTTTTTTCTCTAGCATAAATTCTTGTGATGAATTTATTGCATTTACAGGATTAACAACACTCAAAGCTCGTTTTGCTTCTTGCACTACTTGTTTATTGTTTCAAATTTTTACAAAAACATATATAGGCCTACAAGAATAAACATAAAAACAAATCAAAAACAACCTGTGATGTGAGTATAAAATATTTTTTCTTTAAAAACTGCCATTATGTAATTCAGCTTGAAAATAGATTAGTAATATTTATCTAATCAACTTGCAAGTGCAAGGTTGATATGGGCACTATTTTTTTTCATAAGAGATTTTGCTGCAAAATACCTGACAACAGACTATTTTCAGGCCAAAGCACATTGAAAATTTCACTAAAATAGTCTGTGAAATGTTGAAGAATAATAAGGACATTTTTCCAAATGTTTGTGTAACATTACATATCTACCAGTTTCTGTGGTGCATGTAGAAAGATCGTTTTAGTGTTTTAAGTAAAATTAAGATCTCTTTAAGGATGGCCGAGTTTGTGAGACTTGGGGGGATTTTGTTACTGATTGGATCAAAACAGGCAAGATATCTTGTTAATATTTTACAAGTGTCTTTTATATTTTTCCTCTTATAAACATCATTATTAACTGTTACCACACTGTTTAGGAATAATCTAACCTAACCTAACAATTTTTCATTTCAGTCCAACAAGACTTTGTTGTTTACGTTGTGCTCATAATATTCTCCTATACAAGTTATTTGTGTTTCATTAGCAAAAACAATACAGGAACTAAATATAATTCTTAATATCTGAAAAGTTAAAATCTTGCAAATAGCTTTAAAATACTGTATGTATTTAGCATTCTTAAATATCAAAAATGTTCCAGGAATCCTCCCGAAGTTGGTGGGAAGCTGTAAAAATCTACTTCGTCCCACAGTTACGTTAACTATGGACAATCATTTTCACCATCATACAAACATTAATTTTTGTTGTATAATTTACACAATGTGATATAAATTCATACAACCATTCCCAAATTGTAGCAATTCAAAATCTTCAACTGTAGTAATTTTTTAGCCTGATTTAAACAAATAATAATAATAAAGAATAAATAAATATTAACAAGATGGAAGTACTGAAAACATAAGAGCTGAATTGACAGAACAAGGAAACAGTTTCAAATATGAAGAATTACTGTTTCTAAGCCAACACTATTACTGTTCATTAGATAAATATTAATTTCATAATAAAATATATTTAATTTTCAAACAATTTTTTTCAGACAATTAATGACTCTGCGATGGCATATAGAAATATTTCAAAAATCTTCAATGACCAGTTCACTACACCAGCACCTTCATCGGTAATTTTACAAATAATTTTTACGCTTTGATCCTTGAGAATAAAGTAGTAATCGGATCAATTCATTAATTAAAAAAAAAATACTGAATTCTAAAACTGATAGGTAATTTTCTTTTGGTTTTTAGAATGAAATTGAAGATACCAATACAACAACGCCAAGAGTATATACAAGGCAAGAACTTTTTGGCATTCTTGGTCGCAACTATCGAGGATTACAGAGGCTGTTTAATAGAGAATGGAGGACAGCAATCGAGGTGAGTGTAAAAATTTGTGAGAAACAAATTATGTTACTGGATTAATAGTTAATATGAAAATAGATTTCTGTGTGAATGAATCTGGCAACATTGTAATTTTACAGCCTGTATGTAACTCACAAGCATATCACGTTAACAACGACTATGATGAGCTTGTCAAAACTATGCAAGCTGTTGTATATATATATATATATATATATATATATATATATATATATATATATATATGTGTGTATCTAAAATAACTGACAAACTTCTGCAGTAGTTTTCTTATATTAAATAAATAAGACCTGAACTTAGTTTTCTTGGTAGCCACCATTTTGTTTTTCCACTAAATAATTTTTACCTCCAGAAAGTTTGAAATTTAGTATGATACTAAGATAAAGACCTACTGTATCTAAAAATATTTTCTGAATTAGTCATTTAAAATTTTTTTATCAAAATTGCAAAAACATTAAATTCTATGAAAAAAATAATACTAAAAAACATTTTCTTTTAATTTTAAATAAACTAGCATACTTGGCTTTTTTACTTAACACAAAAAAAGAAAAAAATATGCTGATTACAATAATTTTTTATAAGAAGTTCAAAATAACATTACTGTTTAAGATTCTATTTCAAATTGTTCTTGTAAAACATAAAAAATGTATTTAATAAACTGTTGCTATATCATGTATTACCTCAAATGATCATTTCAAGCACTGGTTGTGACTTTTTCCTTTCTATTTGTTAAAGTTTTATGTGCCAATTTTGAATTTCACTTTTCCATATACTTCTCAAACTATCTTCCAAATTTATTTTCATATTAATGATTATTATTGTACTTTATGTTCAAATTATGTTAATTTTTAGCCAAAACCTGGTTAGTTTATGAAGAAAGTAAAAAGTACCAAGTATGCTAGTTTATTTAAAATTATAAAAGAAAACTTTTTGACCTTTTTTTTCATGAATCTGATCATTTTTACATTATTTGGATTAAAAAATTTCAAATGGCTGCCACTTCCATTTTTTTAACAATAGGTCGTTTTGCAGGTACCATGCCAAATTTTAATGAAAATTTCTGGAGGTAAGATTTAGTGTAAAAAAAAAAACAAAATTGTGTCTAGCAGGAAAACATACATTCCGGACTCATAGGAATTTTTTTCTTAATTTAAATATAAGAAAACCACTGCAGACATTTTTCGGCTTATTTTAGAAACACCTTTGTATGTGTGCACACACACACACACATTTTTGCTGTTTATAATTTTATTTTCACTTCAAACTCATACATTGCCATTTTAAAAAGGGCATTTTTCATAAAAAAAGTCTATAAGGTATATTATGTTTCTACATGTTAACCTTACCAGAGATTAATTTGCTACACTTTGAAGTAAAACCTAAACATCAAAATATTTTCTACATTACAGATGAAAACAAAATAAAATCAGCTGTTTTGTTTTGATTCAACAGCTGGCAGCACACTTGGTATTGTGCCCTTCAGCAGTTTGTTAACAATGTGAAATAGATTATGAGTCTAAATGGTCACAAAAAATATTACTCCTACATTGTTACAACTACATTATTAGGATATTATTTAAGGATGTTTTAATTCTTCAATGTATGTTATAAAACAAAATGTATTTTTTTTGTAATGTCAGGTATAGAATGGTAAAACTGAAGACATTTTACAATTTTTGTAAATCTGTTGAGACAAAAGACCCCTTCCAAGGTAATACTAATAAGTAGAACAGTATTTTATAATTTTGCTGGCACCTTGTGCACAAGAAAAATCACTGTTATTTTGGATCATTTGAATTGCTACACTACAAGTCAGCCACCTGCGTGAGAATTTTTGTAATTCTCATCCAAGAAGTATAATTCCCATCCAGCTTCTTACAACAGTCCAATGATGCAAGCGCCTACAGTTTACTATTTATTTTATCGCTGCGCTTGCATCTTCTTGTTATCATCATGTTAACATTACATAGTACAATGTAAATCACGAGGTTTAAAAGACTTTTATGTAATCCAGCTCTATCGCTCCACTTTCTTATATATTCTGTTGTACACACAGAAGAAAATTTTTTTTTACATTATAGAAATTAATAAAAAGTAATTAAATAATAGAAAGCCTAAATAAAACCACTGAATAATGACTGACAAGTATTTAATTTTGTACATGGTATAGAGGTTTCTGAAGATCTTCCGTCTATCTCAAAGCTCATTCACCTAGTTAAAACAAAGAAAAATATTCATTAAAAATGGTCCGGGAACATTATGTTTAAAATATGTAGGCTATTAAGTTCAGATTTTGTATACACATAAGTAGAATTCCATTCAAACTTCCTACAACAGTGCAATGACTCAAACGCCTAAAGTCTACTAATTGTTTACTATTTATTTTATTGCTGCACTTGCATCTTCTCATTATCGTCATGTTAACATTACATTACATAGTACAACGTAATCCAGCTTTATCCCTCCACTTTCTTACATATTCTGTTGTACACACTCAAGAACTTTTTTTACAACACAGAAATTAACAAAAAGTAATTAAATAATAGTAAGCCTAAATAAAACCACTGAATAATGACTGACAAGTATTTAATTCTGTACATGGTACAGGGTGTTTCCGAAGTTCTTCCGCCACTCTTAAAGGTCATTCACCTAGTTAAAACAAAGACACATTAAACATTCTGTCCAGAAACATTCCATTTACAATATATAGTCTATTAAGTTCATATTTTTTATTTACATTAGTAAAATAATGTTCTATACGCATACAAAAAACAAAAGATTATTTCAAATATTAAAGAGTGTCAACCATTTTTTAAAATGAAATATCTTGAAAAAAGTATTTAAGCCTATTGTTTAATAACAGAAAATGATACGGTAAATTTAACTGAGTAAAAACAGTTAAGAAAACAACATAAAAACAAACTGACTACATTCTGTACCTGTTAAAATAGAAAACACAAGATATTCACTAAATTCTAAAAGAAATATTTTTGTGATAATTGTAAACCTTACAAATATTGGAATATTTATGAAATTTTACTTAAACTATTTAATAGAGTAAAAAAGCTCATCTCTTTAGTAGCTAATTATTTAGTTAGAAAAACAATCTATTATTATATAGGATTATTATCTTATATTAACATATGAACTCGTTAAAAGTTTCATTTATAAATTCAAAATTCACTGAAATAAAATCAATAACAAAACAAGTAGAAACATTTTGAGTTTTATTAACTGGCAGCTAATAAAGATACTTGTTACTCAGCAATAATTAAGGATAGAAGGGAGTTGTGGTGAGAGAATGGACTCACTCAACCTCTTACTAGGCACATTTTTTCTGTCCCACTACCATTTTTTCTCTGCAGGCCGTTTTCTACATGTATGACCTATAGAAATTACAATGTGATTAATATGTCTACTTTAATACAAAGCTAAATTTTATTTTAAATAATTCATTTTCACAGTTAACATTCGAGTGTCTGTATTCATTATTGAGAACCTGTAACTGTGGTTTTATTTTTAACAAAAATGTTTTGAAAAAATCAAATATTCTAATAGTAATGTTATACATCAAGGCCTTGAATCGGTAAAGAAGTTTTTAGCGATTAAGTGGGTTCTTGTAATCAAGAAATATTTTTTTTTATAGAGTAGTTGTCACTTTAATGAAGTTCAGTTGTATGTACTAATTATACATCCCTGCATATTGCTGTAAATATTTGTAGATGTCTTATTTTTTCTAATGTGATTTCTTTAATGCCATTTGAGACTGACTACTGTATTAAGATAAAGGCAAAAAAAGAATGGTAACTGAAATAACCTATGACCTTGAAATGCAACAGTTCAGAAAAGCAAGAAAATGTCAACCAGTCTGGACATCCTATATGTGTTTATCAAGCTGTCTGACTGCTAATTTTTTCAGTCTATGATCTCATATTATATTATAATTATTAATGAACTTGAGTTTTCTTCGCTAAACGTCCATACATTACACGAGTTAAGACTAATGAGAATGAGGATGAGGACTGATCTGTTAAAATACAAGAAATAAAACCAAGACAATTATGTGATCAGGACAGAAAATCAAAAGTTGCCAAGAAAAAGCTACATAATACTATAAAGAAAAAGTTGACAATCATATTAGAAAAAAGGTGTGTACAAGACAACATTAAGTAGAAAACTACACAAGTATCAGTAAGAAATCATTAGGCAGTTGCTGGTCTTGTAAATCACTTTTCCAGATAGTGATTTTGATTCGGTTGCCTGATCACACGTCTCAGTTTTATTCAGAGTTAGATCACTCTCTTTTTTAAATATTTAAACATAGGTTTAGCCCTATGTTCTAGTTGCATGTTTAGGCACAGAACTAGAGTTGATCGGTACTTTCAAAATGTCATGTTGATTTATGTACAAAAATTGTTCATAAAAACATTAATATTCCACCATTAAGTAACAATTTTAAAAAGAGCATGATTAAAACAACTAGTATTAAAAATAATCGCAACATATAACTGTCTCGCTGATAGGATAGAAGTGATTTCCGAAAGTGTTTATCTTACATTTTTTAAAATTATGATTACATCACCATAATAAGCATTAAAGTCTGCATATATTAGCACTTTAAAATTGAAAATATGAAATACAACAATCAATTTAATTGAAATGGATTTTTAAAATTCAAAATACTAATTTATGCAGTTTGTAATGCAGACTGGGATGATAAAATTGAATTTTCAAAGATTTGAATTATTGCCATTCTGAAACTGTTGAATGAGTTTTGAATCAAATCCGACCAAAACTGTGAGCATCAGCATCAACATTCTAAAACACACACAATGTTTTGAGTCTTAACATGATATCCACTCCAATGGAAATTCACTAAAAATGTAAGAGGGGTAAGCAGTTAGACAACTTATTGTTATGACCAAAACGTCATTAATAACTTACAAAAAATATTGATCAAGCATATTGAGAAGGTGCAATGTCTTATGGTTGTTAAGACATTTTTTTTATTCAAATGTTTATGTTTCAGGATTCAAACAGCAATATCGAGAGATTCAGAAAGGAATTTCGAACTGCACTGAAACCATTTTTCCAACCAAATCAGAATCTTACAAGACTGTAATTGCTCATATAAACTTGTCACCATTCATTTTACTAATCACTTCCAATATATATGAAAACATTCTTTCAAGGAAATTAAGATTGCAAAAGATGAGTTACCATATCCCAAAGTAATTTTCTTCCTCTTCTACTACTTTGATCACCAATTTTTAATGTTCATAAAAATATTTTATATAATAGTAATGCAAAAAATATCTTAAAATACTATTTATATTCCTAGAGTGTATAATGAAATGTAGTGGGACATCATAATTTTTTCATTCGTATCTACTTATTACCTTTAAACTTTTATTATTTCAAACAGCCATATAATTTAAATATTCTATTGTTAGTTTATTAGTTATAAGAAATAATTATTTATATATGTACTATAATCAAAATATGCTCAATATTTAATAACCTATTTCTGTAAATAAAACATATTTATACATTTGCAATTTTATATACTGTATTTTATCATTTCCTCTGTTTAAAATTAAAATGAAATGCACAAACTACCTATTTATACTGATTATAAATAATATAAGAAAAACACATTACACAAAATGAAAAAAATCTAATATAAAAAAACAAACTGTACAAGTTTAAAAGAGAAGGTGAAATAGCTTAGAGATTTGTTTTTCCTTCGAAGGTACCATGTTAGAAATTGACCTGTGTAATAAGATAGAGGTTCGGTACTGTGTATTAACATAGAGACTACAGTTCCATCAAATGTTGCACAGTGTATTTGTTGCCGACGCCGCTGCTTGCAGGCGCTTCAGTAGAACTCGCTTAGTTAAAGAAAGATATATTATCAAAATATAAAGTTGATTTGGATAGATTTGTTCTGAAAGGCTTATGTCCAATGCTGTAAATGTATACTAATTTACATATGTAGTGGCAATAGTAATAATAATATAAAAACGTTGTTTGAAGACTGCTTTGTTAAAACCATATCGGAATTGAATTCAGAAAACAGCCCTAAATTAATGAATTCATATAAACTTACGATGTTTTTTCGATAAAACACAAATATTTCTATTAAGATAATTGTCAAAAATAAACATCAAAACATTTAGATATGTTGTTGACCAGTAAGTCCGTTTCTTTACTAATTACCATGATCTTTTTATTAATGTTTAATCCATACAAATGATTATTATTTTAAGGATTTTCTTGTTAAGTCCTTTTTACAAAAAAAAAATGTCGTACTATCCTTCACGATGGCAAAATAAAATAATAATACAATTTTAAAACATAATTTCAGAAGTATTTTATTGTAGGAAAATACTAGACAAATGAAAAAGATATGAAATTAAGAAATTCTAGTTTTTTTAAAGATCCAAACCAGACTTGTTAAAAATATAATTAAAAGAAGAAATTTTGTGTTACATTTCTGAACTATTTGTTTTATTTTCTAACACAGACACTTAGCAATGTTTAAATGCGAGAAAAATTCACAGCACACAGCTGTCTCGTTGACGTGATAGTGAATTTCCAAAACAATTTTTCTTTATTTTACCCTTTTTGGACATTCTGATTCTGCCATCGTAATCAGCATTAAAAGCTGCACTTAAACTTTCAAATTATGTTCAAAATAACCTAAGCGAGTTCCACTTGTTAGATAAAAGATACTGAAGTGCCTGCAAGCAGCGGCATTGGCAACATATACACCCGGTGCAACCTCGATCTTATTACACAGGTTGATTTATAACTCATAACATGGTTCCTTTGTAGGAAAAACGCACCTCTAAGCTATTAGACAACCCTGTTTAAAATTATAATGGTAACTAAATACAATAATTTTAACAATTGGCAGGTGGCACTGCTTATGTAACCACTTACCATTTGAAACAGTTAATGCAGTGATGTTATGTTACCTATTAATAACTGCAGCATACAGCAGTCTCGCTGATGTGATAAAAGCGGATTTTTGAAAGTACTTTTCTAAATCATGATGATTAGCATTTTCAAATTATATTAAAAATTTAAAAATGAACACTGACCGCCACTAAAAAAAATTTCAAGGCTGAATGCAATGGTAAAAAGATTTAAACACAGAAAAGTTATGAATTTTGCTGGTTAACGAGCTTGTCAAAGCTGCTAATAATAAATTTTTGTGCCGGACTGGAGAAAAATTGAAACAATCATGCTAGGCCCATTTAAAAATTTTATAAATTCTCAAAAAGTTTTACAGAATTATTATGACTGCTTCAATAGCTCATTTTTTCAATGGAAATGCACAAATAAAAGCAACAAAATTTACTGCACTGGCTCTATATAAAGGAAAAGCAAATTTACACTTCCTTTGTACAGATACAAAGTTATATAAAATACCATATCCTATTTTTTTTGTTAATGTATTAACCAACATCTCACAGATAAATATTTTCCACCTTGGTATTTGACTTAGCTAACATTCAATAAATAATGCATTATTTTTTGATTGCATCAACATGAGAAGGCCTATTATGGTTAAAAATTCTTGACAACAAGCGAAACTGTTGTAAAAATATCAAAGAAATTCAATGAAAAAGTAATACAACCCGTAAAACATACATTAGACCTTAATAAAATTTAAGATATACAGATCCAACCACTTTTCAGCTGCTCAACTTGGGACAAAATATCCATTCTTCAGACCTTAATCACACATGAAAACAAAGAATAAATTATACAGTACAGTACACCCAAACTTCTCGAGTTAACAATAATGCAAGACTTAACCATTAACACAAACCCTGCTCAAAAGATACAATCCAAAAATAAGATGTAGTATTGAAATAAATATGAATGGAAAACAAACTGCACATTTAACTAACAAAGGAGAAAAAACTAACTGATGTCTAAAGAAACAAAGTGATTCAAAACATCCCAAAAATTAATAGATTTGTATATTAAATGTAATTAGTATGAATATTAAAAACTGTTTTCAGTAAATTTGCACTGAAAAACGTTAATGAGAGCATAAGTATGCACTGTTGAAATTATTAAATTGCATATTGTACAAAAACATGTGCGATTTAGACATTTGAAGGAATATAATCTTCTCCCTGATATTCTTGTTCAATTCACCTAGAAATATTAATGATATTAGTTTTATATTGTATTGCATAATATTAAATACTGCATAAAAACCCATTTGCTACTTAAAGGATTGCATTTTTTTGTTACTGAGTCAGTATATTACAATTCTGTTATTACTCTAACTTATAATGTTTTGAAACCATTATTTATGGTTCTACTTATAGTGCGGATTGTAATTTCACATCCCCATGTAATTACAATGATTATCTATTACCATAGGTTTAAATTTTAATGAGTAATATTAGCCTACCTACAGTTCAAAAAAAGACTTTACAGACATTAAAGCAAATATGTTACATTTTCACTACTTAACAAAGAGCTGACTGCCTGTGTTCACTAAACGGGATCTGTTCGCTGATACATTGTTGCAATGCATCATGGGACTTTTTTTGTTTCTAAAAATACCACTAGCTGTAGCACAACTTGTGAATTCAAAACTGTACAAGGTTTGGTTGTAATATCAAAGTTCAGCCTTTTCTTGATCAGACTTTATATATATAAACTATGAACCCTTGTACCACTGAAACAGGTTTGTTTGTATGACTGAAATAGTCATAAAACAAGTACAGTACAGACTGCAACCAGCATAAAAAAAATATTAATTATTTATTGTTGCATCTGCTACATACCCACTACAATAATACTAAGAAATAACAGCCAGCAAATCATATTTCACTTACAAAAGATAGAACATTCCACAGTACACACTATTTACATATCAAAGATAAGAGGGAAAGTGCTATGGTGAATATTGTACTGTACCATAGCAAGTATTAGAAGTTTAAATATACATTCTATTGGGATTGTATTTGTAGGAATAGAGAATAAAACAATTTAAGTATAAATCAAAATATTTTATTGTACAAGACAAATGAAAAGTTTACTTGGAATTACGAATAACAGAAAAGATATTACTACATCAAATTTAAATCAAAGTACTTTATTTCCAGATGACAGATTACATTATACACACCGCAACAATGTGAATTTGTCAACTAAAATCATGTATAAAAAGACTTTTATATATTACTGAAAGAAACAGTTTTATCTTATAAAAAAATTTTACCATAATTTTTAAGAAACAAAATTATATTAAACACATGCATAAGTACACAATTTTTACAAATTGTCCAAATTTAAAAAAATCTTAGTTATACTGCAAATAATGCAGTAACTTTATTGTTAACTGGCATATACTGTTGTTAGATACATCAGTCCCTCCCATGACCTATGCCTGAACACAAAAAATTGCAACAATATCATTGTGCAATTAATTAGTATCAAGGCAAAAAATCAAATTGAGGGAGTGAATAAATCAGATTGAACCAGCCAGTAATTTTAAGAACCTTAAAAATATTTCTCCATAAAAATTTGTTACACATTGTTTACCACAACAAAAATAAAATCAAGAAAAGAATGTTCATTTTAGCGATTATTTACAGTATATAAAAAAAACTTACCCGCAGAGTTGAAAAACCAAGTAGAATTTGGGTTGCATCCGATTAGCTTTGCTTTCTTTTGAGTTAGGAAAGTGTCAAGCTTCAATTACGAACGAAAAATGGGGCGAAGTACATTGACGTAAAAAGTAAAATTATGAAATATTATGATGCTTTATATACTCTGCCATCTTATATTTTTTTAATGAAATTCGGACAGCCATGGTCTAAAGAAGTACTTAATTGCGATGTCGCAAATTCTTTCCTTTATAGATTAATGGCAATACATGAAAATTTTTACATAATGAAGTTGCTATGAAATTAAACATTAGATGTCCATTATTATATAAACGTAGTTTCACGATGAAGATGCAAATTAAACTTTATTTTTAGCATTAAACGTGAGTTCATCTGCTTTTCTCTTTTCGTAAAAAAGTGTTCATGAAACATAAATAACAGAAGGAATATCATAACGAAGTCGTTTATCATTACTCATGAATTCACCTAATTTTGCTTTCGTAAAAACGTATTCATGAAATATAAATAACAGGAGTAAGTCACAACGAAGTCTTCTGTATCATTAAACATGTGTTCATCAATTTTTTTCTTTTCGTAAAAACGTATTCATGAAACTTAAGTAACAAGAGGAAGTCGTAACTATCATTAAACATGTGTTCATCTACTTTTCTCTTTTCGTAAAAAAATGTTCATGAAAAATAAATAACAGGAGGAAGATCAATAACGAAGTCGCAAATTGAATTCATTTTTTTACTCTTTTCTTATTCTGACAAATGAATTAAAACTGAATTATAAGAATAAGTAGAAATTCATCCACAGACATTAAATTAGGAATATTTTAACATCAGGCTGAAGACCATAACATCAACATAATTCATAAGAAGGGATACAAATTGCTTATTAATTAAAGTAACTGGTTGAAAATTAAAAAGTTATATTTTGTAACCACACACACTTCACTTTGTTCAAGTATTTGGTCTTGACTTGTGGAAGAGAATGATGGCCTGTTCATAGGCATGTCGTCGAATCCCAGTACTTATCAGTAGGCTTGACGACTGAAATCATTTCATACACATCATGTTCCTTAGTTTGCTTTTTTGTTTGCCATATAATGACATGACAATAGACAATAACCTTTTTAAAACAGAGCACAAATAGTGCTTCAGCATGCAACATAAAGCAGAGAAATTATCATTTCATTAAAATCTGTTGTTTTAAAAATAAGACCGTGTCAATTTTATAATTTGAATAAGACTGTTGAAAAATGTAGGATCTTTATAACAGTAAATCGTGTTTGCTTTAGACTTTGAAGATAAGGTACGAATTTGTAGATTTAATGCCATTTAATAGTTTTCGATGTTTACGTATTACAGAACTGGCAGGTGAATTGCGTAGTATAAATAGTGCTTTATCAATTGCCGAGAGAATATTAGCTCGTTGAATGAAAAATTATTTATGAATACCTGATGGACGTTAATACGACGCATCGTTGTAACCACCCTGACGATTTGAACTCCCTGATCGACCATAATCAGATCTGCCACTGTAGCCTCGCGAACTGCAATTAGATACTGCTAACTAAACAATATCACAATACACGAAGAAACGTAGTTTTTTAACAAAAAATATTCTATCCCTTCTAAACAGATTTGTATTTTCCCCCAAAATGCTCTAATTGTTAACTTACATGAAAAAGCACAAGCAGAAAGCCTTAAATAGAAATAAATTTCCATTTTTTCTGATGATAAAATACTACCCATCTTTTATAAAAACATGGTCATTAAATTTTACTGGCCTAAATGTATGATAAAGAAATTAACATACATAATAAAATGTAAAAATACTTTCACCTTGTAAAAAAAATGTATATATTTTGTACCAACTGCATAGCGTAAAATGGATTTAAATCACTTAATAGCAAATTTGAAATTGTCAATCCAAACAGAAAAAATTCTTAAAAATTAAATACTTATCGAGAAAATAATTTTTAAATTGAAATTAATTATCAACATGTTTACAACCAAGAAAGTAAATCCTCTTCAAGTAAAAGCAACCTTCAATAAAATTTTAATTGTAATAGTTCTTTCTCCATATTAAATACTGACAACTTGTTACTTTCTAATACAATCAGCCAAGAAGTAAACTGCATTCAACACAACAGACTAATAGTTGAGCAATATGTTCAAGTTTTAACGTAAATATAATAATGCCACAAAATCACTACATTTGAAATTTACTAGCTGACAGTAATCAAGAAAAGATTGGTAAAAAAACAGTCTTACATGACTTTGGTTCGAAAATATAATTCTTAAATACCTGTAGTATACTTATATTGTTTAGTACCTGTTGCGATCAACAGGTGAACGACTGTGGAATCTAGACGTTCCTGTATCTCGGCCTCCGCCATAGCTATCACCACCTCTGTAGTTGTCCCTACCGGAATCCCTACCTCCTCCTCCATAACCACCCCCTCCTCTTCCTCTACCTCCTCCGTAACCTCCACCACCTCCGTATCCACCACCACCACCTTCCCTTCCACTATAATCTCCAGACGACCTTCCACGATCATAATCATCGTAACGTCCACCACGCCCTCCTCCGTAACCTCCGCCTCCATTACGGAAGCCTCCTCCTCCTCTTCCTCCCCTAAACCTACCACCAGAAGGTGGACTTTGGCTTCTACGACCACCGCCAAATCTTCCTCCACCACCACCTCGTCCTCCTCCACGGCCTCTACCTCTGCCTCTGGAGATTTCTACTTTTAGTTTTGAACCTAAGAGATTTGTATCATTTAAATTTTCACATGCTGTAATTGCGTCATCCCGTTCTGAAAACTCAACGAAAGCAAAGCCAGGGGGATTGAATGCAACCCAAACGCTATTCAGTTTTCCATATTTCTCAAATTCAGTTTCTAAGTCTTCCTTTTTTATGTCTTCTACTAGCCCTCCAACGTACACCCTGGTTCCACGATTGTAATCGCCCATCTGTTTAAACAAAATTAACAATTACTATTTATTACAAACAGCCTCTTTTTAATTACAATTCATATGTATATAGAAATCTAAAGCATTTTATCAAGAAAAATTTGATTGCTTTAAATTTTCCTTTAAAATTACATTTTAACACCTATACGGAAACATGGGTCAATTTGACAGATTGGCATTTTTGCTTTTATGTTAATTAAGGGACAGACAGTGTATTCACAGTGTAAGTAGTCTACTTAAATAAATATGGTTTTGGAGTGTATTGTATAGATAACTAAAATAAGTGTGTGGTTCAAGATTAATAAACAGGATTATATATCTGCACTAATACATCTGCCATTACGCTGAGTAATGAGGAATGGAAAACATGCCATCAAGTGTAAAGAGTGATATTTTTCAGCAAATTTCATAAGGAAGTGACTGGTTACTGGAAGAATTCAAAGGTGATCTAAAATTTTTAATAGTTGACTTTAGTAGAGTTTTTAATGGTACCAAATTATGAAAGATGATCATGACAAATTATCTAATAGTAGTAGAAATAAAAATAGAATGTTAATGCAAATATATTTTAAAATTTTTCATTACATATTTTCAATAAGTTTACTTTCATAGATCAGCTGTTCAGTAAAGGTTTAAAATTATGAAATTAGTAAATGTTTCGAAAATTTATTGCAATGTTATAATTGCAAATACATTTATTTGCATTATAGGGAATCGTCACTAAAGGACAGATCATCTAGCGTATTCAGTGTTTCATCTGCATGTAAAAATCACTTTTACCAGCTTGAACTTTCTTCTTCTAATAATCCATGAATATCACTAGAACGGCATGGATCGCCCACTTTAAATTAGCAAACAATGCAATAAACAACGAACACAGTAACAAATTAAAAAAGAATACACATCAAAACAAACAAGTGCAGCAACCATGAGTCAGCTGGTATGACGCATGACATTTAGCCAGAACAAATTCAATATAATATTGCTTATATTACCATAGATTGAAATTGATCAAATAATCTATTAGTGCAAGTTTTACAGAGATACATTATACACTAACCACATTAAATAATAACAGCTGTTAAATGCATCATGAATTATGACTGTTATCATTTCACAAAGTATCAAGTAACTCTTATCAGTTCTAGAGTTACAAAAAAAAGTTGTAATCTTAATAACACAAAACTGAATTATTGACATATGGTATATTATAGCCTTGTAAGTTCAAAGCTGCAGCAGCATTATATCCAATGTTGAAACGCTAACTCGGCTTGATCAGTAAAGATGAAATTGGTTATTACCTATTTAATGGTACTTTGGCTACTTGGTAAAAGTGAGTTTTAAGGACTTTTGTCAATTGCACTAAAACGCTTATATGCCCAATATTAATAATCCAAAATATAGAAGTAGGGAAATAACAGGTGGTTATAAAAATTAAAATAAAAGTGATAAACATAACCTCAAAATAAGTACCACACAAAAGTGAAACGTGTTTTTAATGGTGAAAATGATAAATTTAATGTGCATTATTAATAATTAAGTGCATGTTATTAACCTAACTCAACTATGCTGCTGCGTGTTATTAATAATGAAATACACACACTTACACACTGAAATGGCTGAGTCTAGTTAGGTTATGTAGTTCTTTTCTTTTCTAATAAATAAATAAATTAATATATATATATATATATATATATATATATATATATATAGGTACCCCCGTTAATGGTTTTAAATTCGTTCCAGAACTAAGACTGTTGTTTACAATACTTATGGAAAACATTTTAATTTGTTCAAAAATTGAAAACAGAATTAAACAATAAGTTGGAACTCGCACATAAAATTATAAACTGTTTAAATTTTTTAGCATGCTAAAATTAGGTATGATGACAGAAAAGGGAATACGGGTGCTTTTTTTCAAATACTGATTTTTTAATATTTTTTTTTGTTTTACTTTAACCGTATTATCTAATTTACATATTCACCTGCATTTTTTTAAAACAATACTTTTTATTTTAGGTCGTTTTTACGGAACTATATTGTGCATCACTGCTGTTTACATTGCCCTAAATATATTAAATTTCACACATGGATTTACCGATTGTGCCTGTTATTATTAACTACATGTACTTACTGCTCATATGCATTCTGACAGCCATTTCAAATGTTAAGCTTCATTCCTATTTTTTTTTTTATGAACTTTGCGATTTGCCTTTTTTGTGTTAGGTTCACCACCTAACAACAGTGTCAGGTCATTGAGTATATTAAAAAAAAAAATAAATAAAAATTTAGGTTTTAATAATCAAAAACATATGCTGATGGACTGGAGTCCGGGCTAGCCATAGGAAACAACAACAATAAAAAACAAGTTACCTACCTTACACGCGGGTAGCAATTTGGAGGTTATGTGGTTCACCTGTATTTTCGATTTTTATCGTATTTCCCGTGCTTTCCACTTGTTTACTTTTTTGATTATTACTTTTGGGCAAGTGTTTTAGTAAAAAAAATTACAGAAAAACCGGAAAAAACCTACACTGCATATTTACCGTTCAGCTCTTTATCCATATACTGTAAACTGTTATACGGGTTATTTTTCATTCCGTGAATTAGATCATTGTCCAGGTCGACGATTATCTGGTGTACCACTGTATGTTATTAATAATGAAAGGAATACTTTTTCTTTTTTAAAAAAGAACTTAATAACCTAACTCAACTCTGCTGTTGCGTGTTTAAACTCAGAACAGGAATACAATTTTTTAATGAAATACGCCACGATTTTAAAGAAATTCAACAACGCTACCATAATTCCAACCTAAACTGAGAAAAGAGGCAAATCACAAAGTTTACAAATAATGGCAGACATTTTTAACAATGTTTTTACTATAAAAATTATCATAATAATTAATGATTTAATATAATGTTCGTATTAACCTAGTGCAGTAAAGTTATCATGCAAAGTAAACATACAAGTAAATCCATATAAACATGCAAGTAAAATCATGCGAATTAAACATCAATCACATTAGAATATAGGTTAGTCAGAAAGATAGGCTACTTATAGCATTTCAATAGAAAAAATACATCACGTAATTATACTATATTTTTGTTCCATTACCTATTGTATAATGAAATTAAATAGCCAATATAAACTGAAACAGAAATACATAAGGTGAACTCGCAATAGCCAGTTTTGGTTTTTTTAATCACAATAATCAAAAATATTTAAGTAAGGAAATAACTGGTATAAAAAAAATCTTCATAACCATTACTATTGTGCGGAAGTTACTAATGTTTTATTTTGCATAAAACGCTTCATTAAATATATAATAGAAGAAAAATTTATTGCAATTTTTGAAACTATTTTCTAAAGTCATATTACCAGATATGGAGCATGGATGACTTATGTAAAGTATTTTCTTGCAAAGCTGTCTATAGCCAAATGTTGGCATGAAATACAACTTATGATCTCAGTGGAGCAATAACACTGTCGTTAAGTTCAAAGAAAAAATTATAAAGTTAGTTTAGGGTTTTTTTAGGTTGCAAAAAGTGTTAATTAAGTGTTTGTTACATTACACCACTTTTATCAAGGTAATGATTTCTGAATATTTTTTAAATTTGTATTATATTTTTTCTTTGTATTTTAAGACGAAAAGGACATTGAGGCTATTATCGCCTCCCTAAATGTAAGTGTGAATTTAATGTGTTAAAGTCATGTGTGTGTGTTAGTATATTAATTATCCAATTACACGTATCGATGTTTTTGTGCAACATATTTAAAAATATACACAACTGAAAAAACCCAACACAGCATAAATACCTAATATTTTTGTTCAAAATATGGTAATAATTGTAAAATAAGTAAACATTAATATTTCATTGCACAAGCAAAAGGCTATGTTTTTTTATCACAAAATTTATTAGTTTTTTTCATACCGCAGTTTTTTTTTTAAACAAAAAGTTTCTATTATTTTCGTTATTAATAAAAGGCTTCATCATTAATCTTTTTTGTGATTTTTTTTTGTGTTTAAAGTCCAACTGTTGTGCACACTTGGACTAATGCAGATGATGGGATGATTTATAGTGTATGAAAATGCCAAGCCCTGGCTTGGAATCAAACCCGGGTCCTCGGGGTGAAAGTCGAATATGCTATCAACTAGGCCACCGAGGCGGCTTTTTGTGATTAAATGTTAACTACTTTCGCACGGTAATAACTTTCACCAAGATGAAGATGAAATGGGGTAATAAGCACCACTTTGTGTGGGTCACTTTTATTTTATTATTTTTTTAAAACTTCTTATAGTTTTTGCATTTTTATATCTTGGATTATCGCTTTGGGGCAAATAAAAAAAACATTGTTTTGACAAACAAAAAAATCTAACTGGGTTACACTGCATAACTTACCTTTTCGACCTTCCTGTAGTTCACTTGCTTTTATATTATTACTAATTTAAATGTATTGGTGCTTAGGAAAACAAACTAAAAATTACCATGTGCTTTAATGTTACTTTTTTTTTTACTAGGCAAAATTTATTAACAGGTTCGTTAACACATTGCCTAAGCAAGTAGGCTACTTTCTCACATTTTATTAATTACCAGAGTAAGCCTAAGAAATCTACATAGCCTGTTCCATAAATAAAACCAACTTCCCTTTGTAATAAGCCTTCTACAATCCCACTTACAATACTTTGATAGAAATAAGCACTTTTTGAAATCCTAGTCTAGCCAATACTTACAACCATACAGGAAGACCTAAACAACTTAGAGGTATTTAAATAAACTGAGGAATTAAGCCTAGGTACCAGTACAAGTTTTAGGTCCTATTAGGCCATGGGTTAAAAAAATAAAATGCATTCATAATAATAATTGGAAAATTAACATATTATTTTGTAGAATAAGCTAATTAATTGTTCTTCACTCGTAACTTCTAAAAGTGAGAGAAGTTAGGTAAATTTCTCGGTCTCAAAAATTGCACTTTCATTGATGCATACAATGCATCTGCAGTTCCCAATATCTGAACTTACTTTTCCCACAATGTTTACCTCCTCAGAGCAAGCGGTAAAATGCAGATTGTTTTTAAAACATGTCCACTAATAAACATTTATTCCTTTAAATGTTCAAATAGAAAGATTACAAGGTTGGAAAAGTAATCACAATGAGATTAAAACGCAATTCTTATAAATGACAAAAACATGGCGAACCAAACCGCCAACCACAATACAATGTAATTTTATTTTCCAAAATTACGCACTAGTACAATAAATTAATCTTACCTTCAGATTTTAGTTAATATGGTTTGACTGTTTTTCTTGCCTGACGATAGCTCTAATGAGCTAAACCGTCGTAAAAACTCGAAAAACTATTAACACTCAAGACTTTAACGCAAACCAACTGCAGCACGGAGACCAAAGACCAAGGTAGACGAAGGAAGATGGTAAAATTGATTCCTTAACCGTCATCCGGCTTCATTTCCGGCATTACCATTTGAATACCTTATAAATATCGTTGTTCCAAAACTTGACATTGTTATACTATATATTTTTTTTACTATTAGTTAAAATTCTGTTAAATTCTGAATGTATTTTTTAAATTGGAAGAATAATGCAATTAAATTATCTCACATACTTCAAAAATAACTGATTTTTTATAAATAATATAAATTAATATTTATTAATTAAATGTTTATAAATTTATAAATTAAATTATTCCTTAAAACATTAATGTATTTTATATCTTAATAAAAATTTAATGTAATGAATAAAAACATTAAATATATTCTCCAGGTCAGTTATTATAAACTCATGAGATCTACAAGAAAGCTATGAAAACTATTGTATAGAAATAATTAATTAAAATTTTGTCAGTCTTCAGTTTATACGTTCAAATAATTTTAATACATTTTTATTAACCGTATAATAATCAGCCTTTTTTTTACCGAAAATACGTTTAGTGGATTTTAACCACGGTTTATTTTTTTATAAAATTTTAATTAGTCGAATGTAATTTATTATTATCAATCACTTAAATAATATTGTATATTATTTTTTATAAGCTTTGTGTTTCATATAAATTCAATTTATATTTATAATTAAGTTATTTGTCCATAATCAAAAGTATTTTAAACATGAACGTGGGCAACTCAAATCTCATAACGGGGGACCTTTAATAAATATCGGTACGTCTAGATTTGACTGGTATACGAAATACTATATTTCGTATCGATATATACTATAGGTGGTATCCAACATTTGACTGATGTTATTTTAGCCGAATAAACTTACTTGACCGTGTGTTTTGTAAAAAAAATGTATAGTGTTATGTTTGGTATGTTTTATTACAACTATATGACTACCCCAATGGGAATTGACTAATTTGATTATTTCATATGTTTTGGAACGGCGGTAACCTTTATGAGGTAAATGACAGACCACTAGATAGTATATACATACATACACACACACATATATATATATATATATATATATATATATATATATATATAATAGAATTGAATAAGTGAAAATAGATAATTTAATTTTTATTTTTAGTATAGATATTTAGTGCTGCATTTTTTTAAATAATGTTATCACTTTTGTGTCTAACTGAATTTTTCACAACTCTTCTATGCTCAGAACAGAAACTGTCAATTTAGTTGAAAATAAGTTCATCAGAAAACAGAAAATGAAAATCATGCCAGAGATATAACAGAGAACCTAAATATTGAATGATTCTGTGATTGTAATATTTTTTTGTAACTTGGGTTTTATTTGTGATATGAGTCAGTTTTTCTATGGTTGTTTGGCTTTCTTTTCTTATCATTGTTTTTTGTTTATTCACTTTTCGTAAACAGTGACGTGTGTTCCCAGAAATGAAAGTTTTAAAATATTCAAATAATTATTTTCTAGTTATCTTAGTTTTCACAATTTTTAATATTTGTATTTGTAAAGGTATAAGAAAATATAGCAGGGAAGACTTACTGAAACTACGGTAAATATTGTTTAGTGTTGTTAGGTTATGTTGTGGAAACGATAACAAATTTACGATGTTATTAATTAATTATTAATATAATTGAAAAATTTATCTTCGTAATAGAAAATCTAAAATTTCATTCTTCGCTGATAATCTAAAGGCCGAAAGAATTAAATATCTATATCTTTTCAATGCATCCAAAGGTCTTTGATCTTCATCCCATTCCATAACAAATTAAAATGTTGATGGAATTTTTTTTTTAAATGTGGTTAATAACGACATTTTTTATAGGTATTTATGTAGTGTAGGTTGTTTTCTTCAAATAGTAGTTTTAATTTTTTTTTTTTTTTTTTTTTATTTATACCTTGTTCAATTTTTAATTTAATTAACACATTCATCTGCGCGAGATCTTTATAATAGTTCAAATTTCAGTGACCCTCCTTCTAATATCATTATTTAGGTCAGAAAATTCTTAAAAAATCTATAAACCTAGTTATGTTTGAAACAAAAAAAACAATTTTCAGTAAGGAAAAATCAATATTTATATTTATTTATTTTCAGGATGTATCAATATTTATAAATTATGGACTTCTACAAAAAAATTACCAAAAAAAACTACTTTAGTATTTTGCTTTTTACACCTCTGATGCTTTTGCAGTGTGGCTACAGTTATTTTTGATATTTTTACAGTATAGGTTGTTTTTTTCAAATAGTGATTTTTGAATATTTTTGTATATCATTTTATACCTTATTTAATTAACACATATTCACCTAGCGGAAAATAATTTTTTTAAAGATTACTTATGATTTCATGTTTTTATGGAACTATGTTGTGACATCATTGCTGTTTACATTTCATTAAAGATATTAAATTTCATACACAGATTTACTAGTCACACATTATTATTAACTACATATACTTATTTATACAATATAACATGTACATTACACATTCTGACAGTCATTACTAAAATATTAAGGTTTATTGATTTTTTTTATTGGGTTGTTCTTGTTATGAAAACATTGTTAAAATGACACCTATTATTTGTGAAGTTTACTAAATGCCTTTTTTTGTATTACATTCACCACCCAACAACCAAATCAGTTAGGTATTTATTTAGAAAAAATGAAGTTTTTTTTAATCATTTTAGCGATAAAAACACATGTAACTTTGTCACCCAACAGCCTTATCAGATCATTCAGTATTTTTTTTAACAATGGCTTTTTACGGTTTTGTATTACGTTCACCACCCAACAATCATGTCCATTATCCAACAACTGTGTCACTAGAGTATTGAGTATTTAAAAAAAAATAAAAGATTTTTTTATCGATCAAAAAAAAAAGTTTTGCATAGTAAAAATTTTGAAGATCACTTTTATTTTCGATTTTTATCGTACTTCTATGCTTTCCATGCTTTTATATTTTGTATTATTGCTTTTGGGCATGTGATAAAGTGTTTTAGCGAAAACAGTACCGAAAAATAAAAAATAACCTACATTGGATATTTACCATTTTTTTAGTAAATTGTTTACCGCTTGCATTAAAGGTCTAAATGAGATCATAAAATTGATCTGTTAAAAATTTTATAAAATTATAATGTAATAAATGTTCAGTGTTAATATTACTTAATTTCATAGGATTGTAAAAATTGTAGTTTAATTACATGATAATTAAATGCTTTTCAAGGGTTACTGTTGTATTACAATCTTTGTAATATTTGTACCCCTTTTCTGTATGTCTGAGATGCTTAGTTACAGTGCCTTCTCCTGCCCTAAAGTCTGAAATTTGGAGAGAATCCAAGGTGGTAACCCCTAATACTAATTGCTGATTTCCCAATTCGTTATTGAGGTACTTGCAGATCTTTACAATTTTTATTTCTCTTTACCATTATCAAAGAGGCTCTGCTCTATTTGGCCACATTTTTGTTGTATCCCACTTATTTTATTTTACATTTTTCCTCATTTTGTTACTATGATCATCTAGGAAATTGGGCCTAGCTACAAATTGGGACTCTTGTTTGACACACTATTAGGTTTGTGTTGATCAGGATGGTTATAGAATTCTTGTTTGATACACCATTAGGTTTGTGTTGATCAGGATGGTTATAGGATTCTTGTTTGACACCATTAGGTTTGTGTTGATCAGGATGGTTATAGGATTCTTGTTTGATACACCATTAGGTTTGTGTTGATCAGGATGGTTATAGGATTCTTGTTTGATACACCATTAGGTTTGTGTTGATCAGGATGGTTATAGGATTCTTGTTTGATACACCATTAGGTTTGTGTTGATGAGGATGGTTATAGGATTCTTGTTTGACACCATTAGGTTTGTGTTGATCAGGATGGCTATAGGATTCTTGTTTGACACCATTAGGTTTGTGTTGATCAGGATGGTTATAGGATTCTTGTTTGATACACTATTAGGTTTGTGTTGATCAGGATGGTTCACTATACACTTATAGTTAGCCAGGTTATAAATAGTTTGTGTGTGTGCACACGTGCGTGCATGCGTTGTAAACAAGTGGGAGTAGCATTGTGTAGATATGTGTACCCTCTGAATTTATTAAAAATAGAACACTAATATAAGGTACCTAAGTTAATTGATTGGGTATATGTATGGTATGTTATGGTATTGCTTAATTTATTGTTGCATATTTTTTCTGTATGGTAATATAAAATCAATCTTACATATGGATTTGTTGTTTCAGAGAAGAAGTTAGACAGATGTTTGAACATGCGTATTCGAGTTACTTAAAATATGCTTATCCTTATGATGAGCTAAGACCTTTGAGCTGTGATGGTATAGATACATGGGGCAGGTAGCGTGAATTCAAATTAATTAATGCACTAATTTTATTGAGATTTGTAGAAATGTAGAAATAATTAAAACTTACTTGAAGGGCAGTCAGTATATTGCAGTGTATAAAGCTCTGTTGTTTGATTTCTCAAAGTGTGGTTTGTAGCATTTTCAGGTTTTATGGATAAAAGAGTTAAGGTGGAAATGACTTTCTAAGCCGACTGTTAATTAACGGTCAGTGTACTCACCCATACTTGTTTTTTTTTTTTTTTTTTTTTTTTGTATAAAAATACAAAACAAAATTATGAATGAACAAAATTTTTATAAAAATGATAATCATTTGTTATAAAAGTAACACCTGCAAATTTTTCTACTATTTAATCGTATGACTTTGTTTAAGTCCAATTAGCTGATTTCGTTAAAATTGCTGTTAACAAATAAAGACTGAAAATGCTAATTTAATCAGATATACAGTGTTATCACTGGAAGTAAAGGGAAGGAACTAACATCTCAACTTCCAAAACTAGCTGTGTACTCTAAGGATCTGTGTTTGGGAATTATAATGGCACTCATAGTCCCCTGAGAAAAGAACATTCCAAAGCAGCACACCTACAGACAAAATAAATATGAAACTATGTGCAAAAATATGACAAAGAGATATAAAATGTCAGATCTGTGCAGTAAAGGTAAGACATTCTTTCTTTTTTGCAGGATGGCTTTCAGTATAACCTTTGAACATCTTACTGAGGGAGTTAGGTCTGGGAAGGAGGAGAGTTTGTGACATTTTTCCTAGGTCCTCTTGGAAGACTTCTTTTTGTTTTTGAGCAGGAGATCTGGTTACTTTGATTTTAGCGCTAAGCGAAAAGTTGTGGTCAAATCAAAGTATATTTGAACCCCCCTCACCAGGTCATAAGTCCTTTCTTCATTCATTGGTGGGCCCCATTTCATCAAGGATTGGTTCCACTGTCCAAGCTACTTGATCTTCTTCTAATATTAAAACAAAAACAATGTTATATGTTTACCTAGTAAAAATTTACAGGTGGTGCACGTATAGTGAATAATTACCAAAAAATTCATAATTTAAAGAAATCTGACAAAGTTATTTTTGATGTGTTAAATCATTTTTACTTCTCTGCCTTAAATGGATCGCATATACAGTTAAATCTTACTTGATGACTTTAAAATTATTAGCATATGTTAAACAAAATACTGTACCCAGTGATTTTTAAAAGTTAATATCAAACTTTTATCATGAAGTCTTGGGTCAGAGTTTTGGTTAAAAATGGAGATTCATAAGGCCTAAAGTGCATAGAGTCTGCATGAGGACTGAAAATAAGAATTAATTCACAATGAATCAGTGACTTGCTATAGCTAGTGGTGAAATACTCCAAATGTTTATTAATACTATGTGTAATCTTTTTGACGCATCTATGTTTAAGTTATACTATCTAGAGTATGTATGTATTTTGATTAATTCATTTCTAATAATTTTTGTATAATTTACAAATGTAATTTTAATGAAACTAACAAATTTTTTTTTTTTTAAACTTGATTTGGCTTATTGGTCCATATCGTTTACACAACTTTATTCAATCCAAATATTCTGTCATTCTTTGTCTTCATTTTGCTCTTTCTACATCTGAATATATACAGAGTTCGCCAATGAAACAGGATGTTTGTAGGTGGCCTTGAGACAAAGGTAGTGGGGGGATGGTTACTGGCGCTTTACCATCTGTACAACCTACCATTTAGTTGCAATGGATCGCTGGACAGTTGAACAACACGACTTCGTGGTGAAAGCGTATTATCAAAATGCCGAAAGTTTTTTTTTGCGAACTCACCGTGCTTTCCGTCATTTTAACATACCACATAACCATTCTGTTCCGTCAGATAATGTAATTTGAACATGGATAAACAACCTTGAGCAAACAGAATCAACGTCTAAAAAAAAAAGATGTGGGAGTGTAAAAACTGTTTGAACGCCTGAAAACATCACAGCTGTTTAAGAGGCTATTGTCAGAAGTCCTCGCTTTTCAGCCAAACAACATGCCCTTCACATTGAAATAAGAATACATAAAAACAAAAGTGTTTCAAACAGATCCACCCGCAACCATTCAAGCCCTCAAACAACAAATTGTGGATGAGATTGTGGCAATACCTATCAACATGCTGCGAGAGGTCATGCAAAACTTCCAAAGCAGGCTCCAGGAATGCCTTAACTACAATGGAGGACATTTGGTAGATGTAGTGTTCAAAAAATAATATTTTGTACCCATAATGGCAATTCTTGTACTTTCAATTATTTACTAAGAAATTTTAAAACAGTTTTTTTAAACAACTAATTACTTTATTTAATCATCCTGTTTCATTGGCGGATCCTGTATTTTTGTTTTTGTAATTTTCTTGTACATCTATATTTTGTGATATTCTTGTGCATATTTTGTGATTTTCTTGTCTTTCACATCTAAAACTGTCCACCAACACCAAACTCTATTTAATTTCTTTCTAGATCTTTAACCTATAAGCATTGTTTTTCTGACTTCTTGATGGTTAAATTTTGTTTATGTTTCAGCTATTCATTAACACTCATAGATGCGCTTGACACATTAGCGGTGATGGGCAACTTTACAGAGTTTCAACGAGTTGTTGAGATAGTGAGTTCCAAAGCTAATTTTGATGCAAACATCAACGTATCTGTGTTTGAGACGAATATAAGAATAGTTGGTGGTTTGCTTTCAGCGCATTTAATGTCACAAAGGTAATATTTGAGCTTTCTACATTTTTTCAGGTTTTCAGACATGTTAGTCATTTTATGCAGACAGTTGCTTGTTGTGGTAATATATAATCATACATTTTGCTGAGCGAGTTTCCATTGGAAAACGAGCTATTCAAGTTGCCATCGTGGTAAGGCGCAAACCTTTTTTTATCACTATTTGAGGCTTGTTAAAATTTTTATTCACATGTATGTGGATCACAACTTTTACGTTTGCAGTTTTGGTTCGATTTGATTCTTAGCATAATCAATTGAGTTGTGTTATCAATTGGACATGTTGTTATCGAGTAAAGTCTGTTCAGCAGTTTAAAAATGGTGGCTTTTCCAAATCTTAAAAACGTTCTTTTCATTTTTTTGAAAATCTGATATTCCACGATTGTAGTCAGCGTTAAAATCTGTAAAAATCAGTATTAAAAAAAATCTATTACAAAAAACAAAAATTAATTCAACTGTGATAAGGGTTCATTTTTGTTTTATCACTGCAATTTAAGAATTTAAAATGTTTATTTATACTTATTTATACATCTTTTAAGACTGATTATGATGGTGGAATCAGACTTTTTAAAAGTGAAAAAATATGATCATTTTACTTGTAGAAATTTGCTTCTTTCATGCTAGTGATATTGCTGTGTGCCATGATATTAATATTATTAAATAATTTGAACCTGTACATTGAGGTACAGCCATTTTAAACAAATGTAGTTCTTATGTCACTGAAGAATTAATGACAGGACCTCTCATTGATGTTGGTACATTAGGTATGTGATTATCCGAAACATGTTTATTCTAATATTCGGCTTATTTGAAAAGAGTTTTTAAAAATTTAAATAAAGAAAGGTTTCTTTTTATAAGTTACATGATGTTGGCGTATTTTACATTTATTACTTTTATAATGTAAGAATATGAGGTACGTCCAGAAAGTAAGTTCCGTTTGGTAATAAAATTAAATTGTGTACAGATATAGAAAAATTATTGCACAAAATTCTACAACTCTTAAACTACTTTTCCACATAACTGCCGAAATTTTGCAGGCATTTGTCATAGCGTGGCACAAGTTTTTGTATACCTTCTTCATAGAAGTTTGCCGCCTGTGTCTTCAACCAGTTGGAAACATTTTCTTTCAGCTCTTTGTCATTGTTGAAGTGTTGACCGCCAAGGAAAGACTTGAGATGTAAGAACAGATGAAAGTCGCTAGGAGCGAGGTCAGGGCTGTACGGAGGATGGTCAAACACGTCCCAGCCAAATCCCTGTAGGAGGTTTTTCGTCACATTTGCAGTGTGTGGTTGTGCGTTATCATGAAGAAAAACAACACCTTTTGACAGCAATCCTCAGCGTTTATTCTGTATTGCGCAGCGCAATTTCCTAAGTGTCTCGCAATAAACATCTGCTTTGATTATTTGACCACGCGGTAAGAAATCAATGATGCCTTTCCAGTCCCAGAACACTGTGCACATCATTTTTCGAGGTGTCAAGATTTGCTTCGGCTT
The DNA here is from genome assembly GCA_022606455.1 of Callitettix versicolor. NCBI lineage: Eukaryota > Metazoa > Arthropoda > Insecta > Hemiptera > Cercopidae > Callitettix > Callitettix versicolor. Next base: position 24,958,670 of record CM040189.1, read on the forward strand.
AACCTTTGCTGGGGATGAAGTGTGCCTCCATTCCATTGATTTCTGCTTACTTTCAGGGGTATCCGTAAGAAACCCAAGTTTCATCTCCTGTGACTATCTGTGTCAGAAATTCTTCGCCGCCTTCATCATAATGGGTCAAAAACTGAAGTGCACTACCCATCCAGTTTGTTTAGTGTTGCTCAGTAAGAATCTTTGGTACCCAAAATGAGCAAAGTTTACGAAATTTCAGTTTTTCGGTAACAACTTCATGAATTAGTGATCGTGAGATTTAGGGAAATTCCATAGCGAGAGCACTAATTGTAAACTTGTGGTTTTCCTGAATCTTGTCATCAATTGCGTGAACCAGTTCTTCTGTAACCAAAGATGGACACCCACTTCATTCTTCATCGTGCACTTCACTACGTCCTTCATTGAACTGTCGGACCCATCTTCTCACCATTGAATCGCATTTTGTCCGTAAACAAATTTGCCGATAAATTTCAATTGGTTTCACTTTCCTAGCATTCAGAAAACGAATCACAGATCTGATTTCATAAGCGGCGGGATTTTCAATCAATACCGACATTATAAACAAGCACAACAAAGCGTATGTGGCTTACAGCGATCTCAAAATGGCGCACGTTTCTTCTTGATACAGAGCGTCTACCGCGCATGTGCGGAACTACGATCGCAGCGCTGCAGCGTAGAGAAATTGAAACGGACTTACTTTCTGGACGTACCTTGTATTTTAAAGTAGTAAAAGAGTTATTTTAGTAAGCATTAACGACTGATATTGCTGTAATTATACAGCGACAACTTACCATGTATGTTTGTCAAGCAAAATAAAATGTCCACGTTGTGGCAATAAACATCAGTGCTGTGTGATCTTGATGGTCAGGCACTAATACAGCCAGACTAAGGAATTTATGCACTTTACTAAAGTTATGTTTTCTATAATTTTTTTATTTATGTGCATTATTATTTAATTATGAGATAATCACATGCAAAAGATTTATTACAATAACTTATGATTTTAAGCCATTTTTAATGGAACTATATGTGACATTGTGGTTGTTTACTTTGCATTGTGCTTGCTAGATTTACTACAACAGGTTATTACAAACGTCATGAGTTACTGTTCATGCATGTAACCACATCATAATAATCAGTCACTGCTATCTTGCTAGTTCTTGTAGTGAAAACTCCATTCAAAAATAGCAGCCATTATTCATGGTTTGCCTCTTTTTGTCAGTTTAGATTGCAATAACATTCATTACAAAGGTTAGTAGCTTTTACAGAATACTGGTTATATACTGAACAACTGACCAAGTTAGGTTCCTAAGGTTAAAAAAAAAGTTTAGTATTCTTTTCATCATTTCTAACACACATTTAATTAATCATTTTTGTAATTAAAAATATGTTACCTACTTTTGCACGCTGGTAATTTTCAGGTTATGTTTTTTGTCACTTTTATTTTCATTTTTCTTTTTCCTGTTGTTTCCACTCTCTCATATTGTGGATTATTAATATTGGACATTGTAAGTTTTACTAAGCATCCTAAAATGTACTATGATGTCCCTTTATTCTGACAGAATATCGTTAGTAGGAGAGAATTGTCTTTGACCTGTAAATTACACTCACCCATGACAAAAATTGATACCACTCTATAGCAGGTCATTATAACATCTCAGGCTCTACCGAAAATGGTGTTTTTATGAATGTTCTTGCTTATCCGAAATTTTGTGTACAAAAGAGTTTTGATCTTGTCAAGTTGGGATAATGAAGTCATTAGTAAACCAATATGTTTCCGATTTAATAGAATCTTAACTTTGTATTTAGAAATGCAAGTATTCTCTGAAACCACTGTTTTATCTAATGGTCAGGGCAGGTGTCAAGGTTGAACCAGGTTGGCCATGCAACGGACCACTATTGCGACTCGCTGAAGATGTTGCCAAACGTTTGCTCGCTGCATTCGATACACCTACTGGCATGCCTTATGGTACAGTGAATCTCCGTTACGGTGTGCCAGCTGGAGAAACTAGTGTCACGTGTACAGCTGGGGTTGGTACTTTTATTGTTGAATTTGGTGCACTTTCAAGACTCACTGGTGATCCTGTTTATGAAGAGGTTAGGTTTGTATTTGCTAATCGTTATATACAGAAAGCAAATTTTAATAATTTTTTTCATTATTAATGACAGAACATTCTGTCATTAGGTTATGTGTTGTTAGATGTACTTTATAAACAAATTCAATTATGGTGTTATTTTTCAGACAAAATTTGGTATGAATTTAAAATTTGGTTATTATAATTATACATGCCTGCTATTTGAAGTGTTCAGGAAGTATGGTAGTGAAATATTGATTCTGAGATTTCGATAGCTTTAAATGTTTTCTGAGATGCTCTGAGTTCAAAGAAGTTCTTATTTGGATGTCTGTTTGTCTGTTTACACTGCCGGAGGCTAAACAAATTGACCGATTTCGATGACATTTGGCCTGTAGACTTAGCTTGTTAATTTTTTAAATTTAGTTGTCCAGCCTATTCAGATTTATGAGATTTTGCTCATGAACTCATTCATTTATAACTTATGCGGAATTCGTAGTAACTCTAAAGGGTGCTTCAGGAAGACACGGAAAGAATTGCATGGCGAATTCTACCAGTGAAAATGATGAAATAGTTTATATAAACATGGGTCTGGAAACGCTTTATTAGAGAGTTACAGCTAGCGAAAAATTTCGCTATGATTCCTGGAAAAAGAGGGAAATTAAACCATGATGAAATTCAAGGAACCTAAATTAAGTGGTAATCTTAATGGCTTCTTATGGTTTTTGACCTAAAAAATTGTGAATATTTTGGTGTTCATTGAATTGTTTTTTGTATTTTTTTTTTGTTAACTTTATTTATATAATTTTGTTCAAAATTAAAATTTCTACAAGTTTAATTTAAAAAAGTAATTTTTTTATTGGGAAATAACAGAGTTAGTGTATGCCAAATGTAAAAAAAAGTATTGTTTTGCTCTGAAGTTTGCATTTTACATTGGTTTTCTCAAAAACTACTTGACTTGCAGCTCTGGGACCAGTTTTATTTAAATTTTCAGGTCAAAAACCATAAGAAACTATCAAGATTATACCTCTTAATTTAGGTTCCTAGAATTTCAGTATGGTTTAACTTCCTCTTTTTCCAGGAATCTTGGTGAAATTTTCTCGCCAGCTGTAACTCGCTAACAAAGCTTTTCCAGACTTATGTTTATATAATTTTTTTTCATTATTTTTACTGGTAGAACTTGCCCTGAAATTCTTTCCGTTTCTTCCTGAAACATCCTGTATTCATTCATCTATATTCAGTCAGTGTAATAAATTTTAAATAAAAGAAATTTAAGATGTTGGCGTAAACTAAAAAAACCTAATATCTCATGAACCAAATTTGTTTCAGGAAAGCAATTGTTTTTGTATTTTTATCGGGTACTTAAATGTTTTTTAAGTTAAAAAAAAAAAAATTAACTGATCGATTTTTATGATATTTGGCATTTATGGTTTGCTCATTTCTCAGGACCATTTAAAAATTTTTCGAAGAAAAGGTTTTAAAGCTTAATGTTGTTAATAAACTAAACAAATATGGCTTTCTGTCGGTTATTATCGAAAATTACAAAATTTCTATACTTATTTCCTAACATGTGATGTGTACAAAACAAGGGATATTTACCTGTTAATATGTCTGAACATATCGTTTCCGTATATTCCTACCGGTTAATTAATTATTTTCCAATAATGCCTACCGTAGTTGGATTTGGCTAGGCCACGTGATGTTACTACTAATGTTGTTGGCTGTCTTTCATTTATTTACATCTGTATCTTAATGCATTTTTAGTAGTTTTTGGTTGATTATTTGGAAATTATGAATTGTTGCAAACAGTCTAAGAAATATTACATGAAGGTATATTTTGTTACAGGTTGCTCTTAACGCTCTGCACGCACTTTATCATCACCGTTCGCCTATAGGCTTGTTTGGGAATCACATCGATGTTGTTACTGGACGATGGACTGCACAAGACTCTGGTATTGGTGCCGGAGTCGATTCTTACTTTGAGTATTTGGTAAAAGGAGCTATCTTGCTTCAACTGCCTGAACTGATGGCCATGTTCAATGAAGGACGTGTGGGCATTGACAAATATTTAAAAGGAATGATTGGTATTTGTGGGTTTCGGTTATGTTTTTTGTCACTTTTATTTTCATTTTTCTTTTTCCTGTTGTTTCCACTCTCTCATATTGTGGATTATTAATATTGGACATTGTAAGTTTTACTAAGCATCCTAAAATGTACTACTGATGTCCCTTTATTCTGACAGAATATCGTTAGTAGGAGAGAATTGTCTTTGACCTGTAAATTACACTCACCCATGACAAAAATTGATACCACTCTATAGCAGGTCATTATAACATCTCAGGCTCTACCTCTAAATGGTGTTTTTATGAATGTTCTTGCTTATCCGAAATTTTGTGTACAAAAGAGTTTTGATCTTGTCAAGTTGGGATAATGAAGTCATTAGTAAACCAATATGTTTCCGATTTAATAGAATCTTAACTTTGTATTTAGAAATGCAAGTATTCTCTGAAACCACTGTTTTATCTAATGGTCAGGGCAGGTGTCAAGGTTGAACCAGGTTGGCCATGCAACGGACCACTATTGCGACTCGCTGAAGATGTTGCCAAACGTTTGCTCGCTGCATTCGATACACCTACTGGCATGCCTTATGGTACAGTGAATCTCCGTTACGGTGTGCCAGCTGGAGAAACTAGTGTCACGTGTACAGCTGGGGTTGGTACTTTTATTGTTGAATTTGGTGCACTTTCAAGACTCACTGGTGATCCTGTTTATGAAGAGGTTAGGTTTGTATTTGCTAATCGTTATATACAGAAAGCAAATTTTAATAATTTTGTTCATTATTAATGACAGAACATTCTGTCATTAGGTTATGTGTTGTTAGATATACTTTATAAACAAATTCAATTATGGCGTTATTTTTCAGACAAAATTTTGTATGAATTTAAAATTTGGTTATTATAATTATACATGCCTGCTATTTGAAGTGTTCAGGAATTATGGTAGTGAAATATTGATTCTGATATTTCGATTACTTTAAATGTTTTCTGAGATGCTCTGAGTTCAAAGAAGTTTTTATTTGGATGTCTGTTTGTCTGTTTACACTGCCGGAGGCTAAACAAATTGACCGATTTCGATGACATTTGGCCTGTAGACTTAGCTTGTTAATTTTTTAAATTTAGTTGTCCAGCCTATTCAGATTTATGAGATTTTGCTCATGAACTCATTCATTTATAACTTATGAGGAATTTGTAGTAACTCTAAAGAGTGCTTCAGGAAGACACGGAAAGAATTGCATGGCGAATTCTACCTGTGAAAATAATGAAAAAAGTTTATAGTCTGGAAACGCTTTGTTAGAGAGTTACAGCTAACAAAAAATTTCGCTATGATTCCTGGAAAAAGAGGGAAATTAAACCATGCTGAAATTCTAGGAACCTAAACTAAGAGATAATCTTGATGGCTTCTTATGGTTTTTAAACCTGAATATTTTGGTGTTCATTGAATTGTTTTTTGTATTTTTTTTATGTTAACTTTATTTATATAATTTTGTACAAAATTAAAATGTCTACAAGTTTTACTTAAAAATGTATTTTTTTTATTGGGAAATAACAGAGTTATTGTATGCCAAAGTAGAAAAATGTATTGTTTTGGCTCTGATTTTTGAATTTTACACCAGTTTCCTCAAAAACTACTTGATTTACAGCTCTGGGACAAGTTTTATTTAAATTTTCAGGTCAATAACCATAAGAAACCATGAGGATTATACCTCTTAATTTAGGTTCCTAAAATTTCAGTATGGTTTAACTTCCCCTTTTTCCAGGAATCTTGGCAAAATTTTCTTGCCAACTGTAACTCGCTAACAAAGCGTTTCTAGACTTATGTTTATATAATTTTTTTTCCATCATATTTACTGGTAGAACTTGCCCTGAAATTCTTTTCGTTTCTTAATGAAACATCCTGTATTCACTCGTCTATATTCAGTTAGTGTAATAAATTTTAAATAAAAGAAATTTCAGGTGTTAGCGTAAACTAAAAAAAACCTAATATCTCATGAACCAAATTTGTTTCAGGAAAGCAATCGTTTTTGTATTTTTATCGGGTACTTAAATGTTTTTTAAGTTAAAAAAAAAAAAAATTAACTGATCGATTTTTATGATATTTGGCATTTATGGTTTGCTCATTTCTCAGGACCATTTAAAAATTTTTCGAAGAAAAGGTTTTAAAGCTTAATGTTGTTAATAAACTAAACAAATATGGCTTTCTGTCGGTTATTATCGAAAATTACAAAATTTCTATACTTATTTCCTAACATGTGATGTGTACAAAACAAGGGATATTTACCTGTTAATATGTCTGAACATATCGTTTCCGTATATTCCTACCGGTTAATTAATTATTTTCCAATAATGCCTACCGTAGTTGGATTTGGCTAGGCCACGTGATGTTACTACTAATGTTGTTGGCTGTCTTTCATTTATTTACATCTGTATCTTAATGCATTTTTAGTAGTTTTTGGTTGATTATTTGGAAATTATGAATTGTTGCAAACAGTCTAAGAAATATTACATGAAGGTATATTTTGTTACAGGTTGCTCTTAACGCTCTGCACGCACTTTATCATCACCGTTCGCCTATAGGATTGTTTGGGAATCACATCGATGTTGTTACTGGACGATGGACAGCACAAGACTCTGGTATTGGTGCCGGAGTCGATTCTTACTTTGAGTATTTGGTAAAAGGAGCTATCTTGCTTCAACTGCCTGAACTGATGGCCATGTTCAATGAAGGACGTGTGGGCATTGACAAATATTTAAAAAGGAATGATTGGTATTTGTGGGTTTCCATGCAGAAAGGTCAGGTTACTCTACCCGTGTTCCAGTCTTTAGAAGCATATTGGCCTGGCGTATTGAGTCTTATAGGTAGGTCCACATCAACTAATGCTTGTAGTATGTAATAAGCCTATGACATTGGCGGTGGTGTGATCGTACATCCGTAGTCTGGAAGTACTTAGGCTTTTCGCTAGTAAAATATGCTTTCTTTTTTATGTAAAGTAACTTCATTCTTCTTTTAAACAAACATTCGAGATTAAATCAAATTATCAGCATTCAAGATTAAACAAATAAATGCAGCCAGGTCGGTTCTAAGGGCCTACCTATACTGACTGCCTGGCTCACTTTACAACTAGTACCACCAGCGACCACAGTGTCTTCATTGTTTCAATGTGTTAGTGCATTTTTCTCCCTCAACATTCAGTTAAGTCCGACAACCAGTTTGGTGCCAACTAAAACACTTTCTCATATTACCATCCATTCGTTGTCAAAGTTGAATTAGACTCGTGTAACTTATCTCAGTCATTCAGTACCATATGTCAGTATAAATATTGATGAGAGTCTGTCTATACTTAAGGGTGTTCCAATGTCACATTTGATACAATATTTGGTATTGATGTAACATTTAAAAATATCAATACTGCGATAATATCAAAAGAAAAGTGTCAATATTCATCATATTGAATAACTTTGTTTTGCTTTAATAAAGTACTTAAAATATTAATAAGAAACACTAATAGTAATAATAAATTAATGTATTATTATTTATAATATCGGTTGACAACCACAATGTTTTAATAAACAGTTGTTTAAATAATGAATTTTAGCCTAAAATTTGTGAGAGTTACATTTTACCAATGTGAAAAACTCACTTTATTTAATATTAAATAATATTCAAATACAACAAGTTAGGTGTATTAAAAAAAAACAATATGTACTAAAAACTATAGCTATAATTTGTGGAGTAAAGATCTCTATATACATATCTCTTTGTACATATATAATATTTTTTCACTAGGAATATTGTAATTTTATATGAATGTTGTAATATCCTTGCCTTTCTTAGCTCAGACATTTTATATTTGTTGACGTGTTTCAGAATATAGTAGAGTGTTGCTAATCAGACCCAAACCGGGCGCAGCCGGGTCGAATTAGCAGGAAAATCGGATTACACGGAAAACCATTAAAAACGTTTAAAAGTATTGAATTGAATTTATTACATTAAAAAACATTGAATTACATCTATTATTACTAAATGTAATTATTGTAGTAAAACATAAAACATACAGAATCTCATTACAGTAATAAAGAGTAGTACGTGAAATCATCAAACTTGAGGTAAAAAGTTTGTAATTGTTTTTTTTTACTAACTGTTTGATGTTTTCTTGCCGCTACATCTCACAATCTTATGAGAAGTAAACTATTTTTTACCTTTTAGAAAACAGCGAATAAAAAAATAATACATGAAACATTACAAAACACATACACAAGCAGAATGCACGCTAAACGTCAACTCTTCCAAGAATCTGAATTGATACTAAAAGACGGAAATGAATGAACAGAGCGGGTATAAGGGTGGTCAACCACCCCTCTTTCTTTTGAAGAGGGTCGCCTCGGTGGCCTAGTTGATAACATACTGGGCTTTCACCCCGAGGACCCGGGTTTGATTCCTAGCCAGGGCTTGGCATTTTCATACGTCATCCCATCATTTTATAAATCATCTCATCGTCTGCATTAGCCCAAGTGTGCACAATAGTCGGACGTTAAACACACCAAAAAAAAAAAATTTTTTTTTTGAAGAGAATATAGGTCATCGGCTGAGCGCATAAATGACACGTAGGCGTAAAGGCTTTTACACGAAAGCCTTGTACATTCGGTTTCGCTACAATCTTTTAAATTGCTTGCAGTATTGTTCTTTGAGACTAGGTTGGATTAAACGGAAGTTTGGATTAGCAAAGATCGGATAAGCGGGACTCTATTGTACTTTCATTTTCAAAACTTATTACTGTATTGTAATAAGTGTTTGAAGTTAGGACAGGCAGAGATATGTACTCTTCACAAGTACAACATTCATAGCAGGAAAAAGGTGATAACATTAAGGATTATAACAGTAATAACTATTAAGTAAACATCTGAAAGTAATTAGGAGCTTTAACCTATTGTGAACATATTTCTAAAAATTACATTTTTGAAAAAACTGTTGTTGTTGTTGTTTTCCAAAAACTGGCTAAATACATATCATAGATTTCATTATTGTAAATACATACATAATTTCCACCAGACCACATATTCAAATGATTAGGATTATGACCTATTCTTCCCGTCAGTGGTCTATCAACTCACCTCAAATACATCTCCGTGGAATATGGTTCAACTTTAAGCCACACCCTAAAAAAAGAATTAGCCAAAGAAAATATAAATGTCTCTTTCAGAACAAGTAATAAGTTATCAACATTATTAAAGAAGCTAGTTGCAAATACAAGTGGAGATATCTTTGAAAAAATTGGCATATACAAAATGAAATGTAGTGATTGCCTAAGCTTCTATATCGGTCAGACATCTTGCTCTTTTAAGAAAAGATTTAAAGACAAGATTTAACAACCTTCTGGGTTGATAATACCTAGAAGTGCATTATCAACAAACTCGGCTTTCATAGAACATCTTATGGACAAAAACCATAAATTCGAAGACATCCATACCAACATGGAAATATTACATTTGTGTCATAAAAGTAGTTATATGGATGCGATAGAAGAGTTTGAGATTTACAAGAGCAAAAAATCAGACCCCCAGAACATCCTCAATGAAAAACTTTCATTTAAATCAAATTTAATATATGACATGGCTCTAAGGATAAGTGATTTGAGTAAGTAACAAAAACCAACAGATGCACCATAACTGATAACAATGACGGGCGCGCTAGTAATGATGGAGACTCCGCAGTCCGGAATGTAACAACGTATGAGTCGCATGTGTAGCTTGGCCAAGCTGAATTTCATGATGAATATTTTAAACGTGTAATTGTGCTCAGTGTTTGTGATGTATGTTTTAATGTTTTGTTTGATTTTGTGACGACCTCGACAGAGGGTTTTAACATTTTGTATAGCGGCCAGAAGATGAAACTATAGAGTTTCAAAACCGCGGTAGCCTTTATGAGGTTAGTTGATAGACCACTGATGGGAAGAATAAGTCATAATCCTAACATACATAATGAATAGAATAATGTACAAATGCAACAAAGAATATTAAAAAGCAATAATGTACTAAAGCATGAACCTAATTTGTGAAAATCGTTACACTTTACTATTGAGAAAACCTAAGTATTCACATTATTAATATTATAATATACAAATACAGTAAAATATATTAAAAAAAACAATTTACTCCTGATTCAGATATCATTGTCAAGCAATTATTGATATTAGATAAAGATAACACTGTAAGGTGATAAGAAGAATGTAATCAGACTGGCAACACTTTGTTGTAGTAGTCAATTGTTTTTTTTATCTCTTGCTTGTTGTTTATTGACCTTGTCTTTGTTATTGAAAGAGGTATATATTTAGATAAAAAGTGACACTTTTTTAATCGATATCACCATGCAAGATTCAAGTGCTGGTATTGATATCTCACTATTATTGATTTTTTTTTTTTTTTTTTTTTTTTTTGTGTTTAACATCCGACTATTGTGCACACTTGGGTTAATGCAGACGATGGGATGATTTATAGCGTATGAAAATGCCAAGCCCTCACCGGGAATTGAACCCGGGTCCTCGGGGTGAAAGCTAGTACGCTATCCACTAGGCCACCGAGGCGGCTCAATAGTATCAGTATCAAAAGGAAAATATGTCATTCTAAATAAAATATTTATTATTTATAAATTATAAATGCAGAAAAAATACTTAAGATAACTATGGCTTTGACATTTTTAAAATTAACCAATCATTAAAGACATTTCAATTTTGCTGTATATCTTGGAAAATAAAAAGTCAATTTCCTAGTGTAAAAGCAGCTTTAATAGCCAGTCAAATAAATGTAATTAAATTTGTTTACTTTGAATACTGTTTTTTCTTATCGCAGGAGATGTCAATGCTGGCATGAAATCAATGCATAATTACCATCGTGTGTGGAAACAGTATGGGTTCACTCCAGAATTTTACAATATCCCTCAAGGTCAAGCGGGCGTTAATAGAGAAAGTTATCCTCTGAGGCCAGAACTCATTGAATCGGCTATGTATCTATATCGTGCTACAGGAGATCCATTTCTTCTGGATATCGGAGTGGACATATTACGCAGTATTCAGCACAGTGCACACACACCCTGCGGTTATGCTACGGTAATAAAAATATTTAGTAAGCTGTTTTGCCTCAATAAACTAGTTAATAGACAAAAATTGACAAATTATTTGTTTTAAACATAGGAATGGCAAACATTTTTGAAAACATTAACATTCCTATTTATTGTTTAAAGAACATTGGTAGATTTAAAGTATTATGACCAAAACATTGATGATGCTTTTCATACCATGACACTTTTAATGAGTAATGCCAATTTGTACTGTGGCATCTGCCAGGAGTCAGCCATGTGATAATCCCATGGCTGTTGTGGAGCTGCAACAGGATTTTGAAAAGGTTTCCTTGCAAATGTCTTGGGAACTATACAGACTTCAAACAAAATTTCTTTTTAAATTCACTTCTTTGTCACATTTTACTTCAAAACACCGCAGAAGAGTTAGACTGGGTGGCTACCAAATGCGCAGTGGATTTGTGTTCAGCGGAGCGGACCACATTTAAAACAAGACATGACATAATGGTGTTGAGTTGAGTCAAGCAGTGTTACTGGGCTCAGCTCTGTCATCACCTAAACAACATAGGAATTGAGTTACTCCTAGTTCCATTTACTAACACCAAAACAACTAAACAAAAATCTTCGTACTTTTCTCTTGGCTTGTAAAGAACTGTAGTTTACAAAACCTAATTCACTGCCTTCAACGAAAACTCACTTCCGTTTGATTCACAGTTCATGCGTATCTTGGGTCTATACTAGGCTAGATTAATACACTTCTGCCCAGGCATTACTACCGGTGCATCATTTTGCATCTCCCATATACATTAGCTTCATTCTGATTGGTGCATTTTTCCTCTAGTTTTAATAATGGAATTCTGAGAAATTATAGTTCCTACCATAATTTCGAAAATAAATACAGGTTAAAAATGATTATTCAGCAGAACATCGAGGAGGACCACCCACTACACTACACAGCAGCTTACCAACACGGGACCAACAATACAAGACACCACAACTTGCATGAGAGGTAATAGGAGGGGTCTGGCCCTATAAACAAACGGACTTCTCGCCAGTCCGCTGCCAACCTGGTGATTGGACAGATTACTTCTATTTCTTCCACAGACTAAAACATTTGTGTAGCTTCAACTCTGTCTAGTTCAGTTTTAAAGTGACTCTGCTTCCCCCCACCACCACGCTGATTATGCCCCCAGACTTATTATTTCTCATTACCTAAGTTACGGTTTTTAAACATGGTAGCTTGTAGAATCCGTTACAGTAGATCTAAATATTCAGATTTAAAACATACAAACACATTCTTACTGATTGAACTCTGCTTCCGATTACCATTCATCTTCATATAGCTCTCTTTGTTTCAGCTCAGCGCAGTCTGCTCTGCATTTGGTGGCTAAATGGCGTTAATGTTACTTGTGCTTTTTGAAACTAATTAAATTTGTTTTTTTTTAACCATGAAATGTGAAAATTGTTGTTACATTTTTATAGTAATTAGTTATATTAGAACCTTGGTAATCTGAACCCAATAGGGCAAAAATAACTTTTGCTACAGTAGTTGAAAAATTTGTGCTAAGCTTATTTGTTGCATCAAGAATGTAGCCTTTCTCAAACATACGAATATGTTGTGTATAAAGTATTATACAATTAAAAGCAGTAAAAATACTTTCAAAATGAAGGAACTGATGTTTCATAGAAATGACATTAGACAAAAAAAAATTATAAATAAAATTTACTCAAAAAAATTAAAAATAAATGTTTCTTGAATTATACCACTCAACTCAAAGTTATATACATAGTCCAACTGTACAGTTACAACACTAACATGTGGTATCTTCTTGTTTGTGTGTTTGCCTTAAAATCATATTTTTTGTAATTTTCAATGTTGTAATTATTTTCCCATCTCCTATTAATAATAATCTGTTACAACCTGATTAGACATTCTATGAATACCACTGTTTGGATTCAACTGCTGTCTAATCATCAAACTACACCTACTTCAGACTTGCTCCTTCTCAGGAGTGAAAACTTCACTTATCATATATTTCAGCACAACATTTTCAAGAATGATATCAAAATAATGTTCTGATTTATTAAAAAAAAATTCTGTCATTTTGTGGCAGATTATTTTGTAGGGCTATTGTTATTATTAAATCCAATTTAAGTACAGAACTGTGAAATTAACCTGTTACATTTATGTCTTTGTTTGATAATTCAAACAATTTGGTAATGTGAACCACCTGTGGTCCTAATTACAGTGGTAACTCCTCTCCGTCAACGGTATTAATTCGTTCTAAGACTGTTATTTGAGCAGACTGCTGCACAAGTCAGCGTTTACAATAGACTTATGGAAAACCATTTTAATTTGTTCAAAAATTGAAAACAGGATTTAAACAACAATTTGAAACTTACATACAAAGACACTTAAATTTAAAAATCAAAAGTATGTAACACGATAATATTATAACTGTTTACATTTTTTAACATGCTAACAAATTAAACACACAGTAAACGAGTTGGTTCGCTAAGTAAAATTAGGTATGATGACACAAAATGGAATAGGAGTGGACATTCTGAGAAGAGAGAACAATGGAAGTTATTACCCTACAAAAACCAAACAATCAATCATTGTTTGTGTTAACTCAGCACAATGTTTTATTTCTATAGCACAGCTTAAGGAGTATTTATGCAGTATAGGTTGTTTTTTCAAATTATAATTTTTGAATATTTTTTGTTTTATACTTTATTATCTAATTAACACATACTCACTTTCGGAAAATAATTTTTTTCAAAGATTATTTATGTTTAATGACATTGCATTAAACATATTAAATTTCACACACGGATTTACCGGTCATGTGTGTTATTATTAAGTACATGTACTTACTGCTCATGTGTTACACATCCTGAAAGCCATTACTAAATGTTAAGGTTAATTCCATTTTTCTTGGTTTGTTCTAGTAATGAAAACATTGTTAAAATGACGTCTGTTATTTATGAACTTCGCGATTTGCCCTTTTTTGTGTTAGGTTCACCACCTAGCAACGGTGTCAGTTAAGTAATTGAGTATATTAAAAAAAAGTTTTCTATTGTTTTTAACGAACAAAAACATGTTACCTACTTTCGCGTGGCAGCAATTTTGAGGTTATATGGGTCAATTTTATTTTCGATTTTTATCATATTTTCGATAAAAAAGCACTTTTATATTTTGGATTATTGCTTTTGGCATCTTAAATTACATCTTAAGTTACATCTTAAATTGGCATCTTAAGCGTTTAGAAAAAATTACAGGAAAATGAACAACCTACACTACATTTTTACTGTATCCGTTGATCCGAAACTAAACTTTTATGCAGGTCATTTTTCATTCCGTGAATTAGTCCATTGTCCAGGTCGACTATTAGCCAGGGTATCACTGTAGTTTGTATTTTCGTGGTTCTAAGTTCTACTGTACATGTAGGTTCTTTTTCTATCTTTTAAATCAAAAACTTAAGTTCTAAAGCTGAGGAGATGGTTATAATAACAGAAATTAGAAGTGATCAGGAGTTAAATAATTATGGCACACAACTGCCTCATCCATGTGATGAAGAGAATTTCACATAAGTTTTGGATCAACTTGTTTTGATAAGTTATATTGAAGATAAATTCTGCTTATTAAACACTAAAAGTGTTCTAGTTATTCCCAGTTTACTGTAGGTAAGTGTAGTAATAATTTGAATAAAATACAGGATGTTTACCGGGAATCGCATGGTTTTCAAAAAATAACACATTTTAAAATTTTGAACCAAAAATTTATTTTTTAAAAATAATGTGGTCTACAAACTCGGAATTTTAAGAAAATCTTATAAAAAATTGAGTAGCAAAAATAACATCGCGTAGATGGCACCTTTCCGATTGAACACATGTTTCCAGATGTTCCCTGAAGTTACGCATTGAATCGTGTAACAGTTGTAACATTTCTCGTGAAATGGCTTGGATGGCTTCCTTCAACTCTGGTAATGTGCATGGTTTTTCAACGTAAACAGTGATTTCAAGAAACACCAACGAAGAAGTCCGGGGTTGTCAGATTGAGGGGGACAAGGAACATTTCCAAAATAAGAGATTATTTTTCCAGGGAAAGCTTGTCGGACACGTTCTATCAAAATTCAAGTAGTATGGGCCTTATACGGATGGAACCTGAGGTATTTAATCAAAAGGTTTCTTACCGTAGAGGCAGGAATTCGGAGGTTTGAGATTCGCTTCATTAGCAAACGGTTAGGGCTCCCCAACGTAGCGACATGCACACGCTCAATATTCTCAAGCATACGAATGGTTTATGCTGCCCTGAAGGTTTTTTTCATCAATGATTCCGTTGTGTTCATATTATGTATCCACCTCAAAATTGTGTCATGATCTGGAATCGGCCAATGCAGCAGTACATTGAAATGCCAGCGAAAGTCTCGTTGAGACTCACCATTAGCATAAAACCGTCTCATAAAAAAAAGTGCAGTGCTCCCACATCTTGAATGTAACTGAAACTTCCAACTCCCCTCTACACAATAGGTCGTTTACAACTTTCATCTCTCCACTACTTGCTGTGTATTACCTAATACAAAAACATGCAATTCCCGGTATTTGTATTATATTGTCTTTTTTATGAATTATTTTTATTTATAGATCAAAGATGCTCGTGATCATGGAAAGGAAAACAGAATGGAATCATTCTTTTTAGCGGAAACCACAAAGTATTTGTACTTATTGTTTGATCCTGATAATTTTATCCATAACAAAGGACAACATGGAACTATCCACACATTACCGTCAGGAAGAGAATGCGTGTTGGATGCTGGTGGATATGTCTTCAACACTGGTGAGCTATTGAAAGTACAGTGATAGCCCCATTAATGGCCTTAATTAGTTCCAGAACTAAGACTGTTATCTGAGCTAACTGCTGTGTGAGTTAATGTTTACAATAGATACTTATGGAGAACATTTTAATTTGTTACATGGAAAAAATATTTGAGTACTCACTATTAATATGTCAAAGATGAAGAATGAAGAAAATTCACAGAAAAGAGGTCACACTGTATTTTAACTAAATTCAACAAATGTAAATATGTCATACATATACACACAGGACAAATCAATACATATGTTTTTTTAGTTCATACTGTAGTATTTTAAACAAATATTCACTTTTTTCACCAGATTTGAACAAACATATTTCTTTTAGGACCCATTAATTAATATTTACAAAAACAATACAGAAAACACGATTTAAACAACAATTTGAAACTCGCATACAGAGACACTTAACGTTTTGTTAAATTTAAAAAAGTACATAACACGATAATATTAAAACTGTTTAATTTTTTTAAAGATCTAATAAATTAAACAGATTGAAATAGTACTGATAGTTAACATTTTTCAAATTATCAATGTTTTTTGGTTGATGTTGCTTATTTTCACATCAGTGATACATTTACAGTTGACAGTCAGCGTTTTATACAACAATATTTCTTAGATTTTTTTTACATAAAATTTCTATTTTAGAATTTTAAGCATGTTACAATCGAGATTTTCTGGACTCGATATTAAGACATTTATAAAGTCCAATTGTCAACAAAGTAGTAATGTGGCTGAAATAAGCAATAAGATATAAAGTGTGATTTCCCCCTTACCACATAGCAATCATCAGTGTTGACTTGGCTTTCATTCTCTATCCAACCAACAACACTGATATTTCAAACATCAACACATCGATGCATTTTGTTTGCTGTTTTAGTGATGTCGTTGGATTTTAATGATGTTACTATAAGTGATAAATGACACACAATTCGTGCTACAATCTGTAGGGAAAGTTTTACAGTTGTGTCTTCAGAACTATTTTAAACAAATATTCACTTTTTTCACCAGATTTGAATCTGGATTATCGAAGATCCGGATCTACTGTAGTAACAAAAATAATGTTTCAATGCAGCAATAATCATATTTCCTTCTTGTTGTTTCTTACTAATTTTAAAAATAGATTTTGGTATGTCTCTCAGTTATAATATATCATTTTTTTCTTAGTCTTCAATGACGTAATCATGTTCTACTGTATTTAACTAAATAAAAAGGATAATCGGAAAAGTAAGATTATAATTAGGCACGAAACCTATTAGTCTTTAGATTTGATAGTGATATGAGACAAAATGGCTTATCTAGTAAAATAAAACTAAGAAAAATATAATTCCTTTGTAAATATGCAGTGCAGGTTGTAATAATAAGTGTGAAACCCAAAAGCAGTAATCTGAAATATAAAAATGCTGAAAGCACAAGAAGTACTATAAAAATCAAAAATAAAAGTGACCCGCATAACCTCAAAATTGCTACCACGTGAAAGTAGGTAACATGCTTTTGATTGTTAAAACGATAAAAAAACCTTGTACTTTTTTTAAAAAAGGTACTTCAAATATAACTGACACGGTTGTTGGATGGCGAACTTAACTAACACGGTTGATGGGTGATAAAAACTTCTTTATTAAAAAAAAGAACTCTAAACCTAACTGACATGGTTGTTGGGTGGTGAACCTAACTAACACGGTTGTTAGGTGATAAAACACTTTTATTAAAAAAAATTTTTTTTAAATACTCAATAACACAGCTTATTGTGGCAGTTAATAAAAATACTAACTGACTGACTGAAAAAGCTATTTAATTGAACTAGTTTTTATCCTGTAGGTAGCGTGTTTTTAATTGCTAAAACAATAAAAATAACCTTTATTTTTTTAAAATACTTAATATTGTACACAATTGACACAGTTGTTAGGTGGTGAGCCTAAGGAAAAAAGAGCCAAGTCGCGAAGTTCACAAATAATGGATGTCATTTTAACAATTTTTTCATTATGAGAATGAACCAATGAAAAATGGAATTAACCATAACCTTTAGTAATGTCTGTCAGAATACATAATGTGCATGAGCAGTAAGTGCATGTAGTCAATAATAACGTGCAATGTAAACACAATGAAACCACAATATAGTTCCATAAAAAATGGCCTAAAATCTTAAATAATCTTTAAAAACATTATTTTCCGCAGGTGAATATGTGTTCATTAGATAAATAGAACAAACAAATATTCAAAAAGCACTATTTTAAGAGGACAACCTACACTGCATAAATACCAATTCCTTTAAAAATGGTGTAAACTATTATGACAAAAGTTGACTTCATATCGTATGTGATCCTTCTCCATTGTGCTTTTTGTTGTTGAAATGACTAATAGTACATCATAATTAGCCACCATTTTTACAAATTCTTCATCTTCATTGTTTCAGAAATGCATTTTACCCTTTTTTGGATATATTTTTTGTTTTTTCATTACAAAAGTTTTATGTGTGTCATAGTGCATGTAAAACAATACAATTTGCAGAACTTAATGCGCACACATTTGGTAAGTGTTTTAGAAAACCATATGCTGTAATTTCTTTGTAATGAATCAGCTGAATCTTAGATGTGTGTGTGTGTGTGTGTACGTGCATGTGTGGAGCGCACACGTGCGCATATGTGCATGCATGTGTGTGCAGTGCACTCGTGACACATGTAGGAAACAACAGCCTTAATATTACTGTGTATTTACCTGTATTACTGTTTTTATCT
This sequence comes from Callitettix versicolor, assembly GCA_022606455.1. Lineage (NCBI taxonomy): Eukaryota > Metazoa > Arthropoda > Insecta > Hemiptera > Cercopidae > Callitettix > Callitettix versicolor. The sequence continues at coordinate 24,977,490 of CM040189.1, forward strand.
GGAATTTGTAATTTACTCGTGTTTTTTATTTTTCATAATTAGAAGCTCATCCGTTGGATCCAGGAGCCTTACACTGTTGTAGTGACAATGCGGAAGAGCGGGATTTTTTCTGGAAGAGCAACGCAGTTGTTAAAGGTGACAAATTACAACCGGATTTGAAAGAGGAATACGATCAGAAGTCTGACAGCATAGATAAGGAAGCTGTACGAGTTATGTTGAATCAAGGTATTGATTGTTTAGTTTTATTTAGAATATTTTGGTATTGGAAATAATAATACGAGCAGTCCTGTTATTTAGAATCTGGCAAAAATAATTATAAAAACCTTTCTAGCTGAAAATATTACAGCACTTCTGCTGGATAGAAATCACTTGACTTTCATAACGCCTAATTGCTAATACAAAAACTTGACAAAAATACCAGCTAACCATTATTAAATGGTTGAAATACATTGAATTAATTTTAATTGTAAAATCTGCTAACAGTATGCTTGATTGCAATTATAGTACCTCGATTGACCATCAGGATAATTCTGTTATCTGACATTTCTAAATATTCTTCCACAGTAAATAATTTATAATAAGTAATACTTGTTCTAGACAAAACAAAACACTGTAACTGCACATGACATTTATAGCAGCTGATGACACTAATTGCTACCCTAAGCAAACATTGCTAATCGAAAAGTAAACAATCCTGTCAACTAGTGGAATGAGATAGAAATGCTTCAAATAGTGTAAATAATTTTGGAAAGAGTGCACACATGTTTCTATAGAAAGATAAACACTACACTGGTATTTATGATAATACCATTCAGCAGTAGTTGTCATCTGAGTACTGAAGTGGTGCATGCAATGCACTCGCATATGTTACATGAATACTTGTCAAAAGGTTAGGTACTGTCCGTCTTTACTGTATTAAAGACCTATGTATATAAAATTTGTATAATACATAGTTAGAGTTGAATAAAAAATTAAGAATTTCACTACATTTTCAATAATAATAATAATAATAATAAAACATTCTGTGCTATAAACAGAGTACAGTATGTTATCTTTATCGATTGCCGAAAGTATGGGCTATTTTTGTTATCCATCTGTTCTATTAATCGTCAGCCCAAAGGCCTTGAGAATAATGGATAATCGAGACTGTACTGTACTATTAATTAACAAATGGAAGACTTTGCCACTAAGGCCTATTTTTTTTTTCTGCCTACTCGTGATAAGGCATATTTCTTCTTAGGACATTCTATGGATTTTCTTCTATGACTTATTTCTTGCAATAAGTACTATCCTATTGATTGCCATCTTATGTGTTAATACCATTCCATTCTTCTTCTCTTTTTCCTATGGTTAATGCTTTTTAAGATACACTTCACTTCTCCTCCTTTTTTCCTTAATTATCTTGTTTGCTACTATCATTAGAAATCTTGTTTCCACTGATACCTCTCTCTCCTAAAATACTAATTATTCTTAGCTCACTGCTATGAATTAGTAATGAAAAAATGTTATAAATCATTACTATAATAATCATCACTAGTCTATACAACCAGTTAATCCGGACGAATCAAAAAACAATAAAAGATAAAAAAAGAATGTTGTGATACAGAAAAAGAAGAAGAAGAGGCCGAAAGTCTTACCGCCAGTTTTTGAAGGACTGCCATCATTTGTTTTTGGAGAAGTAACTCACACTATACCTAGTTTTTAGTCGATGGTTACTCGTGCTGGTGATAGGTGCTCGTGACAGTACAATACATATTTTTATTCGTGCGAGTGTGTTATTGTGTAACGTAATGGCTACTAAACATAAAAAAGTTACTTTAACAATGAAGCAAAATACCAAGCCTTATTTCGTATTGACGCAGGTGAATCATAAACACCTGATGATTGTTGATTTTTAATGAACAAGATTTTTCTTTTCCTTATAAAACTTGTTTTTGATATATTTTATATTTATAGTTGATATATTTTATAGTTGATATATATTTATAGTCCGTTTAATCCGGACTGTCAGTGATCTGGACAGGCTCCAGTCCCGTCAAGTCCGGATTAATGAAAGACTACTGTACTTCATCAATATCATTTGTATTGCTTAACTTACTTATTAGTATTATTTAATATTTTTATTGATCGAATGTGAAATTTTGTGTTTCAGTTGATGATACTGTTCTTAATCTGCCATCAGCTCTTTCAGATGTGGAAACTGAAGGAGACAAGAGTGAAAAGGACATTCAGAGTTTAGAAAATAATCCAATTGATGTGGTTAAGTTTCCACCACAGTCAGATGAAGAAATAACAGTAGAATCGTTTGACACGGAAAATAAAAATTTAGACTTAGAAGATCAATTGAAATGGGCGACTCTTTCAGATAGTCTGGATGACTTAAGCGATGAACTGAAACTAAATATAATTTCTTATTGTTCAAATTCAAGTATTAGGTTAATGAAAATTCGTAATTCACTCACGGAAAAAATAGCGGAAATGAAAGTCTCACAAAGCGATGAAGTGATGCAGTCTGTACTGTTAAAACGAGATGAAATGATTTTGTTGTTAAAACATTGTTTAGATGCAATTGAAAGCATAGAAAATATTGTAGTTCATTTTAGTACTTTCCCTGAAAAGCAAAAGAAATTGTTACAAATTACTGAACTCATATTGAATTTCCATAAAACATTTAACCAGCTTATCGATTTGTATGTGAAGACGTTTTATAATAAGGAAGAAGAAATAGAGGAGAGTCCAGAAAGATTAAACGAAAAGGAAAGTTCAAGTACGTTCCACAAGACGGAAACAGTGAATTGGAAAGATGAGATATCGTACCAGGTGGACGATAGCGAACGAGTAGCGCCTGTTACAAGGCTGGATTCAAGGCCGTTGTTTACTGATCCTGGTGATAACAAAATGCCTGATGTAGAAAGTAATAAAGTTCCTGAATTTGTATCCAGGTATCTGATTTCAGCGGGATTTGGAGGTCCTAATTTTGATCCGCAACAGCTGCTAGAGCGAATACGAACTGGTCCTGGTTACGACAGGAATATTTCCTGGTTGAACAAGTATGACTTGTTGTCGTGCCGTCCTCAACCATTTCTAACTAGAATTATGCTTTCAGGAGAATTTTTTGATTACTGAGGTAAGGTTAGTAGCGACTGTGGGTATGAGGGTGTACTTTATCGTAATATATAGTTGAGATTTTTTGATTACACATCTCAAATTTGTATACATTTTTTTACAGATACATTTTAAAATTTAATGAACGGATCTTGTTCTATAGTGTTAACTTAAATATAAATATATTAGACAAATTTACAGTATCCTCGATGTTGCGATGTTATTTATTTGATAAATAATTTTGCTTTGGAAATATGTTGATGGATTGATGTCAAATTTCCGTTGTTTGTACCTGAATTATATTTGATGAAAAGTATTACTTTTATTAAAAAATTGTAGTTGATGAAGTCTGTTTAAAAAATTTTTTAGTTTGCAGATATTAATATCTGATCACAAATATTTTGAAATACTTTTTCTTTGAGCCGAGAAATATTCTCATTTTGGTTGTCATTGTAAATTGAATGTTAACCAACTAAGAAATTATTTGCGGTTCCTTTAACAAAAGTGTACGTAAATTATTGTGAAATACTTAATCAACAAACAAATATTCCAAAACCAAGAGTAAGTATTTAATTACAGCGTAAGAAAGGCTGTAGAATACTTGTTTGGAAAACAATGCACAAAAAACTATAAATTATTTATGCTCAAAAAAAAAGAATAAGTAGCAAACACACTTACTTTATCAAAGCTGGCTGCAGAAAATCCTGGTGGTTTTTGTCTGTGTTAATATGTTTGTTTTTAGTTATAATGAGTTACTTAATTAAAAATGTTTAAATACAGTATTTTTATTTATTTATTCCTAGATCTGAATTATTTTTAAGAAGCAAAACAAATATGGTTGGCTTTAAGGAGAGGGTTGTATACAAATAATAAAATAATATGAAAAAATAAGTTTTAAAAAATATTTGTTTTGTTTGAATCCTACTTATGTGTCATTAAAAACAAAACGGTGAAATAGCTGCCATCTTGTTTTTATTTGTTAATATTGCTGTAACTGGATATGTTTCAAAACGTGACGTTTAAATACAGTAATAGGAACAGTAACAATGTTATGAGTGAATAGTGATAGTTTTTTTTTATAATAATAAAAATAAAAAAACTTTCTTATTGTGTCTTACAATTTTTAAATCTCATAATAAACTACATGAATACATGGGTAGAACAACAACTGTGGCTTTGCTGTGATGGTGTAAATGTTTTGAACATTTTACAGAAAAATGGTAGGTATTAGGAAAAAAATGTCTCATGTCTGTGGCAATGGAGCTGAGCGGAATGAAGTTGAATGTCATCCAGAAGCAGAGTTTAGTCAGTTTAAAAAACGTATTTGTATCTTTTAAATCTAAATAGTTAGGCCTACTTTAATGGATTCTAGGAACTGTTATGTTTAAAAACAGTAACCTAGGAAATATTTTTTTTTTTTTTGTTAACGTCTGACTATTGTGCACACTTGGGCTAATGCAGACGGTGGGATGATTTTATAGCGTATGAAAATGCCAAGCCCTCGCCGGGAATCGAACCCGGGTCCTCGGGGTGAAAGCCTAGTACGCTATCCACTAGACCACCGAGGCGGCTATCCTAGGAAATAGTAACTTAGATAATGGGAACTAATAATTTCAGAGGTGTGATCGACATGGTGGGGGAAGCAGAGTCAGCTTGAAAACCGAACCAAGACAGTTAAAGCTACTCGGTTATGCTTTCAGTGGCCATACTTACCTTAAAAACAATATATTATGTTTTGAATATGTAGCCTGCTTTGTTCAACGCATTTCTGCCCCACATTTGGTGGCCAGTTGGCCTAAAGTTGTAGAAAATTTAATGTCTAATGATGTTTTATCAAAAGCTAGATTGGAGCAACTGTTTAGCCAGTAGAAAAAAGGATAGTTCCCAAGCATTTCCTTATTTCACATCATTTGGAAAGAATATGGTAAAAGCTACATCGGTTTTGTTGAATTATTTGAAACTAATTCACCGAGATAGTTCGAATATATGATTAATGGGTGTTTGATATCTGTAAAATGCTAAACATTTCGGAAAGCCAAACATACGGATATAGTTTAATAGTGTAGTAAAATCTTGTTTTTTGGATGTCTAATTTTCAAAATTTACGAATCAGTGCTATCTTTTTGCTAAAGATATTTCATATTCACTAAAACATCTTCCACCTTTAAAGTTATTGCCCTCTTCCTAGAGTCTCTCCTAAATCCACTGATGAAAACAACATTGGCATTTTAAAATTAATGTAACAGTTCAAATTTCATTATAACAGGTTTATGATTAATTTACTTCAAGATTAGTTTAGAAGGTCAAATCTAATTCATTAATATTTACGTGTTATAAAATAATTTTTAATAATAAACTTAAATATATTTTGTTACAGTGGTAACTGTGGCAATATTAGAAATCTAAAGATATTGTATTTGGCTAGCTGTAAAGTATGATAAAATAAAATTAGAAAGTAAATTAATAAGTTTTAGATATTGCAAAGTAGTAATTTATAAAAACAAAATCTTAATTACATGAGTTCCTATATATTAGTCATGATTTGTAAGGTGTTATCTCAATATTGAGATGCTATTTTTATTTAAAAGGCAGAGGAATTTTAATGTGAGCCTAGGAATAATAATAATGAAAAAAGACAAATATACATTTGTATAATTTAATTATCTTTATACAATTCAATTATTTAATAATCATGGCATGCAGCTGTAGTGATAAAAACCAGAGCTGTATTTCCCATTAGGCCAACTAGCCTCATGTGTAGTGTGCAAACAGAAAAAAATAATGAACAAAGAAAAATAATTACATAGCAGAAAATAATATTGTTTAACAAAAAATAAAATACAAACAATTAAAAAAATTTACTTTTTAGTATTAGTCTTATTTCAGATGCACATATTTTCACTATGACTTTTGGAAATCATGATTGCATTGTCAGTTTACATCTATTTCAAAAGTTGTGTACTTGTATTGTGTATTGGTGAATAAAGGCAAGTGAAAGGGCGAATTACGTAGGGTAGGGGAAGGCGCTGACAAAAGTTACTACAAGGGTGGAGCAACTAAATGCGACCTGGATAAAAGCAAATTTCAAAAAGTATTTTCCTTTATCTTAGCACTTTATGACATTCTAATTTCACCACCATAACATAAGCATAACTATAAGCATCTGCTTATAGTACAGTATTTTAAAATTATTGTCTAAGGTATTTCCATAATCGATTTTTGTTCCAAGTTTGAATAAAATCCAACCGAAATTGTGAATGTTCTGACATAAATTTTAACGATCCCTTAAAAAGTGATGTAAAAGTCAGAGTCGGTGCTCATTTTTAGGTTCCAGGTTGGGTATTACTATGATGGTGCTCCAATAGCTCATTTTTCAAAGTACGAGGGTTGATCAAATATAAACGAGACTGATTTTTTAAAAAAATTATTGCTTACTTACAAATTATTCTTGATACAACTTATTTTTCTACATAGTCTCCCGCACGAGTAACACATTTTTCCCACCGGATTGGAAGTTTTTTAATTCCATCTTCGTAAAAAGTTCTCGGGCGTTCATTGAGCCATTGGAGCTCGAAGGTCTCCACCGCAGAATCGTCTTCGAAACGCTGGCCTCCAAGCGCCTCTTTGAGTGGTCCAAACAGGTGATAGTCGCAGGGTGATAAGTCTGGACTGTATGGGGGATGTTCCATTGGTTCCCAGCCAATTTGATCGAGTTTAAGCCTCGTAGCGTTCGCCGAATGTGGTCGGGCATTATCGTGAAGAAGAATGACGTTTCTCGCCGGTTTAGATTTCCTTTTCCTACGAAAATACTGTGCGGCCTCTAAAACATCGCAATAATATTGTGCATTTATTGTGCGTCGTTGATGGAGGAAATCGACGTGAAAGGCGCCTTGATTGTCGAAAAATACAGTGGCCATTACCTTCCCGGCAGACGATCGTGATTTGGCCTTCAGGTTTTCTACTGCTTCCCGTCCTTCGGCGAATTCCTTGTGCCAAACAAAAACGCGAGCTCTTGACAGGGTCCTGTCCCCGTCTTGAGCCGTCAATCTACGAAAAATTTCAGTCGGATTGACCCCCTCCTTGGCCAAAAACTTAATAATAATTCTCTGCTCCACGGAAACGTGCACTTCACTCTCACTCATTGTATAGTTTTATACTGAAAGGTCCGAACGGAAATGTTGCCCGTCTACGCCCGTCCCAAACCTCCCAGGCTACCTGAAACCCCACCCTTTAGAGTTCAATGTCCAACGGAAAAGTTTTTAGAAAGTCAGTCTCGTTTATATTTGATCAACCCTCGTAGATCGCTAATTATTATTGAAAAACATTGTCAAATATAAAATTGCCACAACAATTCTATTGTTAAATTTTTTTAAAAGTAAGTTTAGTGCTTTCACAAGAGGTAGCAGCACTTTTATATTCTTTTTAAATCCTATGGTAAAATTAAGTCAGGAATAAATCTTAGTTTAAAAAAATCTGGTGCCTTAGCTGTGAATACATGTCATTGACCCTTTTTACACTGGGATAGCCGATAAATACATTAGTAGTGAATACATTCAAGTATTCACTTCAATAATTCCAACACAACAGACAAATACATTTAAAATCAAACTACCATTTTTAAATTACCGACAATTTATGTCTTTTCACTAATAGATTATTTGATACAACTGATAATACAAATACTAATACTTAAATTAATACACTGATACAATATTTCAATCAGAATATTTTTTCAAGTATTTTCAAATTTTATTATTATAAAAAAATATTGCACTATTTAAATGTATAAACCAACTAAGATTCAATTCAATTGATAATGCCTGTTGATTGATGTGATAGTAAATGTTATTTTCTTTCAGTCTATCAAGTTTTGCTTTCTGCTATCATTTTGTTGTTTTCAAAATTCATTGAAGTCATAGGCATATTATCTTTTAGGTTATAAATGGATTTACAATACTTACTGTTAAAATTATTATTTGTAGGCAATATTATTATAATTTTTGTTTTAGATAGGCTTAATAAAGTTTTATTAAAACTGTTTATAAAATATTGTGGTTAAATAGTGTCCCGTCATGTCGATAATGCTTTACAAACCTAAAAGTGCACTGGAGAATTGATTAAATTCAACAAAATTAAGTTACCAAACATTTTAAATGAGATTTCAGATTGATTTAGTTTTTCAATTGTTGGCAGCATTGAATTTCTAACAAAGCTGAGACTGTTAAAGTGGGAAATTAAGTCATTCATTGTGAACATGAAAGCAAATATTAATGAATGTGTGATTGAAGCTAACTTCACTATTTGATTGCTGTTTTCTCTGTAAATTGATTTACAAATTGAATTCTCTAGGTAAGAATACAAAATTCAATGTAACTATGATGATTTTTATAGCTTAGTTTTTATTTTTAGAAAATTTTTAATTTTCTACATACATAACTTTAATTTTTCCTTAGCTCAGTTTGTAAAATTAAGTTGTTTAATAGGCTGGTGATGTTAAACCAAATTATATGACAGCTTATTTAAAAAAAAATTGATAAAATAAACCATGTGTTCTGTGAAGAAGGCATGACATTTTGTTATTAAGATTAGGCCTAACCTGCAAATTTTGTGGAAGCTGTTACCTTACTTTGCCCTAGCTTTTTGTACCATATTTTCTAAATCTCCGGTTTAGCTTCTGCTAACATTCAACGAATTGTAAGGCAATCGAAAAAGAAAAGTAACAAAAGGAAACAATAAGAAATGAACACACATCCAATAATATTAAACTCGATTAGGCCTATTAATTATTTATTTAACTTAAATAGCCTACATTAGTCGACTATTTTCTAAATGTGTATTAGCATCGAGGTTAAATGTGTATTAGCATCGAGGTTAAATGTGTATTAGCATCGAGGTTAAATGTGTATTAGCATCGAGGTTTGGACCATCGTCTTTTTGGACTTTTTTCTAATCGGTGTTTGGACTATTTTCTAAATGTGTATTAGCATCGAGGTTAAATGTGTATTAGCATCGAGGTTTGGACCATCGTCTTTTTGGACTTTTTTCTAATCGGTGTTTGGACTATTTTCTAAATGTGTATTAGCATCGAGGTTAAATGTGTATTAGCATCGAGTTTGGACCATCGTCTTTTGGACTTTTTCTAATCGGTGTTTGGACTATTTTCTAAATGTGTATTAGCATCGAGGTTAAATGTGTATTAGCATCGAGGTTTGGACCATCGTCTTTTTGGACTTTTTTCTAATCGGTGTTTGGACTATTTTCTAAAAGGATATTTACATTGAGGTTTGGACCATCGTCTTTTTGGACTATTTTCTAATCGGTGTTTGGACCATATTCTAAACGAGTATTAACACACTTTTAGAATTTGGTCCAATCTTCGATTAGAAAATAGTCCAAATAGACGATGGTCCAAACTCAGTACTAACATCGAGGTTTGGACTATCGTCAACGTGGACTTTTTTCTAACATCCCTTCTAAATCTCCAACTTTATCTCCATCGCTTCATACATAAAATGTCAACAGGTTTAGCTTCTGCTAACATTCAACGAATTGTAAGGCAATCGAAAAAGAAAAGTAACAAAAGGAAACAATAAGAAATGAACACACATCCAATAATATTAAACTCGATTAGGCCTATTAATTATTAATTTAACTTAAATAGCCTACATTAGTCATATACGAGGGCTATTCAGAAAGTAGATTACGTTTTTGGATAAAAAAAAAAACTAAGTACAGGATAAAAATTTTATTATATACATTTGAAAGAGGAACTAAAATAATATTTTTCGACATAATCGCCAAACAAATTTAGACATTTGTCATATCGGTGAACTAGCTTTGAAATTCCCGTGTCGTAGAATTCCGCCGCCTGTGACGCCAGCCAGTCAGTCACGCCCGCGCGGAGATCTGCGTCGTCATCGAAGCGCTGTGTTGCAAGCCAAGTCTTTGTTTCCCACAAGTTTCGCGAACATTGTTGTACGAAATTGTCACCAAAAAGTTAGGATACCATATGTTTTGTGCCAGATGGGTGCCAAAGTTCCTGACAGAACAGCACAAGGGTCAGCGTATGGCTGCATCATTGTCATTTCTGGACGCTTACGACAAAGATGGTGAATCATTTCTTGATCGCATCGTAACGGGAGATGAGACTTGAGGTTAAGCACGTTACCTGTGAGACAAAACTACAGTCTATGGAGTGGGGGCACACAAATTCCCCCAAAACCGAGGAAATGTTTGCAAACCCTGTCAGCAAGGAAGATCATGGTGACCGTTTTTGGGACAGGAAAGGTGTTCTTCTGGTTGACTTCCTAGAACGTGGAGCA
>CM040189.1:25000516-25050516 GCA_022606455.1 Callitettix versicolor
AATTTGTTACTGCTTGTAGCTGCCCATTCATTGTCTCACTGTAGATGAATTAAATGTTTTACGTGACAAAGAAAGTCAGACAAGATTACACGTTGAGTGCAATGCGGCAGAAACGTTGCTTCCTTTTCCGCATTATCCGCAACAGTGTTTCCAAATATTCCACAGTGACCAGAAATCCAGATAAAAGATACTCTTGCACCTCGTAGTTCAAGTCTATGGGCAGAGCACAGAATATCTTGAACAAGAGGTTTTACCGAATACATATCCCGGATTGCCTGGAGGGCACTTTTTGAATCAGAACAAACTACTTAATGCAAACTATCGAATTCAATAGTGTTCAGAGCCTTTAAGATGGCTGAGAGTTCGGCTATAAAGACACTACAAATTGAGGGTAATCCATACTTATATGTTTCGTCTAGTGAATAAAACGCGCACCCAACATTATCACTCATCTTTGAACCATCTGTGAAAATAAATTTAGCAGATGGATATGAATTTGTCAGTCGAGAAAACTCACGTTGATACACAATGTTAGGAGTGTTGTCTTTCAGGTATGTATACAAGAAGAAATCAAAGGTCGGCATATTGATTGTCCATGGAGGGACAAGACAAAAGGTCCTTTCAAACATTGGGGGTAGTTCAATACGCAAGTCTTCAAAAACACGGGTTGTTCTAATGCCAACAGGGGCTGTAGCGTGCGGTCGGGATTCATAATGTTGGTACAACTGATTATGGAAAACGGTATTATAAGCATGATGCCATGGTTTACATAATATATTACATACGTAACGTAATTGTAACTGCTGTCTCCGACGAGAGAGTGATGGTTCGCCAGCATTGGCGAGAACACTCACGACGGGATGTGAACGGAAAGCACCAGAAACAAGGCGGATTGCAGAGTTATGGACGGGATCTAGTTTCTTTAAAATCGATGGTCTAGCAGATGAATATACAATGCTGCCATAATCAATTCGCGAACGAATTACGGCACGGTAAAACATCAGCATACTGGTCCTATCAGCGGAAAACACTGGAATCCCTAACGTATTGCAAGAACATTGTAAAAGTCCCAACAATTGAAACTGATGACAACGTTTGAGCTTTTTGTCAGCATGTTACAAGTTAAGTAAATGTAGTAATAGTGTACAATTATGTTAATTTGTTAAAAATCTGTACTAAGCATTTGTGTATTTACTTGTTTTTGTTAATAAATAAAACAAATATCATATTAATATTCCTTACCTGAACGTATATTCAAATGCTCTTTTTATTACTTCTAATTTTTTATTAAAAAAAAACTTTAAAATCCAGTTACACTATTAATTTTTTTTATAACCAGATATTTGGCATAGTTTTGTTGCAAAAACAAGTAAATCACGTGGCTTTGTTGCAAAACTAGATATATCACAAGGCTATATTGAAAATTTAAGGTAAATCACAAGGCTTTGTTGCAAAACCAAATAGATCACAAGGCTTTATTGCAAAACCAGCTAGATCACGTGTCTTTGTTGCAAGACTTAATAGACTACATGACTTTGTTGCAAACCCAGACAGATCAAATGGCTTTTTGGAAAATCAGGTAGATCAAAAGGATTTGTTGCAAAGCAGATAGATCACGTGCCTTTGTTGCACAACCTAATAGATCAATGGCTTTATTGCAAAAGCAGACAGATAACAAGGATTTGTTGCAAAACCAGATAGATCACGTAGTTTTGTTGCAAGACCTGATAGATCACAAGGCTTTATTTCAAAACCAGACAGATCAAATGTATTTTTTATTGTGTGTATGTATTGTAGAGTATTTTGAATTCTTTAATAAAAGAAATTATATTTTTGAAATTTTATGTTACTATTATTGTTTATTCGAAAATTGCCAACATTTTCGTATATAAAAACGATACAGGGCGTTTCATTAGCACGGAATAGGTCTCGTTCTCAAGTCCCAAACTGAAAATCTGATGCAATTTGAACATAAGTCTAATTGGCTATGCCTGTGTTAAAATAAATGTAATTAAGAAGACTCTGGGAAAATTTACTGAAGGCATTAATGTGCACAGATCATCAATAAAACGAAAAACGAAAACTAAATAAAAATAACAAATACCGTATCAGAACAAGGAGAAAGGAGGACAATTAAATATTTTACAAATTTGGAAATCTGTAAGTTAAAATTAAAGAAGGAAAATATAATAAACGAATAAATAAATTCTTTTGCATTCGTTAATTTTAGAAATTGGAAAATGTTTATCAGTAAGAAAGGTTAAGATCGGAATGCACAGGCAGAAGGTAAAAAGTGGTTGAAAATCAGGTAGAGGAGTAGGAGTAAGGCTAAATGGAAGTGGTTTAGAAATAATAAAGGATGAAGTAAGTTTTGATAATCCAAAAACATTAATAATAACACTCCTAGCAGAAATGAAACAAAATGCATTAAGAATTTGTATTACTGATCGTATTGCAACACTGAAGTTATACACAACTGATATTAAAGAAAATGGAAGCCTTACCTACATTATATATTTCATATATTATAACGTTAAGCGTTCCGATTTGTTTTAAACTAAAAATAAGGACCTGAGACATTGAAACTATATATGTGTGTGATACCTACATGTATGCACGTAGGCCTATGCACGTATGAACGCATGTATACGTATGTTACAATACTCATTGAGTTTACCAATAAAAAATATTGCTTCACAAAAAATAAGACAGCGGCCAAATAAACTTTTGTTTTTTCCGGTTTACTTATGAAAATCTCAAATAGTTTATGATCGGAGATTATTTCAAGGTCCCGGGTCTGGGTTTTATAATGATGGCAGGTAATTTTCTAATAGTAGGTCAGTAACGTTTATAAAAAAATAAACGAGAAGTAGTTTGGTTTTAGGAGCAAAATGGTTAATGAAGATGTTATAACGAGATCATGAATCGACCAGCTCGGGATTGTTCGGAATTGTTTATGCCTGAAATAATAAAAACATTTGATATCGGTCATTGCGGTCATTAAAAATACTTTATCAATGGTTTCCGTTTTTCTAACGTAACATAAACAGCTAACTTAAGTCAATAAATTATCTTCTGTTTGCAATAAGTATTATGGAATACTGAATACATTATGGACATTGTAAAGAATACATTTTACATATGGTGATCATAAACAAACATCTGTCAACTGGGATTGCCTTGGCACCATATGTTTCTGAAGCAAATCCACGTCCATGAAAGGAAACTTAAACTTAGTCTCTGTGGCGACTAGGACTTACTGACACTTTTCAAACACTTGTTAGGCCTTCTGGGTTCTGTTAGTTGCGGCTGGAATGGTTTGATTGGATTAGATGAATACAGTTTCATTGTTTAGAGAAACTAAAGTGAAAAAAGTTTTTCAAATACCAATTACTGTGCTTTAAAAACATATAAATAAGATATAGAAGAGAGTATGGTTGTACACCACAGGGTCAGGTAAGAGGGCAGGGTATCGTCGAAAGATCAAAACGAAACCCTAAACGTTCTCAGGGTTAGGTCCTACCATAATGGCCTCTCTTATTTATAATGGCGGTTCGTTTGTTGGTTTTCTTATTTCAAGCAGTGTATGTCTTTTTGTGTCGGAGTACTCGGAGGTTGTTTATAAACACACGGCGTAAAAACATAGATCACCGGGTGTGCCTCCTTGAACCAAACAGCACGTTTCCGGTGACAATAACAAGCCTGTAATGTCACGTACCGAGTCCGGCTTCAGGCAGTGTTGCCACATTCAGGGTTTTTCTCCCCGACATAGGGAAACTGTAAGTTTATGTAGTGATTTTTGCGAAAAAGTATGGCGAATTTTTTTGTTATTGGGAAAATTTAGGTAATATATTCCGAGTAGTCTTAAATAGGTTGAATTCTTTATCGTAAAGAAACCTGTTATGTTTTTGATTTTACTAAGTTTGGAACTGTTAGGCCTGAAATCTGGCGGCTAGATTCAGCAACAATGAAACAATAAACTGCTTCACTTTCCTCGTCTAATGCGGCAATCGTTACTAACCGTTATTATTTTATTATAGTCATTAGGTAGTATCAAATTTTAGCAGCTTTTAGTGTCACGTCACTTTCCGTCTGAGGAATGTAACACCCGCTTCCGTAAGGTTGTTACACTTGTAACCTTCACTTGTAGGCTGTCAGTTCTGAATGAACTACAGTATTTTGAACTTTAAGAACTCACAACGTCTTTAATTTTAATATTTAAAAAAATCTGATTTCACTATCGTAATCAGCTTTAAAAACTGCATAAATCGACATTTTCAATATTCAAAATCTATGGAAAATAAGAAATTTAATTTGACGTCGGTCATGGTTCGTTTTCGCATATTCAAATGAATGTTGATATGACTAGTGATCTTGTGATATGACAGGTGGACTTGTGATATGACTGGTGATCTTGTGATATGACTGGTGATTTTGTGATATGACTGGTGATTTTGAACATTTGATAGCTTCACCTGATTCAGACTTTAAGTTTTCCATACTTTACGATGAAAACATCAGCAAGAATATACCATAAGCTTGGGGAAATCCAGAATTTTTAGGTTAGATTATCATATTAGGTTTATCATATATATAATTTCTCGAGTCAACATAACTTTTCCTCAGCACATATTCTTCGTAGAGGCATAAATGAGGTATCTTTAGAAAGATTTTTTACTCGGCTTCTGACATTGCAAAACGATTTTGCGCTAAAACTTACTGTTTGTGGAAAATTTTAACATAAGGCACTTTTAACTGTCACAGGCAAAACGGCATCATGGATGCGCATGCGCGTCACAAATCAGACAATATTTTGTATATTTTACGAAGCTAACTTATTAATTACGAATAGACAATCCTATTAAAAAATTCCTTTTTTTGCATAACGTGTTTAGGATCAATTTCAATGTTTACTTAAAAGTCTTATAGGTTATAAACTTATGAAATCTTATAAGGTTTAATATAGACTTATAGGTTATACAGCTCGACTGACAGGCCCGGTATCCCTGCCCGTCGTACAAGCCGGGACGAACATTTCGAATACCAAACGTATTTTCTAGACACTGTTTTCACACAAATACATATGTGATTTCTCCTTCCATCATGCATTTATCTATTATACGGACGTCATAAAATACAAAGTACAATTAAAATGTCAAAATACAGTTAGAGGTTATCAAACATGACTTTCCAATTAACTAGAACACAGTTACCTATTAAAATTGTGTTTTGCTATCACTATAAACAAGTCACCCCTGTCCCTACAAGCACTTCACAGAGCAGGATTGTATTTACCAAATACAGTCTTTATTCACGGACAATTGTGTGTAGCCTTTTCAAAGGAAACTAAATCAACTAACATGTGAGTATTCGTTAAAGAAAATGAAATACAAAAAGTACAACAAGATTAAGCCTACATTCTTATATTAAATATCGTTTACAACGAGGTAAAGCTCAGGGGTATTATTATGCCCTTTAAAAATGAGAAACAATTATCTATATTGAAATGTATGTACTACAATGAGTCGTACACTTGTGATTATTATTTCAAACCGATCGATTTTCCATTTATATTTTAAAAATGTTTTCCCTTCCTTCCGACAACCTCCCTCACTCCAACGACTACTCTTATTGAAAAGGCAGCGTTTACTTAAAACTTTCACAGTGCGAAATTTCGCTCGGACCCCTGTAATATGTAAGGTTTTATAACCTTAAGTTTGCTATGAATAATAAAAATACAGGTAAAGTGTAGAACATTACATTTAATGAAAAGATTGATTTAGGTTTTCATATAAACTGTAATTAATATTTTATAATTGGATAATTTTTTCCATTATCTTATAACTGGGAAATTTTATGTAGCTGGTAGGCAAAACACGCACGTAGCATTTGGCAACACTGTCCTCATGAAGCACTGTAGTGATCAAACCCCGCGATGTTCAAAACATTACAATGACAGTAAACATAAATGATACAACATTTTTGCACAAATGTTTCAGCAATCGAATGCATTATTTATAATTCACTCAGCTGTTTTGCTAACGCGAATTTTGAAAAGCACTTTTTACCCTCTTACCCTCTTTTTAAAACTCATCGTCATAAACGGCATTAAAATCTGCATATATTGGCATTGTAATCTGCGCATTGAACATGCGAAAACGAACCATGACCACCGTCAAATTAAATTTCTTAATTTATACGGATTTTAAACATTAAAAATGTCAATTTATGCAGTTTTGTGTAGGTGTGTGTGTGTGTGTGTGTGTGTGTGTGTGTGTGTGTGTGTGTGTGTGTGTGTGTGTGTCGGTTATTACGATCCAATTGATAATTGATGATCTGAGATGTCTCAGTGTGTGTGTGTGTGTGTGTGTGTGTGTTTGCGATGCTAAACAAAGGTGGAAAAAATCTTTTATAGACTACCTGGGGTAGGGTACGCACTACCCCAGAGTGTGGGACTCAAATTAAGTTCAAAATCAAGCTCAAACTCAAGTTAAGGTATATTTTTACCCACTAAAAAAAACCACCAAAAGCATTCCTCTTCTGTAAACCCCACCCCCCCGACGGAACCGCCGCCAGGCATTACTTTGTGGGAAGGTGGACTGGCTGACCACCTACTCTTCTACAGCGTTGGCTCTCTTTCTCGATCCTCAGCCCTCAAGCTCTTCATGACCAGTGAACCGAATTCAGTAATGACCCTCCAGTTGGCCTCTGAAGCCATCATTGTCACAACCAGACTTTCCGGTGCAATGATGCTTTGCAGATATCTTTGCAGCTTCATCCCTTCCTCATCGAATTTCCGACACCGGAAAAACACATGCTACGCATCTTCCTCCACTGCTGGAAGACAGAGGAGACAAGCCGAGTCTGTTTCCAGCCTGAAACGGAACAAGTAAGCTCGGAAGCAACCGTGTCCAGCGGGAATCTGTGTGAGACAGAAATCCACCTCCCCATGATCCCTGTTGCACCAATCCTGGATGTTACCTATGAGTTGGTGTGTCCGTCGTCCATTTGTTGATTCGTCCCACTGTCGCTGCCATGTCTCCAGGGTCCGATTTCGCTCCTCTGTAATTGCCATTGTGTGACTATACCGCGGCTCAGCACTTCGCTTGCACCAGTAGATCCTCGCTCTTTCATCAGCCATCACCGCCATTGGTGGTTCGCCCGCCACTACGCATGCAGCGTCGTAGGAAACTGTTCGGTAAAAACGCACGGCGGTGCAACGCATTAACCTTGCGCACATAGCTCGCGACCATTAAAGCCTGGCTACAAATTGGCGCATCGTAGAAGTGAGGTTACTACCCCAGCCAGAAGTCGGCGGCGTGCCTGTCTTGGACCTCCCAGATTCGGCATGAGCCTGCAAAGGGCTCCTGCCACGTTTTCTGCCTTTTCACTAACTGCCTTGAGATGTTCCCTGAAGCAGAGTCTCGCGTCAACCCACACACCAAGGCATCGAAGGGCTCGAACGGAACTTATCTGCATATCTCCAACTGTAAGAGTTACTGTTTTTTTTTCTGTTAGTCGCAAGCACAACCTCCGTCTTATGATCGACGAGCTGTAAACCCATAGATGTCAACCATCTCGGGATTGACTTCACTGCCTCGTTGGCCCAAACCTCGACTTCTTCCAAAAACGTCCCCTCAACAACCACAGCAAGGTTATCGGCGAATCCAAAGACTTTTACGCTGACTCGTAAGACCCCATCATACATGATGTTCCAAAGGAGGGGTCCATGGCACAGAGCCTTGTGGTACTCCTGCTGTTACTCTGAACCTCGTTTCTCCTTCCTCAGTGTCATAGATGAGAGTTATATTTTCAAAGTAACTCCCTACCACCTACTGGAGATACGCTAAAACTCCCATGCTACTTAGGATCTGCAATACATTACTTCATCGCGATGAGTTGAATCCATTTTTAACGTCCAGTGTGACAATGGAACAATATTTGTTAGCACCTCTTCTCCACCTTTTGCCTTCAGTAGCTTCCCTCGCTTTACTGTGTGTGTGTGTGTGTGTGTGTGTGTGTGTGTGTGTGTGTGTGTGTGTGTGTGTGTGTGTGTGTGTGTGTGTGTGTGTGTGTGTGTGTGTGTGTGTGTGTGTGTGTGTGTGTGTGTGTGTGTGGGTGGGTGGGTGTGTGTGTGCGCGCGCATGTGTGTGTGTGTTTGTATGTGTAAAAGAATACGATACGGACCGCATTGTACACTACATGTCCAACAACTACTATGTTATAGAATGCTTTGTTATATTTAAGTGATAGGCCCTATTGTAAAAATAATTTTACCTAAACTTATAATAGCGCTTTTCGTATAGCCTTCAGCAAAGTTCAGAATTGATGTATAATTTTGATACGAAATTGTATTAGTTTTCTTCTCTAGTATATGGTACAATTTTATGTAAAACCTCTCGACATTGCACTGGATTTGTTTTTGGCCTAAAAATAAAATTGTTAATATATTTTCAATAATTTTAAATCTGTAAATTTAGAACGATCACGGCACTTTGGTGATTAGGATACTGCCACGGTAAGTTCTGGGATATTAAGTTCGTTAACTTATCTAATTAATAAATTAATTATACAAAAAAACTTACTCTGTTGTCACTGAACATGTGACAAAATACATACTAATATTTTTTTTTATATTTGGGGATTTTTTTTTACAATATCTTATAACCGGGGAAATTTTTTGTAGCTGGTGGGGAAAACACGTATATCATTTAGCAACACTGGCATCATGAAGTGTTTGACAAACATTATCGCGATGTTCAAAACATAATAAAATATAAATGATAAAAAAATGTTTGCACAAACGTTTCAACAATCGAATGCATTATTTATAATTCACTCAGCTGTCTCGCTGACGCGAATTTTGAAAAGCACTTTTTACCCTATTACCCTCTTTTTAAAACTCATCGTCGTAAACAGCATTAAAATCTGCATATATTGGCACTGTAATCTGCGCATTGAACATGCGAAAACGAACCTTCACCGCTGTCAAATTACATTTCTTAATTTCTACGGATTTTGAACATTCAAAATGTCTGTTTATGCAGTTTTTAACGCTGATTACGATAGTGAAATCATATTTTGAAAAATATTTAAGACAAAGACGTTGTGTGTTCTTAAATATTGTAACAAGCCGCCACTTTTGAAACTGTTGAATGGATTTTTCTGGTTAACAAAATTATCAAAATCGATTTTTTCGCCAAGTTTAAATTAAATCTGACCAAAACTGCGAACGTGACAGTATTAATATAAACCACGTGATATATATATATATATATATATATATATATATATATATATATATATATATCATCCAAATTTTTTAAATAGTAAAGTACATTGTAATAGCACAGTAAACCCTGCATACACATAGAGATATCTGTGTGTGGGAAGGGAATTACAACCTAACATACGCCCACAGAGTAGGTATGAAAAGACTTGTAATTATATAAAATAATAGCCATTGTTAGTCATGAAATTTGTTGACATAGCAAGAAGATATCTAACTTAAAATTAATACAACTTTGGGGGTAGAAAAAAAAATTTTTTTCACAAACGTAACATATTAAATAAATAGTTAATTAAAATAGTTCCTTATAAGTGTGTAATAATGCATTTTTTAATTTTATTCTTCCTATAAGTAGAGTTACGTAATATTTTGAGATCCTTAAGGAGAATGTTATATACGTGGAAATCTTTAATATAAATAATTTTACAACTAGTTTTACATATACGAGGTATATTTCTGGTTATACTGTTTAAATTAGTGAACTTGTTTTTCATTTCGTCCAAGTGAAAAGAAACAGATTCAAATGCGAAAAAGTCGATCAATGTTAAAAGGCCTTTTATTATTTACAAATTGTTAATGAAAAACAATTTTTTTACAATTTTTACTGAAAATTTTTCAACATATTTCTATGCAATGGCAAACAGCCACCCAATGCGATAATATCGTTGATTATACTATGAGAGAAAGCATAGTAAATCATTAAAATAATTTCAGGTAACATAATAAATTTAAACATTTAACAAAATATAAAAATTAAATATTTAGTTTTATTTACAAAGTATTCATTATGGATTTACAATTTCATCCTAAATCAAAATACCAAGATATTTTTACGACTCCACTCTGTTAATGTTAAAACCATTAATTACTAATTTTAGATTTAGTGGAACGCTGTTACAACAATTTAAACGTTATTGATATCAATGTACGAGGTGTGTTCAGAAAGTAACGAGAATTTTAATTTTTTGAACAAAATATTTATTTATACTTCTACATTGATGTTGTTGCCTTCAAAATAGTCCCCATTGGAGATTATGCACTTGTGTGCACATTCAACCGCACTTGTTGAGCCTTTTTCGGTCTTGGCGAGCCAGAATGCCTCCACTGGGATGATTGAGCCTTAGTTTCGACGTCATATCCGTAAACCCATGTATCGTCCCCTGTTATAATACGTTTCAGTAATTCTGCATCGTCGTTGACTTCATTTAGAGACTACTTCCATTCACCGCTGTTTTTGTTCAAAATTCAACAATTTTCGAACGAATTTTGCTGCCACGCGTTTCATACACAAAACATTGGAAACAATGTAATGACATGATCCAATCGATATGCCAACATCATCAGCGACCTCTCTAATTGTGATTCGGCGATTGTTCATAACCATTTCTTTCACTTTTTCCACGTTTTCATCAGTTGTTGATGTGCTGGGGCGTCCAGGGCGTTCGTCATCTTCAACGTTTTCACGGCCTTCTTGGAAAGCTTATACCACTCGTAAACTCTTGCTTTACTCATAGCAGACTCGCCATAGGCATTTGTTAACATTTTACACACTTAGTTACACTTTATTCCATTTTTTACGCAATATTTGATACAAATTCTTTGATTCATTTCTTTTAACAAACGAAAATAGCCAAGCTCATAAAAACACGTCTAACCTTAGTGTCTGTCCCAGACAAAGTCAACAATGAAAACAGCTGAAAGTTTTATCATACTTCAAGGACATGTATACCAACATAATAAAAAAAATGTTTGACAATCGGACTCTCTCAGCCTGCGAAATTAAAAATTTGTCGTTACTTTCTGAACAAACCTCGTATATAAAAAGTTGTAACGACTCCTTAAAAAGTTTTCTAGAGATCAGAATCGGTTCTCATTTAATAATTTCAGGTCCGTATCTTGCCTGATAGCTACGTTATTTATTTTTTAATTGGTGTTTGTTAACAACTGCCTTTATAACATAAGTTTGTCGTTGAAGGGAAGATTGTGCTTGTAAATACACTTGATGTAAAGTTACTTGAAGATTAAAACTAGTAATACCACAGATGAAAATTCTTTACAACCTACTCATCTGTTCACATAATTAGAAAGTAAAGTCACTGCTTACGTGATAACAACTCGTGGACAATCTTGAATGTTGCGGTATGTAGATGGTATGACATAACGCACGGTGGAGAAAGTGCGCACTGTACAAGGAATGGCAGAATAATTGAAAACCAGCAAAGGTTGTATTTCTTACTGGATTATTTGGATTATTATAGATATTCCACTGGAAAATGAGCTATTGGAATGCCATAATGATGGGAATCAAACCCGGGAACTAAAAATGAGCGTAAATCCTGACCACTTTTTGATGCGTTAAGCTTACATATAGGTCTGAATAACACTTTCACGTTCACAATTTTGGTCCGATTTCTTTCAAACATAGTTTTGTTTCATTACTTCGCGAGTACATTTGAGCAAATTTTGATAGAAATCGCTATAGCCGATTTTGAAAATTGTCGATCTTTTATAGTATTGAAATATATATTTTTTTTTTAGTTAAATAATTTTTCCTAATGCCTGAGTAAAATGTACGTTATTGCCAAATAGGTAAAATCGTTTAGTCTCCAGCAATATGCACAGATACACAACTGAACATACATTAACACGAACTTCAAAAATTAATGTTTGCATCAAGTTTTATTTTCGGCCTTTTGAAACATCCTACTCACTTAATTTTATCCCTAATTTGGGGGGGGGGAATTCGTATACTTAGTCATCGAAGCGGCTACAGTATGACTGTATTATTGACTAAATGCTAAAATTCTCTTGGAATGTCCACACTTTTATGTCAATACGACACTTTAGGAGGACGATCGTGGGGTGGGAAACTCTGGATGGCACCAAAACAAAGATGGGACTTGTGCTGGGGGTGTATGGCTTAAGAACGGGGGTGAAGATAGTCGTTATCCTGGGACAGCTCGTTACGATATTCCACGCAAAGCTAATGGCCATCAGTGTTCAGGAAAATCTAAGACGTGTCTTTAAGACTATACAGCGATTAAAACACTTGTGAGTCCTATAATTTAGTATAAGCTGTTTTGGGAATATCAGAAGAATCTGGAAAACCGAGTTACTCTTCACTGGATTTCGGGGCACAGGAGAGGACAATGAAGAGGCGGACAGATTGGCAGGGTTGGTATCTGCAGCTGAGTTTATTGGACCTGAGCCGACAGTAGGGACCTCTCTGGGTCTGCTGGCAACAGGTGGATAAATAAGGAACATCCGGCAAGATGGAACAACCTTGGAAGGCATTCCCAAAGTAAACATATTTCAAAAAAAGTCCTTCAGAGGGACAGTAGACATCTTATGCAGAGCACTATTTAGGAACACCATGAGGCTCATTACTGAAGACTATCCTCTTAGGGTACACATTAACGGATAGGTATGTATAACGGTGAAACCGTGTGTAAGGTATTCATAAAAGAAAAGGACATTGTAGGCCATATAATCTATAATCGTGAGGCTCTTGCCAGCATCAGGCTGAGGGTATTTGGTCTCCATGACTGTGAGGACCTCCAGCAGAACGGGCTAGTCAGTGGACTACTGAAATTGTTAAGGGCACCAGTCTGTTGAACTAGAACCCAAGAGGCACAATAGGTCCTTTGATCGTAGAGCCTGAGGTTATTTTATCCCTTCCTTTAGCTTTAATCATAATCATAGACCGGGCCGCCACCAAATGTGGAATGAAGATGAACGACAACCTGAAGATTAGTTCAGTCAGTTTAAAGAACACGTTTATATTATTTAAATCTAAATATTTAGGCCTACTGTAACGGATTCTAGGGAAGTAATATGTTTAAAAACCGTAACCTAGGTAACGAAAAATAATAAGTTTGGAGGCGTGGTCAGCGTGGTGGGGGAAGCGAAGTCAGCTTCAAAACTAAACCGAGACAGATTTTTAGCTACGCCTCTTGCTCCGCTCAGCTCCGTTACGTATTCAGTAGCCGCACTTACATTGAACACAATTGGTTCGGTTTTGAATGCGTAGTGTGCTTCGCTCAGCGCAACCCCGCCTAGCATTTGGTGCCCCCCCCGGGTCTTAATCTTAAAATTAGCAAAAGAACTTTTTTGTTTAAAATTAAATCGTGTTTTGAACTGAATACATGTACAATAAAAACAGTATACAGACTGAGATAGCCGTATATTTAGGTACAATAAATACACAAGTCATGACAGTGACTAATAACGTAACTTCTGCAGTCATGTATTGTTGTGAGCCTTCACCCAGTTGCTGCAGTCATGATTAAGCTTTTTGTAATCAACCTGATTTTTTCGTCGTAAATTACTATTGATGGTAATTTCAAAAAGTTGCAATTGATGGTAATTCAAAAAGCTCTTTCAAAAAGTTGCAAGCCCATCCTTACGTGGTTGTAGGTTACGGTAGAACTGTCAATAAAGAACGTAGGTGTAATAAAGTGCTAGGTGACAGATAGCTCATGAGATTAGACAGGTAATGACCGAAGCATGGTAATTAGATCCTATTTAAAATTCACCATCGTAGGTGTTCTGTACGCTTCGTTCAAGTAAAGCAGTACGAAAAAATGTAATAGTTTTTATTGAAGCGATCTGCAAAATGATTTTACAACATTTGGTTAACTCGCCACTGGACGTAGGCTTATATATTGCAGATTATAAAATCAGGGCGCAGGTTATGCAAAATGGATACACCCCTGTAGTCAAATCACATACACTGTCTTGGTAAATACAGTATGTTGTACTTGTATATTGAATATAATGTATAACTTAATTTTAATATTTTTGAATAAGCATACACGACTGTCTGCTCCCCCGCAGAAAATCTGACTATGTATAAATGTAAAAACTCGGGAATAAAACAGTTTAATGCGCTGCTTTCTGTGATTAATTAAAGTATTTTTAAGTAATAATCTGGTAAAATAAAATCTTCTTCATGGGGACTTTGAAAACCAATGGGGCGTAGCCCTAATGATAGCCTACGTGCTGCCGTGCGCTAACTGCTCACTGCTCAGTGCTGTTTATTGCGCTAGTACATTTCTAATGAAAAATAGTTATTATTTAAAAATTTTTAAAATGAAAATAGAGGTATATTATCAGTTTAGTAAAATAAGTGCAAACAGTTTAATTGTTGTCAGCAAAAAAAAAAAAAAAAAAAAAATGAAATACAATGAATGGACTAGAAATGATTTTGCTTAAAATAAAGATTATTATAAT
This sequence comes from Callitettix versicolor, assembly GCA_022606455.1. Taxonomy (NCBI): domain Eukaryota; kingdom Metazoa; phylum Arthropoda; class Insecta; order Hemiptera; family Cercopidae; genus Callitettix; species Callitettix versicolor. The sequence continues at coordinate 25,015,038 of CM040189.1, forward strand.
TTAGAAAAGTTAATAAAGTAATAGTGTAATATTAATAAAATAATAGGAAAAATATTTTAGACGTTTTCACAGTAGTATACGTGAAGCAAAAATAAATACAAAAATTTAACAAATATAAACTTCCGAATCCGTAAAATAAGTCGTATAAATAATAATTTGTACAATTTTTTTAATCCTTAGTTAAGCACCTGCAACTATGTCAAATTAATAAAAGTTGAAAAATACTTTTCATCTACTTAATTGAAAGAAAAGAAAAGAAATAGATCTTAATTATTAGTTATAGTAAAATAAACATCAATAAAAGGCTAAGTTTTATATCGCGTAATTTTCAGTATTCTTTTATTATCGCTTTGTGCAAGTAAATGCCTTGTAAAACAATGAGCTTCACCGCAGGGGGTGCGGACTAGCTGCACCAATGCAGGATTTAGATGTCGCGGTACCCGAGTCTAACGCACACTTACACTTACAACACTACACTTACTACTTTAACACTTTACACTCACAGTTACTTTTAGGACGGCGATAATAGCCTTAATGTGCTTTTCGCCTTAAACAAAAAACAAAAACAATGAGCAGACAACACTGAGCAATAAGCAGAGAGTAGGATAGTTGAAGAGCATTCACAACTGCTCAGTGCTCAATGCTATGAACAATGATCTAAGTAGCAGTGATAGCATTCACAGTCTCACCTCTACGTGACTGATAACATATAACCAGGGCTTAAATACATAGCGTTAAAAAAAACTTCCAATATTAAAAAAATTCTATGTTGTTAAAATAGGCGTTAACGATTTTCATCAAATTTTACGCAATTATAATTCTTAATATTTTTATAAAAAACTTATGAGTCACTTCGTTTGGGAAATCATTGATAAAAAAAACCACGCAAAATCGGACTGCATTTTTGTACCAACTTTTGTTCAAATTGTAGTCGTACGTGAAAATGTAATATGCATAAAGTAGTTTTAAAAATTTTCAGAATTTTAAATCAAAGAAAATATTTAGATGTTGTTAGTTTCCATCATGTCTGCGAGACAGATGCGTGCTACGATTATTGACCGAGCGAAGCGAAGTCTCTGTTCCAACTAGACCATTGGGCATTTGGTTTGTGTGTTTGTTTATTTTTATCGAAAAGCACTGACCGATGTTTTGAAATTAGGTACGGAGATACGGGTCATGTATAAAGCCCGAATGACATATGCATAACATTTTCACTATTTATTTCCGTTTCAAGACGGCGGCATCTGATTTAACGATGACGAGAGCACGCAATTTTAATCAAACACATCGAACGATTGTTTTGAAATTTGGTACGACGGTGCCTTGAATAAAGCCTGAAAAACGTATGTGTAAGGTTTTTTCCATGATTCTGTTTCAAGGCGACAAGTTCTGATTCGACGTTGAGAGTGCAGTTGCTGGTTATTTCCTGTAATACTGGCCGAACGGCAAGACCTATCATAATTTTGACCGTACATGAAGAAAGAGCATACAATTTGCAATAAAGTTGGTTCAGTAACATTTTTCCTAAAAATTACGGTTACCGGTTAAATTGGCGGAAAACGTTACGAGCGCTGTCGTGGAGCGTTCTGCTATATTAAGTAAGAATACACTGCGAGGTCTGCTGTTCTTTGAACTACTAGTTACTTTTTTTATGTAATACGTTTTGTAATATATCGCGTGAGGAAGCTCTCTCGCAGTTACTCGGCAGATGGTGTCACATTGCAGAGCGGAGCGGAGCGAATCATGTGTGACAGCGCGACATTAGCGTGCAGCGTGTCACGTGACAGTTCAACAGCCGTGACGTCAGGGTTGGAACAAAATAGGCACTCTGACATTTACCACTAGATCATTTCAAGAAGTAAGTTCACTAAAGCTAGAACTATTCAGAATTATTGCCATTTGGAGAACATTTCAGGACAAAAAAAAAGGCTTGGCCTTTCGGTTTAGTCTATGGCCAATAAATCACTTTGTAGTGAAACTTTCACACTACAATTGTGAAGAAAATAGTTGATCTATGACAAAAAACATACTAGAAATCGAGGAGTTTTTGGACCTCTATAATTTCTTCGTTTGTAGACCACAGTTTGAAAAATCACAGATACAGAACTATATTTCGTAGGTAAAATATTCTTCAGATGCATTAAAGAGAAAGAATCAATCTTTGAAACGATACCAACCACAATTCTATTTAAAATTATTTACTTGGTCAAATATTAGTTTGTAAACAGGCAATATGGCGGACGCCTAGAAGCAAAGGCGAGTACTAGAAATTAGTGTGTTTACTTATGAATTTATTGTAACAATTTATATATAAATTTCATAAATCTAAAACATGCTAAATAAAGCTTAGAATCTCCACTTTCTAGTGGTATTTAAGATTGCAACAGGATAAATGTGTTAAAATAGTGTGTTAAGGTAACGGTGTTTTGAAACGGCTTATAAGTCGCTCATCACTTAGAGGTAGGATTTTAAACAACTTATAAGTCGTTCATCGCTTCTAGGGTTAAAAAATGTTGGTAATAAATAGCCAAACTAGGATTTACTTCTGTGCTAGAGACGTTGGTTTCTCGCGTAGGATGAATCAGAAGGATCTAACTAAAGGAGTGGCCACTTCATTGAAAGAATAGCGCGTTCAAGCGATTGGCGGGAATAAACATTGGCGGTAAATTCAAGCTCGAATAAAAACCGTCGTAAAATTAATCAAATACCGTAGTTGTGTTATTGTTAAATGTAACAATGTGATAATATTTACCTTTATTTTGCACATGACGACAACATGAGTTGGTCAATTGCTTATAACAAGCTTATGCCTACTCGTTACGAACAAAATATTTAAATTGATTTTTTATCTGTTCACGAAATTCAAATAAGATGTTCTGTCGAATAATCCTCCTGAATTGAGCATTTACAAAGTTTGTTAAACTAATTAGTAAAAAAATAACGGAGGATTTAAAAAAAACATTACGATATTAACGAATGACAATGTTTAATACACTACCAAATAATAAATAATTTCTGTTTGAAGTAATATTTTTTTAAATGCTACCCAGCCTCCGATTGTTTCTTATAAAAAACCTTTGCCCCTAGAAATACAGTCATGCCTATAAACCAGTTCCTCGAGCCCTTTTCTGGCGCCTAAGTACGAAACACAATCCGTATATGCAAATACATTGAGGTCCTTTGTCCAGCCATGACATTATTTCTAACCAATGGGAATCGAGTATACACATCAAGTGTTACAATTCAAGGAATGTAACGTTACCATATGGAATGGAATGTTACCATTTTTAATATGGTAATGCACGTATTTTTTTTTATAATTTAGGGAATTTATATATTTTTCATAAGATAAGGCATGTCTTATACAATCTAAGCGAATGTCACGTGATTAATGATAACACCAGTAAGGTGCTTTTTATTGCAATTGTGATGAATGTAACGTGATTTTTATTATGACATGACACACCCTTTCTGTTACAATTCAGGGTTCAGGGAATGTAACGTGATTTTTATTATGATATGACACGCCCTTTCTGTTAGAATTCAGGGTTCAGGGAATGTAATGTGATTTATATTATGATGACACTTTTTTTTTATTACAATTCAGGAATGTAACGTGATTTTTATTATATAAGACGTGTTTTTTTCTATTACAGTTTAGGGAATGTGATAATAAATTCTTTTCGTACAATTAATGTAATGTAACGTGTTTTTCAATATGGTAAGACACGTTTTTTCTGTTACAATTCAGAGAATGTAACGTGATTTTTGTTACGATAAGCCAGGTTTTTTCTGTTATAATTCAGATAATGTAATTTCATTTTTAATATGCTAAGGCCTGTTTTCTGATACAATTTAAAGAATGTCACGTGAACTTAAGAACGATAAGCGTGTTTTTTCAGTTAATATTTAGGGAAGATCATGTTGATTTTTGATACTTAAAGGCAGGTTGTTTTCTGTTGCAATTTGGACAAAGTCGTATGATTTTTAATGTGATAAAGAATCAACATTAATCATCATAAATAATAATAATCATAAAGTAAGATTCCTGTCCGCTGTAGGAAATCATTTTTATTTACTTCGATAAGAAAGGCTTCTTTTATTTAAAGCTTGGTACGCGATGTTATAAGTTTCTGTTTTTCCTAAATAACCAAAATTTCAGTAGACGTTTTCCACTGATTTTAAATTTGTCTGTTTCAATTTTTTTTTTGTAAAGAACGTCCGAAGCAGATTTTTAAAGGAAATTTTCTTTTTCCTAAAAAGTTCGTGTATAATTTTTGCACTGCTTGTTAGCAAATTTCCTAGGAAATTGAGCCGTTGGAGCAGCCGTTATTGTAAGTCACAGGTCGGGACCGAGACCTTAGAATGTACTGGGGTACATCGAGATCTCTTGGTCACTTTTTGGGGTCGTATAAATTGTTAACAGTTTATTTATTTGTGTGTGTGTGTGTGTGTGTGTGTGTGTGTGTGTGTGTTTTAGCACGCTCACGTTCGCAATTTTAGTCCGATTTGATTCAAACTATGCAGAAAATATCGATTCTGGTAATAGCTTGGACAAATACGTTAACCATCGAAATTCCTTTAACAGTTATAAAACGGCGGCCATTTAAAATTAAAAAAAAATCTAACTTTTTTGTCTCGAATTCCTTTTGAAAATCCGATTTCATCACCGTAATCAGCGTTAAAAACTGTGTTAATTTTTCGAATTTTCAAAATCCGTTGACATTAAAAGAAAGAAATTTTTACGGTCAGGGTTCATTTTCGTATTTTCAAAGTACGAAGTTTGAAGTTCTAAAATGTGCAAATTTTAATGCCGATTATGATGATGGGTTTGGAATTTAAAAAAATTATCAAATAAAAATATTTTTGTAAATTTGCTTTCATTACATTAGCGATACAGCTGCGTGCAGCGATTATTTTGACGTTGAATACACATATTAAAAAAAAGTGTCAGTTAAACGAGCTTAAGTTCTTAGTTTATAAAAACATAATTTTTCTTACAATAAATAAGATATTTTCTATTTAACAATGAAAATTATTTTTCAACGAAGTACAAGTATTGAGTTACTCGCAAAAACTGTTGAAATAATTTTAATCAAACTCTAAGTCTAAGTTTGGCACTCGCTACTCTCTTCTGTTTCTGGCAACAACGCCCCTTAAAACCCTCCCCTTTTCTGTGCGAGATTAATGTAGGGGAGGACGCGCTGTTGTATCTGCACTGCAAACATTTACGCTTGTGTCTTAGTTCAAATATTTAATATTTTATTTACTGCGAGAGTTAACCGCATACTTCGCGCGAAGTTCGGATTTAGAATGCGTCCATTGTTACGTTTTCTAACACCATTCCACCGGATCTGTCGTACATTTTACTTCCTGGGTGCATTGTTTTCCTGCAAAAATCTACTTAGCATTTTAACGGGCGTACGTTTTTCCTTCCGTTTAGTCAAAAAAGTGGGGTTTACTTCAGTGTGTTTCTGCTATGTATGCGCATTTCTCAGTGGCGTATTACATTATCAAATATATTTGTCAAATATTAGTCAGATATTTGACGAAATTTTGACCATGTATCCTGTTAAAAGATTTGTCAAAGTTTTATGAAAGAAAAAAAATTACATTCGTCGAATTTCTTTAATCAGCTGGGTTATTGACTAAATACATTTTGAGGTTATGTTTACTCAAGCTGTAATGGATCGAATATTGCTGATTTGTTATACTGCTGCATTAGGCGCTTATCTTGCTGTGGTTCTAATAAGGTCTGACCATGGATACAAAAGAAAAATATACTAATTGTAAATGCCGCTATTATTATAGAATTGCATTTGTAAGATCGTGATTCAAATAGACGAGTTTTAAGAATGAGTGTATTTTAAATTTCGATTTTTCTAAGTATTACTGTGTATATTCCACAAACACTCTTCTTTTTGATATTGTAGAGATAATTTTTGTATTGTTTTGATGCAGACAAAATACATGCATTTATATATACATAAATAACACACATCCGAAGTCAGTACATAAATGCCACATGTACGAAAGTCAGTGACAATTTTGTCGTCGTTTTAAATTGTACGCAACGAAAGGAAAGGAAGGAATAATGTGACACAAACAGAAAATGACAAAATTTTGTGGTTATACCTACGTATTTTGATAATCTTTGTCAAAGATTCACCAAAGTTTGGTAAAAGGGTTAGTTAATCAAAGAACCGTCAAATTTATTTCATCTTTGATCAAAGTAATTTGACGTTCTATGCTCCTGGGAATGTGAATGTGTTCATTAGGTTTAGACTTTCCTTCTTAACATCTACATACCTGTTTTACTATGGTAGTTAGACTAATGAGGGAAAGAAATTGGTGTTAAAAGATATGGAAAACTTGTGGCAATCTGGACTTTGAGGTTCCGAGACGCAGCAGACTGGCCGGTGCCTTAACCACCTCAAGCACGTCGGCCCTCGCTTTCGACAAACGGGTTACCTGTAGTTTCATCATATTTAGATGTTTAAAACTAGAGAATGTTTGGATAATATGAGCAAAATGTGAAAATCGATTTGATAATACGGTATGGAATGTTGAGTGTAATAATACGGAATTAAATTTTTATAATTGATTGGAATTACGAAAATGAATTTAAGAGTTATCAACTATTCACATAACTGAATAGTTATCATTTCAACAGCGTTGAAGTGTGAAATCAGTTTTTGATATAGTTTTAAAATATAAAAAGTAATATAAAAAATATGCTTCCATCACGTCTTCAAAAGAATTAGGCTACTAAAATTAATATAGATAAAAAACATTCGATTTGTAGACACTTGTATGACCTATATTAAATTCGTTTCCAATTGCATTAAATTTTCCCAAAGATGAGACTTACTGAGATCGATTTTGCAAACACAAAAAAAAATGGTTTAATTTTTTAAGGCGAAAAACACATTGAGGCTATTATCGCCTTCCTAAATGTAAATGTGAGTGTAAAGTGTTAAAGTCATAAGTGTAGTGTTGTAAGTGTAAGTGTGTGTTAGACTCAGGTACCGCGAGGGACGTCTAAATCCTCTCAATAGGTGCAGCTAGTCTGCACTCCCTGCGTTAGAGCAGTTACTGAAAAACATTTTTTTTAATTAACGTCTATACTTTATGCTAGTTGGACTAATTCGGACGATGGATCGATGGATCGCGTAAACAGAAAATGTAAAACCTACGACAGTAATTACAGTTCCGAACTTACCATTTGATTATTTCAGAGACGCAGCAGACTGCGTCTTTTAGCCAGCATGACCACCTAGCCACTCAAGAAAACCATACATTCAAAAATAGTTAGCTTTTATTTCATTCTACAATTTTATACTTTGACAACAAATATTAGTATATTTTTAAGTAAATAAATTTGCTTTTAATAAAACTAATTCAATATGAGAATATTAATGAAATTGATATTTACTATTATTATAACAGCGGATTAAACATACACAGTAATTAAATATGAACTGATTAAAGTTAAACAATGGTTAAGTATCAAATGGTTAAATATTATTCATTCGAGTTAAACGTGCTTTTCTAATTATTAAAACGAATTTTAACTGAGATAAAACCAACCTTGATCAGTTTTTTTAAAAATCCTAAGTAGTATCGTTAGAGCGGTTTCCAAAAAACAAACTTAAGTATAAAGATAGCTGTAGTATTGTTAGATATTGTAAGCGTACTAAGAATAATGTATTTATATAGTTTATCACTTAATGGTTTTTGTAACAATTATATTTTTGTTTTAAATTGTGTTAATTGCTATATGTGAAAAATATACAAACTTTATCATACATTCTGCAGTACCATAACTTTAGTTATGGTAGGATCTGTAAATCTGCACCATTGAATTTAAACTATAAGTACAGCCACCATTGTGAAAAGCGTGCTCAATATCAGAAGCTAAAGTCAAATTAATTGAACTATTTTCCGTTACGAACGCTGCAAGCTGCAATTCATGAGGCAGACGTTTGAGAAAATAGACAATACTATTGTCTGCAGTTAAATGCTCTGCCGCAAGATGCCACCATCTGCGAGCGCTCACATATCTGTCGTAAGGGTTACCATTCTAGTGCGTTTTTATTCATTGGCAGAGTAAAATATATCTACTCAAAAGCAAAAGTCGTTCAAGCATTTAATATTTTCACTACGAATGTAAACCAAATAGGTTATGAAATTTCACAATTTTTAATAAAAAAAAATCGTTTTCAGTGGTCAGCAAAATTAATCGTGCCGATTTTTAATAATGTTAATTTGTTTGTTTCAGGTGAAAAATTGTAATCTTTGAAAAAAAAGCCCATTACGACTGGTAAGCACTATATACGATTTCTTAGAATTGGAAGTACAGCATAAACAATTGTGAAGTGTCAACTGGTTTAACATTATTCTTTCAAGTTAAACGTGCTTTTATAATTATTAAAAACGAATTTTAACTGAGATAAAACCAACCTTGATCATTTTTTTAAAAATTCTAAGTAGTGTCGTTAGAGCAGTTTTCAAAAAAAGGAATAGTACGTTTTTTAAAACGTTAATAGTACTTTAAAACTAATTATATTTAACTTAATGAGTTAATGAAGTGTCTCGCTGGTATGATGGAAATGGATTTGAAAAAAACGTAACAACATCAAAACAATTGTCTTAACTTGTATTATTATTTTTTTAATCTTATTTTATTTTGTAATCAGCTTTAAAATCTGCATAAATTAGCAATTTAAATATTAACAGTACAAGGTTGTAATACGATTTGCAAACAAGAAGAAGACAAATTAGTTGCGACTTTGTAAAGGTTAGGAAAGGCCGCTGTTTTGAAAGAGTTAAATAGATTTTTCGAGGTAATCTACTTGCCAAAGCTATAATCGAAATCTATTCAGAGCTACGTTTGGATCAAATCGGACCGAAATGTTCAACGCTAAAATGAACGCATGCACGCGCGCTCCACACACACACACACACACACACACACACACACACACACACACACACACACACACACACACACACACACACACACACACACACACACACACACACACACACACACACACACACACACACACACACACACACACACACACACACACACACACACACACACACACACACACACACACACACACACACACACACACACACACACACACACACACACACACACACACACACACACACACACACACACACACACACACACACACACACACACACACACACACACACACACACACACGCACGCAGACTTAAGTGTGTATAAGAATGAGTTATTTTTTAAATTATAAAATGTTTATTCTATATATACGTGTATAAAAGCCAAACACTCACTCACTGACTGTATCCAATAAAAACAAAACATGTGGAGTTAAAATTTCATATAATTGTTTTCTTATGGTTTATATGTGCACTAAGGCTGAGTTTTTCTCTCTTTATTTGTTTCACCCAACTTTGGGGTACACCAAATCAATCACTTCTCAATGTTCTGTGCCTTCCTCGTAGCTTAGTATTGCTTCATACGTTGTGATTTTGCTTTTCTTTCTTCGTCAGAGATTTGGATCGTTCGCTTGGATTTGACTTTGCCTTGGAACCGTTGCTTCCTGTCCTTGGCTATTGTTTTGGCTGTTCTGTCCATGAGCATAGTGTCAGTGATCTGCAGTTCTGTTATGTCTTTTTCCGTTTCTCCAAACCAAAGTGGTTTGGCTCTTCTAATGCGAAAGTAGTCAAATATTTTTTTGGTTAGTCTATTTTTGGTTAGTCCATTCGGAAGATGTGCCCATAAAAATAAATTCTTCTTTTTCTTATTGTGTCTGATAGTGTTTCAGTTTTTTGGTAAAGAGTTTCATTACTAATGTGGAGTAATTGGTTGTTACGGAATTTGGGGCCTAAGATTTTTCGTAATATCTTTCTTTCTTTGATCTCCAGCCTTTCAAGTGGGCTCTGGGTTGTGAGAGATAATGTTTCAGCTGCATATAAGGCTTCTGGTTTAATTACAGTATGATAATGCCTTATCTTTCCTGAGTTTTTCTTTAAAAATTTTTTATGTTTTTTAAAATGGCTTCTTTATAATTACACAGTTGAAATTTTCGGTCACGGAAAAACGGTTTAATAGGTTCTATTGAAACGGTTGTTGTTTTAAAATGAAGCCCTCACGAGGTTACATTTATTTCTCAAATTACCGTGTATCTTTCGAAAAAAAATTGAGAACACTTAAAATGTGAGCTTGTGTACATCAAAACGCTTTGTCCGTTTTTCACTGGCAAATAGTTTTAGTTTAGTGTTTTTTTTAATTTATTTTACGCATTGGAAAACCGAAACTGATGTGGAACACATTTCTGCCTGACTGAACGTCTGCTACGTTAAAATGTCGGTTTTTCCACTGCGAAATGGCTTCGAACTTTCATACGCTTGTTTGAAAGAAAATGGCGGCCACTAAAAAGACCCGATTTATTTTAAAACGGTATAAGCCGTTTTCACGAGCTCGAGCGCCAAACGGTTCAACCAACCGACAACGCCACTATGTGATTACTTCTTGTAAAATGTCAGTTGTCTAGTTACAACATCTCAATGCCAGGGGCGGTGGAGGATATTTACGGGTTCCGTCCAAAAATCCGACTGTTATTTGGTAGAAGAAATTGCTATATTCTACCAATAACAATAACTTGCTTTTTAGTAACAAAAGTTTCTTTCTAAAAACATAAAAACTTATTATAGTTTATATTGAAACAACATTTTTAAATAAACAAATGAACTGCTATTGTTTTTATTATTTGAACAACGCAGCGAAGCGTGGCACAACTAGATACTGATAAGACATCAGTTAGTACCTTGCTGGTTTAGTAATTATTAACATTCTTGCCTATATAAAGACGAAAACAAAGCAATAAAATTTTATGATTTTATACTTATGCTCGTCAGCGGGTTATGTTTGATTTCAAAAGTTTTGTTTGTGTCTCTTTAGTTCACTAAGATATTCCTTAGCCCAGTTTTAGTTTTTGAACTTTAATATTTTTATGGTATATTTATTCTCAAACAGAAGTTCTAGTTTTTGTTCAACGTGTTTACTTTCTGATAGTTATACTAATAAATCGACACATTACACACGGGGAAAAGTTAAAAACGGCAGTAATTAGATTCGAACCTGCGTACATATTGAGCTGTAGTGCACTGCCTACAATGAATACCATATAAAAATTAAAAAAACAGTACTAGTATATTTTAGATTTATACAGGGTGTTCCTTAATTAAGCTCAAAAAATTATGAATGGTAATCTTTTAGGTTAAAATGTAGAAGGAAATTAAAAATGAAACTTTTTCAGAATCCTGTTAATTTTCCAAACATCCGCCATTATGTTTTTTCACTACCACAAGAAAAATATAACCTTAAAAACAACAAATATAATGATGTTAAAATTTCGTATACACTTATTGTATGTTACGTTTTATAGGCCTATGTCTACCGAAAATTTAAAAAAATTCTGCATATTTTCAATGTTGGCTGTATCTACAAACATTAACTTTGAAAAAAAAGAGAAACAAGAATTTTCCCCTCTTTTAAATGCAAATAAAGTATGTTTCCAGTTTTGACGAAAACATTTTACGTTTTTTGTCAATAAATCTGTTATTCTTTGATACAAAAAAAAAAAAAAATATACACTAATTATATTTCTAATTAAAAATATTTTTTGCCTTTTTTTAATGTTCTGTAAATATACTGGTTTTTGAGATGTTTCATATTAAATATTTTAAACGACCGTAAAATTTGTATGTTTGGCACATTTGTAAAATGTAACAAATAAAATGTTTATAACAAATTTAAATTCAATATCTTTTCTATTTCTGTAGTTAGAAATATTTTTTGTGTAAAAACAAAATGGCGGATGTAGAGAAAACTAAGCGTTTTCGGAAATAAACTAATTTCTGTTATTGAACCAAAAATAAAAATCATGTGTCATGTTTTCTCTTCCATTTTATTTTATTTACGATATTTGCTCGAAAATACTACAAACATAGCTAGTTTTTAACAACAAACATTAAACTTATTGTGACCTATCAGGTTTTCAATGAAATCAGCTGATCGTTACGAATTATAAAACAACTGATCTTTTACTACAACATAGCTAGTTTTTAACAACAAACATTAAACTTATTATGGCCTATCAGGTTTTCAATGAAATCAGCTGATCGTTACGAATTATAAAACAACTGATCTTTTACTACAACACACTTACTTTTACTTTTTAACAGCATAACCTAAAACTTATTATATTCTAACAGCTGTTCAATGAAATCAGCTGATTATTACCTTATTATCAACTGATCTTTTACTACAACATAACTAGTTTTTAACAAAAAACGTTAAACTTATTATGGTCTATCAGGTTTTCAATGAAATCAGCTGATCGTTACGAATTATAAAACAACTGATCTTTTACTACAACATAGCTAATTTTTAACAACATATCATAAAACTTATTATATTCTATCAGATGTTCAATGAAATCAGCTGATTATTACGAATTAATTGAAAACAACTAATCTTTAACTGTACCAAATATAAATTTGTACACTTGCATCACGCGACGCTCAAAATCAAACAAACCAGCCCTAAAACGTGATACACGTTAAAAAAGTTTTAATGCTTTAGTTGTTTTCTTTGCCTTGTCCCATAGAAACGTATTCTAAAATTTTGGAACGTATATAAGGTATACCCATGTAATTTTAATTACAGGTAACAAAATTGTAAAACACTACATAATGCATAAATTTACCCAGTTTTTTAGCCACTTATAAAGCTGACGTGACTACAGTTAATTTTGTTTGAGTGTAGTGTTAGTTATTTACTACAGTTCGTATGGTCTACGTAGTGTCGTATATTTTACAACGTGTAATTAACAATACCAGTCACTTTATAATCTGTTCAGGAACTCTATTATTATGTAGCCCGCAAGTGTTTTCCAGCTATAAACGTAACTATTTTGAATACAGGGAGTGTCAGAACACTTGTCGGGTATTTTAGGAGTTTATCGTAGTACTAAGCAATTATTGTCCCGATGGAGGCGGCTTAAATGAACAACTAATGACTTTAGCGATCCTACAATACCTCTAGATATATTCACTATTCTATATAGCTTGGCTAACTTTACAGTATAAAGCAATCCGGGCCAATGGAGTGTAGAACACCGGCCTAATAATGAATCAAAAAGAGCTCTGGGATACCGGAGCCTGAAGACTTTCAAATGTATCTTGACCATGCATGCGGGGCTCTGCGTGGGTGGACATAATATCTCAAGCTACTCATATTTCACTGATTAAAAATATAAATAGAATGAGCGGGAACTCACAGTACAACAAAAAGCTGGCTAAACGAGGCATGCAATCCGCGATAAGGGAAGAGCAGGGGGAGAAATTGAAAGGGAATCAGTGTTAATGGTAAGTGAAATCAACGGGAGCAACTGCTGCTCGAACTAAGAACCTTTTGGTGCGCAGATAAGAGACGCAGTAGACTGACCGGTGCATTAGCCACATCAATCATCGAGCGACTAGCACTTCAATAATGAACTGGGAAGTCACCAATTAGAAGTAGGGGAATTACCCACATTGAATCTTCGTCAAATCCTAGACTTTATAAAGAAACTAGGACTGGAAAAGACGTAACGTCGGCGAAAGACTGACCTTGGTTATTGAGTGGAAAGACTGACCAAAGTTATCGAGTGGTCGGCGAAAGACTGTCCCAATATTATCGTGGGCGGTCGGCGAAAGACTGGCCCTTTGGCCCCTTGGTCAGTGGCAGGAGATATATATTCTCCCCTTATAGCGATATTGTGCCTGTTGAAAGAACATTTACAATGAATGTTTATGTAAGTGGCTTTATTGCGTCTTGTCTAGGTAAGAAATGAAGATGTGGGTTGGGCTTGGATTTTATTGAGAATGTATGGTTTGAAGAAAAGTGACTATGTGATTTTCACATGAGTCTCTTCATGGAGGTTCGTAGACTAGATACAGAGGCCTTTTTTCTGTATCTTAGTGGGGGAGCGGGATCTGTCACAATGGCGGACAGATGCGCGTGCGTGGAGCTTTCTGCTCGCGAAGCTAGATTTTTTGAAAGTTTGAGGGCATATTCCTCGAGTGTGAGGACTTTAAGGCCGTGGCGTATGATCTCGTTTCTGACGAACCACTGAGATTCAGTCAGTAAACGTAGGGAGCGGTTTTGGAAGGATTCCAGCCGTTTCCTTCGAGAGTTAGAGATAAGGGAGTACCAAGCCGGAGCTGCATAAGTAAGAATGGGTCTGATGTACATTTTATACATAGTCAGCCTGATTTTTAGTGGTATTGGGCTTTCGTTCGTAAGAACAGGAAAAAGCTTACCGTGAGCCGCAGAAGCTTTGCCTATAGTTTGCTTGACATGTGGGGCAAAAGTCAGTCGTTTGTCAAGCGTGATACCTAAATATGTGATTTTGTTTTTCCATGCTATGAGAGTATCGTTGAGTTGAAGTACAGTTTTGAAGTACAGATTGTTTGTTCGTGAAGGCGATGGCTTCTGTTTTATCTGCATTCACTGCAATTCTCCACCTACGAAACCATGGCTCCAATAAGTCCAACTGACGTTGAACGATTTTGGCCCCAAACTCGAGGTTTGCTGAAGAATAATAGAACATGGAGTCGTCGGCGAAGAGCCGCAGTGACACAGGTTCTTGGTGTACAGATTGTACAACAACGGACCTAGGACTGATCCTTGCGGCACGCCAGCCGTAATAGGTCTAGGCATAGAGAGTGTACCGTCGACGGACAGTTACTACTAAATTAAGTGCAATAAATTGCTAAAGGAAATGGTGTCACTACCACGAGGGTTTACCACCATCCCCATCTGTTGTCGACACCTGGAACCATCTGTTGTCGAGGTACGATCGAATTAAGTGGACATAGCATGGAGGAATAGGGCTGTGAGCTAGTTTGTACAGGAGGCCTTCGTGCCAAACCTTGTCAAAAGCTTTGCTGATATCCAGGAATACAGCTATTGTGTGGAGGCGTTTATTGAAGCCATCTGATAAGCTGTTGATAACTCGGACTAGTTGTTGGGTGGTTGAGTGCTCTCGGCGGAAGCCAAACTGTTCATGCCTAACTGTGTCTGCAAGGTGTTCAGTGAGTTGCCTGTTCTCCAGTCTTTCGAACACTTTCGAGAGACCAGGAAGTAGCGAGATTGGTCGGTAGTTTTGAGGAAAGAGAACCGATTTCTGTGGTTTAAGAATGACTATGACTTTGGCTCTTTTCCAAGATGTGGGGTAGTGGCCTGTTCGCAAGATTCCATTAAAGATGTTGGTAATGTATCCTACTGTTTGGGCAGGGATGTGCATTAGAGCCAGACTGTTTAGATTATCCAGACCAGGTGCTTTCCGTGGGTATAATTGTTTTATGACGTGTGTCACCTGATTTGTTGTGTAGGGGTCGGGGAGCTGGCCCAATGGACAACTGAGGTAGTCCTCCAGATAATTTTCTACGTGGTCGATGTGATCGTCCACGTAGAGATGTGCATTTGGACTGAACTGGTCTTGGAGGGAATCTGCGAACGCTTCTGCCTTGTCCGTGGGGGAGTAAGCCAGACCATGCTGGCCATACAGGGGATGGTTGGAGCGTTTGGTTCTTAGGAGTTGGCGGTTCAGTTTCTACAACGAACCGTCTTCCATGTTCATTGTGGACAGGAATCGAGTCCATTCCTCTTCAGAGTGTGTTTCTAGTAAATGCTTTACTAATTGGGTTTGGGCATTGAGCTGTCTTTTAACAGACGGTGCTCAGGTGAATTGCCATTGTCGGCGAAGCTTTCTCTTTTTAGCCAACTCCTCTCTGATGTAGGGAGGAAGTTCAGGTTTGGCACCCTTACAGGCAATTTGATGGGTGCTAGATTCCAGCGCAGAGGCTATAGCTGTCTGAAGGGTATCAACCTCAAGGTCGACATCTTCAGGTGAGCATATCTGTTGTGGTTCAGTTATCAGTTGTTGAAGACGTTCCGAGAAACGTCTCCAGTCAACTCGCTTGGTGTTGCCATTGTTGGGGTGGTAACCTCTGGCCGAGTGGATTACTTATAGTAAGTAAAATGGGATTGTGGTCAGAGCTTAAATCGTCGATGCAGTCTAGTTGGTACTGTTGAGCGCCACGCATGTGCAGAAACCCGTTCTTAGTCAGTCGGGTCCCAGAGCTCGGAGCGAGCGGTTCATCCCAGCGTAGCTAATGGGAGCCCTCGCAAACTGACCTTTGTACTGTACGTATCTACATTCGCCAACTGACATTTGAACGGTTTACTGCCTGATCTCAGGCTAAGTAAGACCAGCCGTGCGTTTTAGTAACAGGGTTAATTTTTAACCTGTTACACCTTCAATATTTTGAGTATGAACTCCGTTATGGGGGGGGGGTCAGTATAATTATAACCGTGATTTACAGTTAAAAGCGAAAAGTCTTCGAACTGTTGGCGATTTTAAGTACGTCAGTAGCCACTTATTATTGTAGTACAGTGAGTGGAACCTCGATAATCCGGACTATTTGGGCCCGGAGGTGGTTCGGATTATCAAACATAGACTTAAATGTGACTGAATAACGGGTTAATTGTACTATAACGTATTTAAATTGTGTTGATGTATAATATTAGGCCACAAAATGACAGAAAATATTTCCATTAAATATTATTGGCGTTATTTTGATATCGTACTTGTAAATGTTGTTGAGATTAGCAAAGTGTTCAATCCTGAGGAGGGTAAGTTAGAAGCAGGAGCGGTTTGACGATTAGACAGCGGTATTCACAGAATGTCTTGTTTTCAATATATGCACAGAAACGCCATTTAGATTTAAGGTTACAACTGGTTAAGCACTTTTTTTATTTTGCGTTATGTATCGTTGAAACAATGCAGGGGACTGTGCAACTGCCCTTATCAAAGCAGCGCCAAGCAACACCCAGTGTATCCAACATCGCCGTACGTGACCAACCCTCCCCCCCAGATGGAAAGAAAAGGAAATTACAAAAATATTATTCTGTACAAATATAAAAACAAGACCGAAAAGAGCGGAAAGATATTATATCCGAGTGTTGTGAATGTAAAGTGGTTTTTTGTATATAACTTTGATGAGAGTATAATACAAAAATAGTTCTCTTTAATTTGTTTTAGAAAAATTTATGTACAAGTTTTTCGTGTGCCTAATGTCAAGTCTATCACTAATGAACATAAAACGTTATGTCAGAACATTTCGAAATTATTTGCGCTACTTTTAGTTGTGTAATACTTTATTTTAACGTTTATTATTTTCATATAATTAAACTTTTAATTATATAGACGTCACAACGGCTATACTTCCGATACAACAAAAAATATTAGCTCAAAAGTTTCTGCTACTGAGCAAAACTTATTCTTTCGGATTATCGAACGTTCGGATTATCGAGGTTTAACAATAAAACTACTAATACTGTTTGGTACTGTGATATGCATTATTATGCGGTTCAACAATGCCTGTATTATCTCGTATGCGGCCGTTATCGGATTGTCTTTGCCTACTGTTATCAGTAGTACGGACTTCGATTTTCTAGCTGATAAGCTTACTGGACTTTTTATCTTCGAGTTTTTTCTCGCTCTAACTCTGAAATCTAACTGAAGATATACAACGATTTTTCGTTTTTTTCCTTCATAGGTGTGACGCAACAAAGTGGGCTGCTTAGAGTTGACGTAAATCGATCAACTATTAATGCTGATTAGATCCAAGTTATATTGTCAATGGTAAGGACCTGTAAATGTCAGATAAATTGTAAGCGACGTTCTTTCTATAAAGTTAATTTGTTAATGCATTTTCATTGGATCGGCCATTTTGTTAAGATTCGGACAAGTGAATTTGAGATTAACTCCGATCGTGACATCTAGATCGCTTTTAAAGAGTCGTCAAAAGTTTTATAAGTATAGATCTCTCGTTTTAGCAAGTTTATTGTGATTTTATTGAAATTTTGCATATTTGAAGCTTAATTCGTTATATAGTTTCAAAATGGAAGTCACTTAAATTTTATTTTAATTCATAAATTTTATGGCGTAAATATTTTTTAAAATCTGATTTTACTAACATAATTACTATATGAGTTAACTCTATATTTTCAAAAGTAGTTAAAATTAAGAAATAGAATTTTATGGAAGTCAGAGTTCGTTTTAAATAAAATTTGAAAGTTTAAAATGCTTACAGACCCTATATTAAGATTTAAATGGTAATTAAAAATTGTCAAATTAGAACTTAAAATAAAAAATGATAGGATGAATATATTATTTTTGGAAATTCGCTTCCACCAGGTCAGCGAGACAGCTGTGTGTAGCGATTATTTTTCTATTTCGGTAGCCTCTTTAATAATACTGGTGGTAGTTTTCCAAACTAGCTATCTGTCTGTCTGTCTTACAACCGTCTTTTTCAAATGGAAACTAATCTGCTAGCGCTGTTTATTTATAATCGTGCAAACAGTTTTAATCGGGAGGTTAAGTGTGACTTTGGCACCTCTCACTTTGGGTAGCGCTTTTGTTTTCGGTTACAACGCCCCTTAAAATACGCCCCTTTTCATCCTGCGCGAGATTTATGTAGGGGTGAATGTTCCTGAAAAACCTCAACTGCTACCATTTATTCCTGGAACTTTATCTTTGTCCAAATATTAAATATTTCATTCTACGTGCAAATCCGCTGGCCGCTCTTCAACAAGAGAGAGAGAGAGAGAGAGAGAGAGAGAGAGAGAGAGAGAGAGAGAGAGAGAGAGAGAGAGAGAGAGAGAGAGAGAGAGAGAGAGAGAGAGAGAGAGAGAGAGCGTGCGGAGGAGGGAGAAGAAGGACAGTGAGAGAGAATTATAAGTTTCTTTTTAAATAATAATAACGTACAGGGTGTCACAAAAATCCGTAGCGCATTCTACAGAATGGGATTCTGTATATGGAAATAAACAAAAACATGCAATTAACCTTTTTTCGAATTCGGCTTAGTTTAGTCGCAATCCGCCATTTTGTATTTTTTCTACAAATATTCGCTGTAACTCCAGAAACAGTTAAGATATTGAGTACATATTTGTTGCAACCCTATAATAAACCCGTATTATGATTAACAATTATACCAGACAAAGACTTCGTTTTTATAATATTCCAAATAGTGGTCGTTCAAAATTATCAAGGTCAAATATCACTATAACCTTGAAGTTTACATAAAATGAATAAGAAACAGAAATAATAAAATCTTTAATAACAAACGAAACACTTTTTTAAAAAATTTTCTGTGCCTTGAAAAATAACCAAGTTATTGTCAATAACCTAAAATGTAAATATATCAAGGTCACACAAAACATTATAGTATGCGTATTAATTTTTTTTTAATTAACGTTAATACCACAGACCATATATATATATATATATATATATATATATATATATATATATATATATATAGTGTGTATGTTTGAATGTATATATGTTTGTATGTATATGTGCGCGCGCGTGTGTTTGTGTGTGTTGTATGTACGTTTGCAATTTCGGTCAGAGTTTTGGTATAGTTTTGAATCTTCCTGTATTCGGACATATGTTTATATGAACATTTTTAATATTTTTATGTAGGATCAGTTTTTGAGTAATTTCCTCTTAGATAATTTTTAACATAATTCGAGTTTATTAGGCTACTGTTTTTTAGGTTTTTCAGAAGCTTTAAATGTTCTACATTGACTTTGATCCGCACACATTCACGGATCTAGATCGGGCTCTTACTACGATTGCTGTTTCATCACTTGAATTTGTGAAATTCATACGTTGAAATTTTTTGAAAACAGTTTGCGTCGAGAAGTCTGCTCACTGGTTACAAACTGGAGTCTTACGTAAAGCATAACAACTGTTGTACAATAACGTTGAACGACATTCACATAAAACTGACTTTAAGACTTTTACTTCCGCATCCGGTACATTTGTTTTGATCTGAACGTTATTCATTCCTTTCTTGTTCAGACGCGATTTTCTAGTCTGTAAACTTCCTTCCGAGCGTGGTTATTTTCTTGTTTAATGTTATCAGTCGCCTATACTGCTGTCTCGCTGACGTGATGGAAGCGAATTTGCCAAAGTATTTTTTCGTTTTACTGTTTATTTTTTCAAAATTCTGATTTCTCCATCATAATCAGCAATAAAATCTGCTTGATAATTTTATGTCAATTATATTGAAAACGGGAAAACGAACCCAGAGAGACGTTAAAATCAATTAGTACTAATTGTGTAGTACTAGACGTTCAAGAGAAAAGTAATACAAAAAAGATATAACATTTTGAAAGTTTGAAATGGCCGCCATTATGAAATTGTTGAACAATTTTTTTGGGAGTAAGAAACTTCTAGCTATTAGGAAAATGCACTTTTATGCCACGTTTGAATAACATCCAACTAAAATTGGGAACATGAGAAAGGTAAAAAAAAAAAACACACACACGCGTGCGCGCGCACACGCACTCACACGCACCCTCAAACAAACACACGCACGCGCGTGCACATACACGAGCGCGCACGCGCACGCGCGTGCGAACATACACACACACACACACACACACACGGACAAACACACATGGATGCACGCAAGCACAAACACAAGCATACAAACCACACAAATGCGCTCACTCACTCATATATATATATATATATATATATATATATATATATATATATATATATATATTGTGTGTGTGTGTTTACATGCGTGTGTGTGCGAGTGCAAACGCGCCTGTGTGTAATGGTTACTTCAATAACTAATAACAATGCGTCCCTCAGGCTATATTCCGTGAAAAATGTTTTGAGCTTACAAGTATTGACTGATTTTTTTAAATTGAAATTTGAATTTATTCAAGAATTTTACTCTATGTTTATATCGGACATAGAAATTGACGTTTTGTAAGAATCACTTTTTTTAAAACCGTCCTGACACCCTTAAACAAATGCTATAAAAATACTAAAAAGGCATTAATCACAGTGAGCTGCACTAAATGATTTTATAAAAATTTAGTTAAACGTTTTTAACAATTCCATTACTTAACATTTCTGGAGCTGCAAAAAACACTGTTTAGTGCATTAGTCATGTTTTAGAAAATTACATAAACATGAAGTAAGTGAAGTAACACGGGGGTGGTAGCCTCTGGGGGGGGGAGGGGCAGTGAGGCAATGATAAATAGCTGAACAAAACAAAACAAAACAGAACAGAACCAACCCCATTATGTCTGCGTCACTACGGACAAAAACGTTCCTTGTAAGGCTCAAACAATCCATCTCGCAACTGAAACATCATTAATGCAACGCGTGGTCACTGGTTGCTTTACTGGTACACACTATCTCGTACTTTCATGCAAGTACCTGTTTAAAATTAAAAACTCGTTTGTAAATGAAATAATCGCGATACGCAGTCATCTTGGTGACGTGATAGAAGCAAAATTCGAAAAGTACTTTTATTTTTTACCCTTTATGAAATTCTGATCATTATCACAATTTGCATTAAACACTGTATATACAAGGTGCGGCAATCAATCAATCATGCATTTTTAAAAAGGATGTGAAAAATAAACGGATGATTTTTTCAAAATGTTATAGCTACCATTTTATTATACATTAAAAAGCATTTAAGAAACATAAATATATATATTCATTGTTTAATAATAACATCGATAAGATTGTGTCCTTCCCGATTAGTGCATCCTTGCAGGCGATTGCTGATGTTGTTCATCCCATCACGGAGCATAAGCTGAGAAGTTCTCTGAATTTCCAGGCGGATTCTTGCCTTGAGTTCTTCAACTATACGAGGTTGTTCCTTGTACAGTCTTTCCAAGAGCGGCACTCTGTCGACACGCCGATCTGTAGGCCTTCGTCCTACAGCAATCTCATGCGTTCAACATTCGCGGGAGTTTACACAGATCTATCACTGCTACCTATTATGCTCATTTTTTCACCGATATTTTCAAAATTATCCATCCACAACTTTATTGTGTTTACACTGGGCACTGACGTATTACGATTAATTCAAAAAAACGGCGCTGAGCCTCTGCTCTTGTAAAACGCTTTCACAGCAAACGACAGTTGTAGCTTTAGATTAGATTAGATTATATTCTAGAGGAAGGGATTTGTTCAACCCCAGGCACTGCGATCAACTGACCTCTTGTGAAACTTACCTCTTAAAATACCTAGTTCAGCAGATTAGTGCCATTAATAAGTTCCAACAACCCACTGACTAGCTAATTCTGCTGAAGATCCCTAGGGTCTTGGAAACCAAAAACCCCTAGTCTCCTACTAGCAAGAGCCTCACAATCATAAATTGAGTGATCTGCAGTTTCCTCCTCCTTCCTGCACAATCTACACACGGTTTCTCCATGGTACACACCTATCCTGTTCATGTGCACCCTCAGACCACAGTGCCCTTTTACGAACCCCATGATCCTCCTGAGTTGTGCTCTGCCCAGGACATCTGCTGCCCCTTTAATTCCTCCAGAAGGATCTTTGCTTAAGAGACGTTTACTATGGGAATGCCCATGAAGGTTGTCCCATCTTACCTGGTGTTGGCATGTAATCCACCCATTAATAGCGGACCTGGCCAACGGTAGAGAAATCCCTAAAGCCGGCTCAGGTTCCTAGTTGTAGCTTTGACCACTGTTCGTGGCGACTAAAATGCTTTGAGGTGGGGAACACAACGGTAAGCTTGACAACTAGCCTAGCCATTATCTAGGCTTCCACAGCCTCTTCAGAAATGCAGGATTGACTGCCGCACCCTGTATTAGTACTTTTCACGTTTCAAATTACATCGAAAAAACAAAAATTAACCTAGACGCCTCAAAAATAAATATTAATTTCAACGGATTTTGAAAATTCAAAATACTATTTTATGCAGTGTTTAATGACAATTACGTTAGTAAAATAGGATTTTAACAAAACTTTAAAGCGAAAAAGTTAATAATTTTCAAAGATATGAAATGACAGCCATTTTGTAACCGTTGTACGATTTTGCTGGTTACAGAATTTTTCCAAACTAGTATTATACAATAACGATTTTTTGACAAATTTTAAATCAAAACGGCATAAATTGCGAACGCGAACGTACTAAAACACACACACACACACACACACACAGACACAGACACACACACACACACACACACACACACACACACACACACACACACACACACACACACACACACACACACACACACACACACACACACACACACACACACACACACACACACACACACACACACACACACACACACACACACACACAAGAAAGGCTCCAAGAACCACTTGCCAAGTTTATTTTATTCGACACTCCATCAAGCTTGTTTATCTTGTCTGGGATTTGTCCAACTTTGACCCAACCTTAAAACTGTTCCCGTACGGTTCAATCTTGCTTCGTAAGTATATCCTAGCTAGTATAAAATTTTAATTTTTCATTTCTGAAATAGTAAATACAATTTCTGTAAAAGAACAGTGTTGATAGGCCTATATACGTGTGTGTGTGTGTGTGTGTGTGTGTGTGTGTGTGTGTGTGTGTGTGTGTGTGTGTGTGTGTGTGTGTGTGTGTGTGTGTGTGTGTGTGTGTGAGAGAGAGAGAGAGAGAGAGAGAGAGTGTGTGTGCGTGCGTGCAAAGGTGGTGTGTGTGTGTGTGTGTGTGTGTGTGTGTGTGTGTGTGTGTGTGCGCGTGTGTGTGCTGGAGAAATCTTCGTCACCTGAATTGCGTGCCCCTAAATTAACGTTTTCATCTTCAATCATTTCAAGTACATTTGAAGTGTTTACTGGTCTTGCAAAACGTACAATAAAGTCTGAACTTATACAATAAAATCATCATAAATGTTGTTTTCTTAAAAATTGTTTATGACTAAATATTTTTGCTATTTTTCCAATTCAGATTCTTAAACAATTTATCATTAAACTATTATAGTTGATAACGGTTTATTTGTTTTTTTTTCTATTAAAACCGTAAACATTGGCAGTAAATCCTAACCTCAGTTGAAAGAGTATTATCGAAGGAACAGCTGTGATGCGAAATCAGCTGTTTAAATGAATATTTACCCAGACAGTGCATCACGTTTGCGTAAAATGTTTTCCGTTACGCGATAGGTTAAACTTTACGTTTTTATATGCGTGTTTTTAATATAAGTTCAGTCACTGAAAGCGTAACGGAACCATGCGATGCCGCTTAACTACGCTAGGCTCCGTTACGTTTCAGTGTCCGCACTTACATTGAAAACAATTTGTTAGGTTTTGAATCCATAGCCAGTTCCACTTAGAGCAACTCCGCTCCGCATTTGGTGGTCCATCCGCCTCATAAACTCACTCTCATAAATACAATGCAACATATGTTCACAAAAAAACTTGGTTATTAAATTGTCACATAATATTGAAGGACCACGTATTAAAATTTAAATTTCGGTTGTGACGAACTTGTACAAGGTCAACAAAATCGATTTTTGAGCGAAATTCAAGTCAAACGGTACCAAAGTTGTCGAGGGTACCAAAGAATGGAAATCTCCGCAAAAGGGTGCAGACTAGCTGCACCTATTGAAAGGATTTAGACGTCCCGCGCGGTACCCGAGTCTAACACACACTTACACTTACAACACTACACTTACGACTTTAACACTTTACACTAACACTTACATTTAGGGAGACGATAATAGCCTCAATGTGCTTTTAGCCTTAAAATAAAAAAAAAAATCGAATGGAAATTTTCAAATGCGTTTTTAATGAATGCAACGAATAATTAATTATACGAGTTTAATTATAATACATCACTGTAAATGCAACTGCGTATTCTGTATTTTTTGTATTGATACGTGTATAGGCCTATTAAATATACATATTTCGATAAGCCATCAACAATTCAGTGCTTTCAAACAAAATGCTTTGGCTCGGGTTAGTATGTCGGTATGATTTTAAAATTTATTGCAAGCCGGCGTTCGGTGGACGCTTTGATTGCAGATAAAAAAAAAAAACTCGAACACATATCCTATGACAAGCGATGTGTGATATTTGGTCTGCTTGTGGAAAGGATAAAAGGACGGCACACGGATCCGATACAAATGGAATCGATTCAATTAATCGATTTGCGTTTGAAAACAGTACTAAATTAAACATACGATTTGTACGACGTACACGTCAAGTCATTTGTTTATAGTTTTTTAATTGGAAGATATATAATAACTGCACGCAGCTGTCTCGCTGACGTGAAATAAGCGAATTTACGAAAAAGTATTTCTCGTTAACTTACCGCTTTTGAAAATCTGATTTCGTCAATAATTAGCATCAGAACTTAAACATATTAGCACTTCTCATGTATCAAATTTAATTGAAAATAACATAAAGAAACCTGACTGCCATTGAAATTCTTAATTTTAACGGATTTTAAATATTCAAAATTCTAATTTTGCAGTTTTCAAAGCTGATGACGATAATGAAATCGTACTTTCAAAAAACATTAAGGTACAAAAGTTTTGAATTTAGAAATTATTTGAATTGATCGCCATTTTGAAACTGTTAAACGAATTTTTCTGATTAACGATTTTGTGTAAACTATTACCAAAACCATTTTTTGTACCAAAATTTTAAACAAATCGGACTAAAATTGCGCTCTCTCTCTCTCTCTCTCTCTCTCTCTCTCTCTCTCTCTCTCTATATATATATATATATATATATATATATATATATATATAATGTGTAAGTGCGCGCGTGTGTGTGTTTGTAACTGTTAATTTTTCAATGAGAATTTGGAAAGAATCCGGCCACGAAAGGCGAGCGGATCTGTACCGAGCTGAACTGAGAAGCGGAACTGAACGGATGAAGACAAACGGCAACCGGAAGTGGTGTTCAATCAGTTTAAAGAACGCGTTTGCATCTTAAAATATAAATTTTTAAGCCTACTGTAACGGATTCTACGAAATTACTATGTTTAAAAACCGTAACCTAGGTAACGAGAAATAATAAGTTGGAGGCGTGGTCAGCGTGGTGGGGGAAGCGGAGCAGCTTCAGAAACGAACTAGACAGAAACGATGTTAGGTGGAGCGGAACCCGCTCACACTCCGTTACACTTTCAGTGGCCGCACTTACATTAAAGACGATCGGTTAGGTTTTGAATGCGTAGTCCACTCCGCTCCGCATTTGGTGGGCACTCGGCCTTAGGGTTCTGCATTGCCACCAGGATAAAATACTAACATTTTTTTTTTTTGTATAAGTGTTGTTATTGGATACTCTGTGTTACCTGACATTCGTTACCGCCCCTTTAGTTGTGAGCTTTAGTGGTAGATGCCTATTTTACACATGTTCTTTTAATGAGGCCAAAATTTCATATCACGTAATGGAATTTACTTGGTGCATCATTGAGTACCGTTAGCTGTTGTAAATTCGTTGTTAACAAAATGTCGTATTAAAAGTCGTCACACATGCGAGACAGCTGCGTGCGTGATTATTTTAATTTAAGCTGCGAGGCAGCTCGTCGCTTAATCTCTCGTCTGATCCACTTAGTCCCGAACACAATCTCGCTGCCTATAAATTACTTGATACTGTAGCGTCTATCTGCAAGTTGTGTGTTGGAGCTGAGCCAATTATAGATCTACTTAGTGCTTACACTGTGCGTTACGCGTGACGCACGTATACCCTCGCGCATTGTACAGAACTACATTTTGTCGAAACTATTTAACTTTCACTAAAGGAAAGGAATTACTATTTTTTGCAACCCGACTTATGCCGTTATTTGTTACACACACACACACACACACACACACACACGCGCGCTCGAATATATGATTTTTTAGGGCTGGTTTTGATGCTGCATTTTGCTGGACGCGTGA
The DNA here is from genome assembly GCA_022606455.1 of Callitettix versicolor. Classification (NCBI taxonomy): domain Eukaryota; kingdom Metazoa; phylum Arthropoda; class Insecta; order Hemiptera; family Cercopidae; genus Callitettix; species Callitettix versicolor. Next base: position 25,041,880 of record CM040189.1, read on the forward strand.
TGCGAGGGATATTTTTATTGTAATATATAACAGTTTATTTTGCTCGTTCCAAGTATAATTTTTAATTAATTATAATTAAAAATATCTGTATTTCGGCCGGGATCGAACCGTGGACCTTGCGCGTGTGAGGTACACGAGATAACCACTACACTACGGAAACTACGGTGAAGTTTGACCGATTTAAGGATACGAAATGAATCGTTAATACGTTTCTTAGTAGTTATATTAAAAGATCAGCTGATTGGCTGTAATAATTTTCAGGTTATGTTGTTAAAAACCTAGATGTTTTAATTTGTCGTGTTTTCGAACAAATTATCGTAATTAAAGTAAAAAAAAAAAATCGGAAGATAAAACATTATACATGATTTTAATTTTTAGTTCAATAGCAGACATTTTTATCAGTCGGTGTTTATCAGTTAAAACCTACAAAACTACCCGAATAGGCCTAAACAAATTTTCCCTACTTACCCTGTCTCATAATAATCAATACTAAAATTTTTTCCATGAGCACTATTTGTTGTAACAAATCTACCAAAGTTAGTTGTATCATTTAGGTGCTGTATATATGCTACCTTTATGACCACTTACATTCTGTTATTAGCAAACAATTACTGAAGAACCAATATCTAAAAGGCAGTGCAATATTATGCGGGTTTATAAAATGTCTGCCTTACATATTCTTATGTGTGCTAGCAAGAAACAAAGAAGCACAACTTCTATAACTCAACTAAGAATGTAATATTACACAACCGTAAATCTTCCTTTATTTAAATTTATTTCTTGAGACATCACTTGAGCTTCTTGTTATTTCCAGTTTTCTTCTATTTCATTTGCACAACCGCATCCTGCACTACTTCTGTCTTCGGTAAAAGAACACAAATTTAAAAATCCAATTGGTCCTCGATAAATTCGGTTTGGAAGTTATCGCCTTGATTTTTCAAAATCGGTTTACCTGCTTCTGTTAAAATATTTTGCTATATTTGAATATTAATAACAAAATGTAGTGAACTATTTTTTGAAACACGATGTGCTCGTAGCTTCATAGTTTCCACCGTCTCCTTCAAAACAGTCTCCTTGATAACTGTCACAAATTTTTAATTTCAACCATCTATGCAGTTCTTAACGTTGATTATGATGGTGGAAAACCTATTTCCAAGAACATTATAGGCAAAAGAGTTATAAATTTTTAAATACTTGGAATGACGGACATTTTGAAACTGTTACAGTAATTAACGAACTGTCCAAGAAATTATTATAATCGATTTTTGTGCAACGTTTGAATCAAATCGAACCATAAAACGGGATCATGCTTACACACACACACACACACACACACACACACACACACACACACACACACACACACACACACACACACACAAATTTTAACAATCCTTAAAGAAATAATCTAGTTGCTAAGATCGGTGCTCATTTCAAGGCTCCGGGTCTGGGTCTTATAATGTTTGCTGCTCATTTTTCCAAAAGAAATTCTCCAAAAATTAAACCTGATCGCCGTCAAGTTTGTCATATTTTGAACGAAATTGGGTAATTTAAGAAATGCTAATTTGTGCAGATTTTTATTTTGGTTACGATTGAGGAAATTAATTTCAATAAAAATTAAGAGAAAAAAGGAGAATTATAAAAATTTTTGAATAATTTTATGAATTTTGGAATGGTAAACTTGCTCAAGCTATTACGAGAATTAATTTTTTTTTGAGCTAATTTTGAATAAGTTCAGCCGAAAATCGCCAACTTAAGACAGCCTTTAATAAATAAAAATAAAAAAGGTGGCAGTCGCACGACTGCTGACAGAAGTGACTACTTCTTATCACGGGTTATGGTTGTATATTCTACACCACAAAATAAAATGTATAGTCGATTTTCAAAATTATAAGTACGTCCATTTCAGTTTAATATATTTCTAAATACAATATTACATGATTTTATGGTTTTTTGCCAAGACATAAATTTTTGCTACTCGACACTAGAATAGGCTATAACTGATCATGGGAGAAGCACGGAGTCCCAAATGTATTCCTGCTACTTTTAATATCTGACACTGTGACTTATTAATTGTCATTGTAAATGCCAACTTCAATGAAAACTGCAATATTTTAATTCGGAAAGGCAGGTTGTTTGGAATTATAAGATTTTTTCAATTAAAATCATTGCAAATGTAAGGTTATAAACAATAATTTTATAATAAATAATAATAGGGATTCAGATTTTTAAAACGGGAATATATCTATGTCCATCTCAGGTACCTAAACCATATTCGTTTTAAATTTCATCTCAATCGGTCCAGTAGTTAATGTGTGATTGAATATAATTGTTTGATATTCAATATATATAGTGATATTTATATATTAAACACATCCATAAACTTTCAAATTTAAAATATTATATTAAGAAGTATGAAATATTATTAAAACGTCACTGTTGTAGCCTACAGTTAACACGTATCACAAAACTGAATACTAAATAATTCAGTTGCACTGGGTAAGTAGTATAATGGCATTTAAATATTTATTATTCATACCTACCAATATATAATAACGTATAAAACGTCACTGTTACACAGTAACACTTGACACAAAACTAAATAATTAAGTTGGACTGGGTAAGTAATATAATGGCGCGAACATACAAGTTTTCACTTCAAAAATACATTTTAAAACAAAAATACATATAAGAGCATGACGGCAAACTGAACTTTTTCCCGTGCAAAACATACATCCATACCCCACCATAAGAAATAGTATATAAGTATATGGTATATATATATATATATATATATATATATATATATATATATATATATATATATATAAGAGCGTTATGCGTGACGGCAAACTGAACTTTTTCCCGTGCAAAACATACATCCATACCCCACCATAAGAAATAGTATATAAGTATATGGTATATATATAAGAGCGTTATGCGTGACGGCAAACTGAACTTTTTCCCGTGCAAAACATACATCCATACCCCACCATAAGAAATAGTATATAAGTATATGCTATGTATATAAGAGCGTTATGCGTGACGACAAACTGAATTTTTTCCCGTGCAAAACATACATCCATACCCCACCATAAGAAATAGTACATAAGTATATGCTATATATATAAGAGCGATATGCGTGACGGCAAACTGAACTTTTTCCCGTGCAAAACATACATCCATACCCCGCCATAAGAAATAGTATATAAGTATATGCTACATATATAAGAGCGTTATACGTGACGGCAAACTGAACTTTTTCCCGTGAAAAACATACATCCATACCCCGCCAAAAGAAATAATCACTTCAAAATTTTAACCGCTTTTTTAAAAAAGTGATTTGGAAAAGTGATTAAAAAAGTGATCGGCGTTTATTTCAAGGTCTCGGGTCTGGGTTTTACCAAATAGTTCATTCAAAATAGTTTACCAAATAGTCTCGGGTCTGTTCGCTCAAATAGTTTATTCACGAAATACTGTAGTATACGTATACGTTTTAAGTCAGCTAAAAAATTATGTGTGACAATGTTATCATTGTCACTGTGAAAACTTTCCGGTTAAGCAGATGCTAAACGTTTTAATGTCAACTGTAATCAACAAAATGGTTGTTTGCTTTTATGAAATGGAATGACGGTTGTTATGAGTGTTACCATGGGCAGACGCTGGCCGACGTTTTGATTGTAAATAAATAAAACCCAAATCCAAATCCCATGACGTCATGCGTGATATTTGATCTGACAAGTGCAAAGGGATAACCAGCCCGCACAGATGTGACACACGGGATCCTCTGTTGCGCACAGTCACAGAGTCACAGATAACGCTAAACCTTTTTGTGGCGTGTACAAACAGAAATATATCCACTCATCTGTGCGAATATAGAATAACACATTGCAGGTAACCGAAGTGGAAATTTTATGTTGAGTATATTTGTGAAAGAATTTTTGAATTTGTGCTGACCTTAACGTTTACCATAGAAATTCCGTTCTTTTCATTATAATCAGCATTAAAACGTTCATACACTGGCATTTTTAATTTTGAAAGTATGAAAAATGAACCCTGACCGTTGTCAAATATTTTTTTCACTTTAGTGCTTTTCAAAATTCAAAACGCAAACGTTTTGAAACCGTTGAACGGATTTCACAATTTTGTTTTGAGTATTACAAAATTAAATCGATTTTGTGGGAAATTAGAATCGAATCGGACTGCAATTTCGAACGTGAGCGTGCTTTGTAGACCGTTACGTTTGGGTTACCTTTGACATATACTTTGTTCAGGTACTTGACCCTTTTTGATGGCGTGATCAATCATGCCATTTTAAAAAATCAAACCGGTCAACCAGTTTATTTACACAGCGATGTGCAATTATTGAAACATTCAAGAATATATTTTAATAGCCTATTTCTAGAACAGTTATTAATTTTGTTTAATGTGTCATTAAGCTTAACATTTAATTAAATCGTCAATTTTATTTTTCAGAAAACCTTTAGTGGCTAATCAAAGATTAGCATTTATTAATTTAATGTCCCTATAACGGTCTAGTAAATACTATAATTGATGATATATAATTATTATTATTCCACTTTTTAAATTCTACTACGATTTCATAGTTTGGTTTGTGACATTTTCAAAATTTTGTTTATGTTAATATGGTTTTATTGAATGTTAAAGTGGCAATAACAACATACTATAAACTGATTTTGTTTAAATTGTCCGAATTCCCATTATAAAATAGTTTTGTTTAAAGTGTCCACAATGCCTATTATAAAATAATATTGTTTAAACTGTCCACAATGCCCATTATAAAATAATTTTGTTTAAACTGTCCACAATGCCAATTATAAAATAATTTTTTTTTAAATTATCCACATGTCCCATTATAAAATAATTTTATTTAAACTGTCCATAATACCCATTATAAAATAACTTTGTTTAAACTGTCCACAATGCCCACTATAAAATAATTTTGTTTAAACTATCCACAACGCCCATTATAAAATATTTTTATTAATTGTCCACAAGGCAAATTATAAAATAATATTGTTTGAATTGTCCACAACGCCCATTATAAAATAATTTTGTTAGAACTGGCCACAATGCCCATTATAAAATAATTTTGTTTAAACTATCCACAATATCCATTATAAAATAATTTTGTTTAAACTGTCCACAATGCCCATTATAAAATAATTTTATTGGAACTGTCCACAATGCCCATTATCAAATAACATTATTTAAACTGTCCACAATGCCCATTATAAAATAATTTTATTTAAACTGTCCACAATACCCATTATAAAATAATTTTGTTTAGAACTGTCCACAATGCCCATTATAAAATAATTTTGTTTAAACTGTCCACAATGCCCATTATAAAATAATTTTGTTTAAACTGTCCACAATATCCATTATAAAATAATTTTGTTTAAACTGTCCACAATATCCATTATAAAATAATTTTATTTAAACTGTCCACAATACCCATTATAAAATAATTTTGTTTAAACTGTCCACAATGCACATTATAAAATAATTTTGTTTAAACTGTCCACAATGCCCATTATAAAATAATTTTGTTTTAACTATCCACAATATCCATTAAAAATAATTTTTTTAAACTGTCCACAATGCCATTATAAAATAATTTTATTGGAACTGTCCACAAAGCCCATTATAAAATAATTTAGTTTAAAATATCCACAATATCCATTATAAAATAATTTTGTTTAAACTGTCCACAATGCCCATTATAAAATAACTTTGTTAGAACTGTCCACAATGCCCATTATAAAATAATTTTGTTTAAACTGTCCACAATATTCATTATAAAATAACTTTGTTTAAACTATCCACAATATTCATTATAAAATAATTTTGTTTAAACTATCCACAATATTCATTATAAAATAACTTTGTTTAAACTGTCCACAATGCCCACTATAAAATAATTTTGTTAGAACTGGCCACAACGCCCATTATAAAATAATTTTGTTTATACTATCCACAATATTCATTATAAAATAATTTTGTTTAAACTGTCCACAATATTCATTATAAAATAACTTTGTTTAAACTATCCACAATATTCATTATAAAATAATTTTGTTTAAACTATCCACAATATTCATTATAAAATAACTTTGTTTAAACTGTCCACAATGCCCACTATAAAATAATTTTGTTAGAACTGGCCACAACGCCCATTATAAAATAATTTTGTTTATACTATCCACAATATTCATTATAAAATAATTTTGTTTAAACTGTCCACAATGCCTATTATAAAATAATTTGTTGTTTCAGTTGTGGTTTTGTGGATTCTTGTTGTGGTTTTATGTGATTTTTTAAAATTCAACTTTTTAAACAAACTAAATTTGAATAATAATTAACGTAATGTTTTAAAACTTTTTGAAGAGGAAATATACAGTGTCCATAAGCAACAGGGCGGAAGGGCAGTGATAGTATTACATTTGATTAAACATTTTCTCTCATTTAGTTTTTCTGTTGCTGTTGTATTTACATTTAATGTTTATTCCAATAAACACACAAAGCGAGCGTTGCATAGTGATATTCTTCTTTGATTAACATCTGTTTTGAAAAACATAGAATATTAGAAATCAAATGAAAGGGTCGCTTTTATACGGTAATATAGAACGAGAAATATATTTGTCTTTTTCCTGTGAAACAAGGAAACGATTTTGATATAACATTACTGTATACCATTACTCGAGCTTATAAAATTAATCTAGCTGGGTTTCATCTTTCGAAAATACGTTTTAATTAATAAAAACATTTTAACACATGCGATAAAAGTAACTACAAAAAAAATTAACAATAATGATACAACCAATGCTGTTCAAATAGCTGATACTTAGCTTCTGTTTATGTTCAATCAGCTGATATAGGAAACCTAAATTATAAGAAACTTTATAGAAAATTATTTGAATTCGTATTCATATAAACATTCACTTGTTTATTTAATAAGATTAGAATGACGATTGTCACACACTTAATTTCTATTTTTTTAAGTAGCTTCCAAAAAGTATTTTCTGAGAGAGAGAGAGAGAGAGAGAGAGAGAGAGAGAGAGAGAGAGAGAGAGAGAGAGAGAGAGAGAGAGAGAGAGAGAGAGAGAGAGAGAGAGAGGAGAGGGAGGGAGAGGGGAGGGAGGGAGGGAGAGAAATAACTGAATGAAAGATTTTTTGAACAATTTAGTTTAAAGCTTTTTTAAGTTTAATTCAAAAAACAATAAACAGAAATATGAATTAACGTCTCGAAAGAAACTTTTGTTAATTTACAAACATTATTTTGGGCGAATTCAATAAAAGAGAAGGAAAATGTTAAAAAAACTGGGATTAAATATAAAACAAAAGCTAATAGAAATGTTTTGGGAAATTTATAAGCTTTAAAAGTACTAGTAGTCCAAAGAACATTAGACCTCGCAGAAGATTCTTAATTAATTTCCTGACCACCGCTGCATGACAGCGCTCTGACGCGCTCATGACCTTTCCGCCAATTTAACCAGTAACCGTAATATTTAGAGAAAATATTACTGGAGCAGTTTTATTGGAAATATAACGTTCTTTCTCCATAAAGCTGTCAAAGTTATGAAAGGTCTTTTCGTTTAGCCATTATTACATGACATAGGAAGCTCTTCATCGTTAAATGAAATTTCAAAACAATAGGTCTATGCGTTTGGCCAAAACTGCGTAACAACGAATAAATGAAATTACCGATTACTTTGAACGGAGACATCGCTTTGTTCGGTCAGTTATACATTGAGTTTGTTTTAAGTTTTATACGAAATTTTTTTACATTTTTATTTACTTAAAACTGTTTATAGTGATTTAAAAATAAAATTTAATCAACCTACATCTAATCCTGGTATTTATTAAATTACATTAAATAAAAGTATTTGTAGATACTTGTAGTATAAGTATACTTATACTTGTAGTATAAGTAAATGTAGATTAAAAGTATTTATTAATCTACATTCTTCTAGAATACTTTAAAATTTTTAATTCACTTTAAAAAAAAAAGATAACTGAATCTTTGCAGGAAATTCAATATTTCCGAGTTGAAATTATCAAGTTTGAAATAAGTTCACCAATAATGTAATTTAATCAAATCACATCGACAGAATCAGACAGTCTTAGACAATATGATTTCGATATTTGATTACGGGGTTTGTTGGGAGAAATGTCACAATGCTTAGAATCAGGAAATAATAAATTGCTAAACTTTCATTATTGTACAGCGAGACAGGTCTGTTTCGGTCGGTGCTTCCGTTCTGCAACCTATGTGTTTAAACAGTAAGCGGAAAAATTATGAAACTTTTACCGAACTTACATTGAAAAATGAACTATTGGCGTAGCCGTCGTGAAAAGATCCGTAACCAGAACTTTGAAATGAGCACACACCCTGACTTTTAGTTCACTTTTTTTATTTAAACTTGGCACAAAAAATCCAAGTAACCGGTTTGTAAAGTTACTCAAGTTACTCAAAGTTACTCAAAAGCAACAGTTTCAAAATGGCAGCCATTTTTTAAAAAACTTATAAAAATTTTTTATCTTGCACTTTTTTCAAATATAATTTGACCAACTTGATCAGTGTTAAAATCTAAACGATCAAGCATCTCAATA